>WAAD01031603.1:243861-343123 GCA_013389945.1 Fregata magnificens
CCTCCCTGCCCGCCGTTCGCCGGCTCGGCCCCGGGGCACAGCCGGTGCCCGGGAGTGGGTGGAGGGCGGAGGCGCGCCGGGACGGTGCAGGTCGGGCCCGGCAGGGAGGGGACGTGCCGGTCTGGAACCTCGGGGGGGACGTTGTGGGGTCACTGCTCCTGTCAGGCCCGGGCATGGGCGAGAGGTGTGTGGGCAGAGCTAATGCCACCGCAGCCCCCTCACACTACGTAAGCGCCCCTGCTTGCTGTGAGGCAGCCAGAGCAGGGGGAGCCCCTCTTGGCATTGCCTTCGGCTAGGTCTGAGGCAGAGGTGCAGATCCTCCAGGGAGGTTTATGCTCTGTGGTGCGGAGGTTCTCCTCCTCCACGTGGCCTTAAAGTTGACTTGGGTATTGGAGGAGTGGGTGTGATGATGTCCTGGAGCCAGGTTTTGGATCCTTGTACTGGACAACAGAGAGAGAAGGAAAAGGTGTAGGAGAGGTGTGAGTGCTCTGCTGATCGGACAAGACGTGGATATTGCTTATCTGTCTGCGGTGGGGCTCGCTGTCACAGAATTTGACTTTCTCTCGTTTCTCCTGTTTTCCACCAGGGAAGGGAAACTACTGGACCTTAGATCCCAACTGTGAGAAGATGTTTGACAATGGGAACTTCCGTCGCAAACGCAAGCGGCGCTCTGAGCCGAACGCCCCCGCAACCGCATCTGCGGCCTCCTCTCTGGGGGGCCTGAAGGCCGAGGAAGAGCGACCCATCCCAGCCTCAGGCAAACCGTGTGGAAACAGCCCACCCCCAGAGCTGGACCCCTCTCCTTCTGCCAGGGACCATCCAAAAAGCTCCTCTCCCTCCGGTATCATTTCATCCACCCCTAGCTGCCTCAGCACCTTCTTCAGCGGCATGAGCTCCCTGAGCAGCGGAGGCAGCCGGCTGACAGGGGGTCTCGGCAGTGACCTGCATCACAGGAACTTCTCTGCTGGACAGCTGAGCAGTGGCACTTTCACCCCTTCCAGCAGCTCTTCTCAGGAGGTGCCTTCGCCAGACCAGCTGCAGCGGGTTGCGGGACCTTCCCCTGCCTACTACAGCTCCTTCCATCCCAGCAGCAGCAGCCAGGGAGCCCAGTACAACCACTACTACAACTTCACGGTTAACAGCCTCATCTACACCCGGGATGGAACGGAGGTGTAGGATGCTGGGGCAGTCGACCGGCGAGCGCTGCAAAGGGAATGGGAGTTGCAGGTGTATTTGGCAGCACGGAGGACCGTATGCTTTTGCAAACAGCATTTCAATGTGGACACTTCCCAGGAGTTCTTCCAGGAAGACAGATCTTCTCACCTTTCACAATAAGAACACCCCTTAAACACCAGCAGAAGGCAGATGCAAAGTCTTTTCCCCATGCTGGAAAACGTTAGCTGGTTTAGGTGGCTTGCCATCTAAATTCTGCAGACGAAAGCGAACTGAGTTAATGTTTTCAGAGGTTTCTAATCCTGAATGTAGAATAAGAAGTTTAAAAACTATAACCATAAAGCGATGTCAGCAAGAGCCAAGTGTAGACATCCAGTGAGTCTTAGAAGAGAACAGGAAAAAAAATGAAGAGATTTCTTATGAAGTGCCTTGTACAATGTATTAAAAAACTCTTCTGCCAGCAATTGCCTCTGTAAGCCCTTGCTTTCTGCCCTGATCCTGCAATATGCAATGCACGGGGGGAATACTCTGGGTAAACACCCACCCAAAACCTCCGTGAAACCCACGGAGGTTCGCTCTGGTCTTCCTGTGTGTGGCATGTTGTACAGCCAGGGCCATTTCTTGTAAAACAATCTTTTTCCCTGAGCTTAGTACCAAAGATAACTCTAGCCATGCAGCTTTAGCACGAGAATAAACACTGGGGTATTTTTATACATATTTGTATGTAATGTAACTCTTCTGTACATATGTTTCTATGTGGTTTTATATTTGTAAATTATGCTCTGGAGCTGTACTTATTTATAATGTGTTTTAAACTTTGTTAAAGTTTATTTTACTTTGTTTCCCCTTCTTTTTTGTTGTTTTATTTGTTTTGAATTTTTTGTTGGTTTTGTTTTTGTTCGTTAGTGTAATAATGAAACTTTTCAGGCTGAACAGCTGTTGGGAATAAAATGTTAACAATTGTTAGATTTTTGCCTGGTTGTTCCTCAGTATGTTTGAGGTATTTTAAAACTCTGTGGGAGACAGGTTTTGCTTTCACGTGGTTTGGGATAAAAGGTGCAAAGATTTATGAACAATTTCATCTGCGCAGTAAGACTGAAAAAAACCTGCTCTGGGCCCAACGGAGGCGCACGGAAGCTGATTTGCAGCCTCTCATAGTCTCACTGTGCAGAGTGGGCCCTCTGGGCTTTTTTGTTTGTTTTTGTCAACGGCCTGAATTACAACTGTCCTTTTTCGGCCTGGTTTAGTAAAAAAAAAAAAATAAAAGCTTGCAAAAGTAAAAGAAGCCGGGCTGGTTCCAGCGTGATGCTAGCTAGCAGGAGGTACAAAGTCAGAGCTTGACTGTTGGCTCGATCCGTTTTGCAAATCAGTTTTTCGGATAGGATTGCACCTGCTTGAAATGGCAGGCTAGTTAAGAAGTCGGACTAGTCAGCTAGCAGGCCCGGTGGCTGTCTGCTGGAAAGAGGCACTCCTGCGAATCCTTCCTGATTCGTGCTGCTGGGAAAGGAGAATCCATCCTAGAGCAGCCATTACGCAAAACAATCAACTCCCAATTCTTGCCGTTTGCATAAGCTGTTTGTTGGGTGCTGTGTGCGGGTAGAGCGTAAATATAAATGCCTTCATGAGGAATGTAGCATCAATAATGAAATTAAGCATGAAATTGCAGCTGTTTAGCATATATGCGTCTGCAGTGATGTAAGGCCATCCCTGCAGGCTATTCAGAAAACAAAATCGCTGGCAGTGTGATGCAGCACCTCTTCACTGGCTACCTGCATGACATACAGGGCAGTGATGCAAGACAAACCGCTGGCCTGATCCAAATATAATGAAGCCATGATGAAACATCAGATGACTTCCCTGTGCTTGGGATAGGGACCAAGTACTTTCCCCAGCACTGGCCACCCACCATTTGTGCAATAGCTGAGACCAGTGGGTGGGTGGCAACTCCTGCTTCATCCCCCTCTCGCTCACCCCTTCCCAGCACAGATACCATCTTCCTGGCTTTAGGGGTAATTCCTCCATGTCTTGATTTTTAATTGCGTCTCAAGTGATGCAGTGGTAACGATAATGGGAGGGAAAGGGCAGACTGCCACTAGCAAAAAGACAAGGTGGTCAGTCTTGTCCTGCTCGAGTTCAATCGCACCAGGTGTGGAATAGCTTTATTTGGATTTTGGACTGCTGAGTTTGATCTAAAAGCGGTGGAGGGATTCCCGACACCTTCAAAAGTTGTAAAGCCAGTCCTTAAGTAAGCCAGGAACTTACTCATGTGTCTAAGTGACTGTTGCACCCCTTCTCTGCTCCACCAGCCTGTTGTCAGACCTTAGCAAGCAGTGGGCCTAGTGGGACACTTGCATGTGTCCAGCTCATGTTCTTCCACCCAGATTTGTTTCAAAATTTACCCTCTGCCACTTCCATCAGCTGTATGTTTCTTCAGACAGCACCCATAAACGTTTGCTCCTGAGGATCCCAAAGCAGTGGCAAATTTGTGTTGCTGTGTGGTCTGCCTCTGGCAGTATGTGCTCAGCAAATATCTCATGGCTCAACATGACCTTCTCGTGCTACATCGGTTGGGTGGTGGCATAGCCAGAACCTGCCAGAGCAGAGCCAGGGAAGGATTCAACCACCACAGTGCTCCAGCCTCTCTCCTGAAGGATGGTGGTGGGCTCTGAGGAGGTTTTGGCAGGTCTCACTGACCCCAATGCAACTTTCCTGCCATTAGCACCAAATCCCGCTCCCTCCAGGGAAAGTGAGCCCTTAGCTGGAACCAGGGGCTGTGGCCCCTCCTGCGGACACACCACCCCAAAGACTGGTGCGCTCATGATAAAGCAACCTGCCCAAGGGACGCTTGAGAGTAGATTTCAGCAAATAGACACCTAGTCTGCAGAGAGGAGCCAAGTGAATGAGCTAATGGCAGCCTTTTAGGTTTCCTTTTGTCATTAAAAGAGACTTTTCTTTTAGCAAATCTTGGGAGAGGGAGGGCAAGAGGATTGAGTTTAATGAAAGGCACTTAAAAGCAGCAGGGCTATTGTCGTGAGCTTTGGGGATTTACTGTGATTCCCCCATTGAAGGAGGGGGAAGACAAAGGCAATTAGCCTGCTGGTCCCACCCTGAGAGCCCCCACTCCCCTCTAAATGCCAAGGCCATGCCTGGGGTCGGCAGTTCTCCATGACAATGAGCCTCTTCCCAGCCTGGGTCAGGTGATAGCCCAGCAGCCCAGGGCACAGCCTGCTCCCAGGGAAGTCGGCGGAGAAATGTCCCTCCCCTGGAGAGAGGCTCAAACTTCAGGCCTCCGTCCTCCCTGCTCCGGCAACCATAGGAATCACCCTGTAAAATTACTTCTTCTGGCTTTGAGGGAGCAGTGATCTCGTGGGGGGTAGTTGCGAGCCCACAGATCGGAGCTGCTGGGTGCTAAAGCTAAGCGTCGCAGGAAGACTCATCTTTGCTTGGTTTCTCCACTCTTTTTAGGCATCTAGAAAGATGCCACCTCAACTGGGCAAAACTGATGCGACGCAGTGGTACTCAATGTAAAACCATGGTCGTGCTGATGGCTGCAAGCACAACTGCCTGGTACCTCTGCCCTGCGCTGCCCGTACCCTCCGACACTCCCAGCCAGGGACTGTGGCTCTTCCAGCTGAGGGCTGCACACACAGCTACTGAAAAAGGCAGTCCCTGCTTGAAAAGAAGTACAGTCCAAAGGCATTTCAAGAGACGCGTTGGATCAGTAACACAGATGCTTGCTGGCTTCTACGTGTGGCACTTCTCCAGCACGGGGTCGTTTAACTTTGCTCAGCGCTGGCCTTATCGACATGCCAGCAAAGGTTCAGGCAGGCACCCACTGCAGGTCTGCACTTGAGCTACTCCACATTACAAAGGCTTTGCCAGTACAGCTGGATCAGCCCAGTCCCCTAGAGGAGACCCAACTCCCATCAACAAAGGAAACTCTTGTGCCAGTAAAGCTAAACCCCCCACCCCCAGCAACACCGAGTATATTGCGGGGTGGTGGGAGGGGATTCAAGAGGCAGAACACAGCCATCCGCACTGGGTTTCATCGCCCGCCAACTCTTTTGGAAATAGGGCTTCAATTACTGCCACTGGCCATGGACTGTGGTTTGCATCTCCTCTGAAGGAGGAGGCTTTTGATTTGCGCTGTCGCTCACCAAGTCCATGAAAGTTGGCCACAGTACGTTGTGCCTGTACAGAAGGTTTTATTGCCTTTGTTACGCTGATTGAGGGTGATTTTTCCCTGAAATCTTTAGGAATAGTTCAAAAGAAGTAGTAGTGTTCAAGGAAACCACCCTATGGATATCCTGCCCTTACCCTCACTGTATTTCTAGGAATGGAAAAATCTTCATCAGACTTCTTGAGGTAGGGCCACCAGCTCTGCAGATCCCACCTGACTGTGAATGCGACATACCTGAATCCTGTCCTACTCGTTCATGGGAGGTAGTCCTGTCCCTCTCATTCTGATAGCACATAAGAGGGGCAAAGCCTCATTTTGTAGCTTGACCCAAGAGAGACAAGATGAGAATCAGACCTGGCTGATGGTACATGGATGGCTGATGCCTCAGCTAGAAATAGCTGTGCCAGATGGAGACTGCAATTGTCGGGAAATTGTTGTTTCTCCTTAGGCTTTGGCAAAAAAAAAGACTAGTTTTATTGTCCAGTTAGAAAATTCCTCCAAAACAGTTTTTTGTTTCCCATTATTTTTTTTCTCTGATTGTTGAAGGAAGAAAAACATGGATTTACCTTTTCTTTTTCCTTCTTTTTGGCAGAAATCTCCACTAAGCTGAACTCCCCCCGCCCCTTTTTCTACTAAAAAGAAGGTTGATGGAATGTTTTTGACCAAATTACCGAGTGCAATATTCACCTGGGTAAGGTGACGAGAATTTGCCCCTCAAGGAATAACTGAAGTGTAATGTAAAACATCAAAGGTGGTGTTTTTTTTTTTACCTTATACCTGAGCTATCTCTGAATCATATCAAATAATCTCGTTTCATAACACCATACAATGCAGGCTAAAAGTGTATGTGATCTGCTTTGTGTACTGCTGAATGGATGATTAAACTGTCTAACCTGAGGGATATTCATCCAGGGCCTGCCCCAAACACAGTGAAGTCAGGGGAAAGACTCCCACTGACTTCAGAGGGCTTTGGAGCAGACCCATAATCAGCCAGGCTCTAATATACTTCAGGTGGTGTCTACGAGACTGCCCGGGGACACGTAAAAGGAGCTAAAGATCGCACATTTGTGAATTAAACATCGTAGGCCTGATCCAGGCAATTGGCTGCCATAGGAGAGCGGAAGCCATCTCCCCCATCCACCCAGGCTCCTCAGATCATTTTCCCTTTCCTGCAGTCCATCGTGTCTGGGATTTATTGACAAAGCAAAGCTCTCACCGTGCGGCCAGTCCACGCTTGCAATAAACGGTGACAAATCAGGTCAGGACCGATGGTTAATCTGCCCTTGGACCCTTCAGGTGGTGCTGATTTTATATCTAATTAAAGTAAATAGCGGAGCTGAGCTGTGCCATTTCCCTCCCAGGCCAGTTCGGAGGGTGGCAGAACCCACACCTTGCCCTACCGCTTCGGGGCCACCACAAATAGTGATCCTGAAACACGCAGGTTTGGTCCCTCAACTCCAAGAAAGCGGAGGGAGTCAAAGCTAACATGTAGCAGAACCAAGCTTGGACTTCCTTCAGCAAAGCGAATGATACTCAAATGGGGCTATATTATATTGTGTGTGTGGGGAAATGATATTTACACCCATGTAAGTGTTCTTCTAGTCTAGACAATGGACATCTAGTGAAGCTGCCAGGCAACGGGTTCAAAGCAGACCAGAGGAGGTGGAGGTGCCTTACTGCTCGTGGAAATGCCCTGGGGATCTCCTTGCTTCAGGAGGGTGGAAGCTTGTAGGGAGGCAGGACAAGTTCATAGAAAGGAAAGCCAGCAGGGGTTAGGAAATGCAAAGACCCCCATCTTTAGGTAGAAAGTTCCTGAACTGCAAAGTGTTGGAGCATGGGAATATATTTTGGGGAAGTACCACCGAATGGGACAGCCTTCCCTTGGCAGCCACCTTTTGGCACTGTGAGGCAGGACAGTGAGTTCGACAGTCTAATCCAACAGAGCCATTTTATGTTCCTATACTTACAGTAGTGTAGTTGAAAGCATCATTTCAAGTTTCCATCTTAGCACAGGCTGATGCAGAGCTCTGGCCAATCCTATTGATTTGCATGAGCACTGAAGACACTCAGCTTGCTGCAGCAGTTCTCACCCTAAAAAAATAGCTGGCTAAGTTAGGGCAGACAAGTTGCTCTCTGCAAGTGCCTATTTCTCTCCATCCAATGCAGAAGAAGCCTGGAGAGCTAATTTAGGCCAAGCTTTTAACCTCCCCCAGGGCAGGAATGCATGGATATCTGCAGATCCGGGGCATCTGTCATGTGTGGTCTTATATCTGGTTACAAATTGTACCATGACCACCAGAGATGGAGGAGTCCAAGGAGGTTTCAAAGCAAGACACAGGCCTAATCCATAGGTGAGCCTCCTTTGTCATGGGAGAGGTATGGCAGAAGAAAATACCTGCATAGCATTTCCTTCTCCCACGCAGCAGCATCTCAGCCTTGCTTTGGTTCATTCAGTTCTGGGGAGAGCTGGGAAATTTCTTTGAGGTGGGACAGGAAGATTTTATGAGCTTTTTTACTCCACTTCTTGTATTCTTGTTCATGCACTGCCCTTATCAGTGTAGACACCTTCCAGCAGTGCAACATGATCAATATGTCATGTGTATTCTCTCTTTCCTGCTGCAAGAAGTGCTCATGAAGTGTAAAGCTTTTGGTTTTGCGGGGAAATATTGTTTCCTACATGTCCAGGCTGCTCTGCATTTCTCGCGGAAAAAGGTGTTTGCGAAGGGCAGCCTGGCTGGAGATGGCAGGAGGTGAGATTTGTGGTGCACTGAGATTTGCAGCTCCACTGCACCCTAAGCTGTCCCTAGCACCTGGGGCAGCAGTTTTGAAATCGTGAGCCCAAATGATTATTTGGTCAGTAGCATCAAAACCATCAGATGTCTCCGTGGCAGAAGGTTGGACAACCTTTGCTGGACAACAGGAGAGCAACACTCATGAGAGAGCTATGGCAAGATGCCCTGGCCTTGCACTGGTGAAGCTTCATTAGGGCCCTTCATCAGACCAGAGCTCATCTCAAGTTCAGGGAAACTGGTTCAGATCCTAGTGAAGACAACATGAGTTCATGGCTTTCCCACAAGTTAGCAAGTCAAAATAAACCATAGTCTCTTCAGACCAATCTCTCAGCTCACAGGAAAGGTAGGGACCACTTTGTCCCTGCTTGCATGTAAAACCATGCGAGCTAATGGAGAGCAGCTGGGTTTGGTAGCCAAGGCAGTGTATGCCTAAATGTGGATATATGTTGTCAAAAGATAATAACAGCTGTCATACTTTGGTGGAGAAAAAATTACTGTCTTCTTCGTCTCCAACATTTGCAGCTTATCCTTGGCAGCACAGCAGGGAAGCAGACGTGACAAGAAACCAAGGAGACCCTTCAAAGAATCAGGGAATGTGTGTATTATAATTGAACAAGGGACTGTATTTATTTTCACTGTCCCTGGCAGGGAATATGTGAGCAGTGGAAAGACTAGAGCAATGAGCATGTCATGAATGTTATGGTCATTTATCATAACTCTGAATGCTGTTTCTTTCCAGACAGCAGCTGCTTGTCACAGTGTGAAACCTCATTCCCTACCCTGGAAAGGTGACAATCCAAAGAGACAAGTATGACCGAGGAAGTGTTACTGGCCCCATTTTACTGCAAGGGGTCAAGGAACATCATGGGAAAGTGATTTGCTAAATCACTAAAGTTATAGCAGAGTTAGGTGTCAAATCCATACTTCCCAATGCCTCCATCACAGAACTGTCCCTGCTGAGTCAGCCTGAAACACTCTGGCATGGCTCCAAAATCATCCTTTCTTGGTGCTGTTACAGGAAAGCACAATGGATCACAACATTTCTTGCCTAATTCTTACCTATAGCTGCTTTACACAGGAGCATGGGTGCTGCTGGGGGAACGTTGGTCCTGCCTAGGGAATCCAGTAGCATTTAATCTCCCTCCCTCCAAACCCCACAAGTCACCTGCACAGCCAGGGACTGGGTGTCTCCCAAGGGATTTTCATAGTGTGTAATACCTGTTCTTAACCACAGGACAACTGGAAATGTGCTAAACCTGCCAGAAATAATACCAGCAGCTGGGAGCTGCAGTGACCAGAAACCTGTGATCCATTTCCATGCATTACAAATCTGCTCAGGTTTTATAGTAGCAATGTTTAGTTTGCATGCCACGATCTTAGAAGAAAGAGTTAAAATGTGTTATGAGCCGAATCCTGCTCTGGACATCTGATAATCTAATTACAGCAGTTCAGGTCTCTTCTCTACCCCTGGTGCAATCACGTTTGCATCCAGGAGTGATACCAATCTGATTCCACCCAGTTTGAGCTCTCTACAAGCAGCAGCCTTGCTCCCCACGTAACACGTGCTGCTTGCACTTGTGCCCCTCCACGTAGCTGCTGCAATGCACTGAGAGCATCTGCTCTCCCTGTTCCCAGGGGTGGGGGGAGATTTTCCCCAGTTTTTGGTGGATGGATAAGCTCCTGACCTCTGGTTTGATGAAATGCTTTGGACGCAGGAGTGCTGCTTTCCCCTTGCCACCGTCAATCTGTTTCCACCAGGAGAAAGGGATGCTCAGTGCCTCTACAGGGAGGGTGCTTGAAGCAGGAGGATGGATGACTTCTGAACTGACCTCAGAAGTGGCCTTTGCCTGGCCAAGCCACCGCGACTGGATCCTCAGCTATTAGGGGGTGTTGGTTCAGTAAGTCTAGGAAAACATGTCAATTTGCAGCAGAGGAATTGCCCCAGCTCACTTCACGTCAGACATTTCACTGTGTGACTCACTCCCTAGGCTCCTCTGTACAGAGCATATTTCTCCTGCTTCTTACAGGACTTGGACACCTCACGCACTTGTAGACACCCACCTGCAGACACGTACGATTCAGTGTCTTACCTGCAAGCTGCATCCTGCCCTCCCTGCCCACCTACATGTCTGGCTCTCAGATCCTCACCAAAACTCCTCAACTCTTTCTAAGAGTGGGATTAGTTTCACCAACGTAAGGTGTTTCCAGCACAGATGTCTGCATCTGAGCTAATCCCCCTTGCCTCCCTTTTGAGCTGAAGTAGAGAAATTGGTGCAATGCACCTGCTTTGTTTTTCTGAGGTCTCCTTCAGGAATGGATGAATCAGTCCCTAGATCTCTACTGCAAATGGAGAGGGGCAGATCTGCTTCAGTCAGATCAATTCCCTCCCTGCAGTACTGCAAATATCATGAAAGCCATCAAGGGCATAGAGGGCAGAGACCCAAATTAGTGCCCCCCCCAGGGAAACAGTTATAATTCAGCAGCCCGGGCCTTCAGACCATGCTGCTGCGGGCCCGGAGAGCGAGGTGGGAGATGCGGAGGGAGAGAGGGGTTAACCAAGATAAGACAAACCCATCAGGAACCATTCATTTGTTTCACTGCCCATGGAAGAAGTCTTTTTTCTTTCGCTCTAACACCTAGAGAAACCACTGTGTTTCTCTAATTGTTGAAGGAATGAGGCCAAGTCCCTGTTCTGATGTAAATCCCCCTGGATGCATCCCGCTATTCACAGTACGGACAACTTCATTTGCTCTGAAAGCAGCACAGGGACCCACGCTGGGCCCAGGTTGACTGACTGACACTGAGAAATAGCTCTAATTGTTAAATGCTGCTCAAGCAGTGAAGAGAAACAGCCCGCATGGGCTCTCCTAACCAGTGAGTCGCTCCAGTTGTGTTTCACTGGAAGGAGGCAGGCGGGTTTATCTTCTGACCGATGGAGGCTTTCCACCAGCATTGCTGCTTGGAGTCCACCACTACCAGTCCCAGGAGGTAAAGAGAAAATCTCCCTTTATCCTGTGCAGGGGCCAGTGGGGGCAGAAGGTCCTCTGTGTTTTCCTCCCCTCTCCTCAAGGTTTTCAACGGAGGGGAGGAAGAGCTCCCAAACCATCCTTTCAGATTATGTTTCCAACACCTGGCTGGTCTAGTAAAATCAGGGCTGGGCACACCAAATCACATTTAGACTTAAATACTTTCCAGGTTTATAAAGATTTTCCAAAGCTTAACTACATTTCTAATTGTCCCGCCACTTGTATTGAAATGTACTGTATGTGTTAATCTCAAATTCTTTTCTCTTTCCATAATCTTTTCAAGTTTTCCTGCACTCAGGCAGTAAATCCAATTAGGTCCATGGGTGTTAGTAGGGAGCCAAATTTACTTTTCAGCTCCAGACATTCTTTCTCTTCTTTTCCTTTCTTTTCCTTTCTTTTTCTTTTTCTTTTTGTTTTTCTTTTTCTTTTTCCTTTTCTTTTTCTTTTTCTTTTTCTTTTTCTTTTTCTTTTTCTTTCTTTTTCTTTTTCTTTCTTTTTCTTTTTCCTTTTCTTTTTCCTTTTCTTTTTCCTTTTCTTTTTCTTTTCCTTTTTCTTTTTCTTTCTTTTTCTTTTTTCTTTTCTTTTCCTTTTTCTTTTTCTTTCTTTTTCTTTTTCCTTTTCTTTTTCCTTTTCTTTTTCTTTTTCTTTTTCTTTTTCTTTTTCTTTTTCTTTTTCTTTTTCTTTTCCTTTTCATTTTTAGTTTTAGTTTTAGTTTTAGTTTTTGTTTTCTTTTTAATCTTTTTCTGTTTCTTCTTTTTTTTATTCTCCTTTCTCCTTTCCTTTCCTTTCCTTTCCTTTCCTTTCCTTTCCTTTCCTTTCCTTTCCTTTCCTTTCCTTTCCCATGCCATTCCCTCCTCTTCTTTCTTCTCTAAACCCTTCCAGAAGTCACACCAGTACTAGCACTCTGCTCCTCTGCACGTTCCCCGTTCTTGTGTAGGCTGAAACTGCTGGAGGTAGAGGTGTGGCAGCGATGTTTGATCTTATTTCACATTAAAACTCTTCTACCAAGGGCTGATCCCCCCACGCACACCTTCATCTTGAAGAGCATCCTACTCTATCAGTGCTCTGCGGGAATGAACAGGCAGAGTAAGGTAATACCCGTTGTAAGTAAGGCTGGCAGGATCAGTCCTTGAGCAAGCTGCCATCCCCGGAGGCTGTAAAATCTGTAGCCTTCTCCAAAATAAAGGTGAACGTGATGGCACTGCTTTTAGACAGTTCGTGCAGTTCATGCCTCAAAGCATATTCTGGTTCCAGCTGAGGATAAAACTTCACCAGGGCCAGGATTTTGCCTGTGTCTCCCTCCGAGGAATATATCAGAGCTGCCTGTGTTGTCCCTGCTTTATTCCTACAAGGGCAGAACTAGGCACTTAAGAGCATCCTAGGCTGCAGCCTTTTGACTTCCCAAATACAAATGAATGGGAATTATGTAGTGACTGATTACATAAAATAGAGAGGTACTCGGAGAAGGTGTGTGTGTTAGGGCCTGATAAAGATGAATCGGGTGCGAGGAGCTCTCCGAGCTGGCAGGGAAGTTGCAGAATTCTATATCTGATGCATTTACTGGGATTTAAACAAGCTTTTTTTTGTTACAAACACTGAATAGTTTCCTCCCAAAATGTTTTGAACATCACTACATGGAAGCAGCACTTCAGACCTGTTTTCTGCTGCCCACCTCGGTGTGCTGGGCAGCACCTAGTCATTTTAATGCCCTCAGTTCTCAGCTCCAGGAGCTCTCTTCTGGGCAATGGCCCCGCGATGAGGGAAGAGAGCAGCTCAGAGGAGGGCAGACTCAGAACGTTAAGGAGCAAATCTTGGGATACTCTCTATATGGCATGCCCATGCTGGGGACAGATTTTAAGTTGAAGAGCAGAGAAGTAAAAGCCCCTGCCTGTGCAGGCTCACTTTAGAGGCAGTATGCATAGCAGGGAAGGCAGGAAAGGTCATGTCTGTCCCCAAGGCATGGAGAGGTCACCCAGCTCCAGCTGAGCACAGACCTGGGAGCTGGAGCAGCCAGTCCTAGGTCTGGTTCCTGTAGTGCCATCAAGTTTTTCCTTGAGAAGATGTACAGTGGAGGCCTCTTCCGTGGTGGTTCATGGGTTGCACACTGGCCAGCAGAGAACCGTATCTTGGCTCCTGTGGCCACAGGTACCATCACCACCATTAGTGAACACCCAGAGATAGTGGTGCTTCCTCAGGCCCTCTTTCCCCAGCAGGCTGGACTGGGATACTTAGACATGGAAAAAACATGGACAGCTGTGAAAAAAATCAGAGAAGGCCAACAAAAAAGCTAAGAGAGTGAGTGAGAAACAGTGAGAGTAACTGAGTGTGAATAGCATGGCAGACAAGCCAGAAACATGACCAATACCTAGAGGTATGAAGGACAGGGAGAAAATACAGAGGATTGCGTTAGTGGGTGTGAAACTAAATGCAATCAGCTGAAATACAATGGTTGCTTCCCACCTCCTCCATCTCCAGTATTTATGATAGTTTTAAAGACAATATTTGCTAGAGACACAAAATATCCCACTGGGAGAACACTAAAGGTTTCTGAGGAAGAGTTGTTTCTGTACGTGCTCCTAGCAGACCTAATCATGAAGGCACTTGACATCACCTCAATGACAAACAGCCTGTGACGTCCCTCCAGCAGCTTTCTGAGGGTCTGTAGCTGTGAAGACGCACTGCCTTCATTTCACCTACCTCTGCTGCACCCGCACAGAGCACAGGAGTCCTTACACTAGCAAATCAGTATGTCTCCTAAAGCCCCGGTAATGTGCTCCACGAGTATCGATCTATTTGTCTCGCTAAGTGCTTTTCCGGCCTGCTGTATCAGGGCTTTTCAGACTATCGGAAAGGACAATCTTTTCCCCTCCTACATTATAGGGGGAAATTCTTGTGTAAGCAAGAAGGGCTTGGATCAAAATTACTGGCGGGGGGCCGTGTAAGGTGGTGCGTTCAACAGTTGGTTGTGAAGATGGCATTATTCAGAGACTTTTTCCTCTTGCTGGCTCAAATGGGATGACATTCCCTCTGCCTGCTCAATGCTGGACGTTAAAGGGAAAGGCACCTTCCTTCTGAAATATGGTATGGAGCTTGGATGTCATTACACCTGAAGGCACACAGCCTGATCTTTGGCCAGCTGCAACAAGAGGTGGGTGCCTTGCCACTCACCTGGACCTTTCCTAGAGGCTCTCCAGACAACCCCAAGGCTTCACGCTGACTACATGCTGCCAGGTGAATACCCTCCTTGAAGTGGATCTAGGAAAGGCAAATTTCTCAGCATACCTTCAAAGCACTGGTGGTGCCAGGAGGAGCTCAGTCCAGCTTGGCCAATGATATTGTGCTTGCAAGTCCCAGAAATTTGGCAGGCCTGGGCCTGGTGTAGGTGGCTGCCAACCCATCAAGGTTGTACAGATGCAGAATATCCAGAGGAAGGACCCTGAGCACCCTGAGATTCCCACAGGTAGGATGGGTTAGGAACATAGTCATTGCCTTGCTGGGATCAGACCAAAGTCCAGCTCCTCTTTATTATCTGCTCCTTTATAAGAAGGAGAATTTCGGTCCTCCTCCCTGTCCCCAGCCTATGGGGTATTCTTGTAAGCATAGAAATAGCCAATACCCTTTTTAAATCCCCTAAGCTCTGGGCAAGAGTGACATCTAATAGAGCCGGGTGTGATAGCCCAGCTGCACCTATGTGGAAAGACTTTTCCTTTCCTTGGGTTCAAATGTGTCCCCTTTGAATTTGTGATAACACTGCTTTGCCCCTGCATTACAAAAGTTAGTGAGATACCAACCTACTCAGTTTTACCCACTAGCATGGCTGCTTTTATGAAAGCCCCTCCATTTAACAGCACAAGAACATATGCCCTATGCCTATGGTTGGCCTGAGGAACCAGAGCTATTTCAAGATGTTTTGTTTTCTCCTATAGTGTGATGCGGTGAGGAAGTCATGCCTGGTGGTCTGCACAGGCTCCTTGCCCAGGAGAATGTGAGTGGCTCCACTAGCACTGCCTTTGAGTGAGCCAGTGATGAGCTTGTGTTGAGCCGCTGCTGGGGGGCACTGCTACACAAGTGCATGACACATCCAAACTGCACTCATGGTCACTCATAGTGGTTAGTAGTAGAGGCTCCTGGTTTGGTTCACTTTCTTACTAAAATGGCTGGCTTTCTGCAACCACAAGAAGAGATGGTTCGTTAGAGGAGCCACTGCTACCTCAAGACCCTATCTGAATTTAACTGAGATTCATCTTGGACATTTCTTTTTGGTGGGTTACCTCAAGGGTGACTCTATCCTATTCATATGAGGTGTAGTCCTAACTGTGGTATATACTGGTTAGCTTTGGCCCCAAGGTCGTGGCAAGGTGGCAGCGTAGTGCCATCAGCATCCAAAATGTCCTGTGGTTGGATAATGTCTGGCCACTGTCAATTCATACAAGGACATGTGACATAACCTGGACATAACCTGAACATGCGCCATGATGGCTGGGTACCCACATATTCCCCTGCTCCCATGTCCTGCCACTGTAAACACGGATAATCCCCAGCTCATGCTCACTCGATCCTTCTGAAAGCACTTCATGGGCTTGAATTTAAGCTCTGCTTTATGACCAAGGGAGCAGAATCCTTGCAAAGCTCCAGTAATCATAATATGCGGAGGCAGAATTGATACATGTGGGCTTTTTCTATCACTCAATTAAATGGTTAGTTTATGCAACATGCCGTCTTTTTGAATCAAAGCTGGGTCACTGTTAGGCTGAGGTAACATTAATTATTTTTCCGCTTGTCGGATCCCATGAAAAGGATGTGAAAATGGCCTGTTTATGAAAGAGTGCGGGCAAAGGCTGTGAGCTGATTATGTCAAACATATTCAAAGCTTCCTCTGCAAAAGGGATTGTGATCAACAAAGCATAGCCCACACCTGCACCCATTTCACAATGAAAGCTGTTAGGGCCATGAAACTACTGGGAGAAAAGAGAGGTTGCATTAACCCTTTTGGGGAAGGGGGTCCTCCACTGTAAGATTTACACACACACACACAAAGTTGCTTTTCTCATTCCCTCAAGTGGATCCCAAGAACATTAAACCAGTGTCTTCCATCTAAAACTTTTTTTCATCAATGGGCTTTTCTAAGCTGGATGAAAACATCAGACTGCCACATTTTCTCCTGCTCTTTGTTGATTTCCAAGGGAAGTTGCAGAAAGGAGCTGTCTGTGCTGGAAGACAAGGAAAGCAGTGCAAGCTCAGACCCCAGTCCCAAAAGAAGTTCTGTTCAGGGCGATCCCGGCACCCTCAGGGTAAGTGCCTATCACATGGAGCACACTGCTGGAGCCAGGCCACCTCCTTAATAAAAAAATGTAGCTGCTTGGAAGGTAGGAAGAAAAGGTGTGCTCTCACAGAAAGTTGAACTGGATCCTAACTGCAGGGTACCTATCCCATTTTTTTGCAGCCCTGCTGGTTATATGGCAACTTGGTAAGACGGTCTGAATTCAGTATGGAGCCTGGTTTGAGCAGGAGGTTGGATTAGAGATATCCTGTGGTCCCTTCCAACCTAGGTGATGCTGTGATACGCCGTTGTGTCCTCATGAATCCTCATCGCTGAGAGCAATCTTGCATCTGCTCCTCTATGATGGAATATGGGACAGAGCAATGTGCCATCATACCTCTCTACAGCCTTAGTATCTGTTCCTCCTTCTCTGATTTGGGTGGCAATGCTAAGGGAAGTGGAGTTACAGCAAGTGTGACCTCCTTTGCCAGTCTGTGGTGAGCCCTGCCAGGTCACAGTGCAAGCTCAAAAGGCAAAGCAGGAGCATTCATTCAGCATTTTCCTGCAGCACCCCAGGAATTGTGCCAGGGGAGATCTGAACGCTCAACTTTTGCACACAGAACCCCAAAGTCCGCCCAGAAATACTTCTCTTTGGAGAGAAGGGCACAATCGTGCCTGTGTGGGAATTTTCAGTTCACACTGTTAGCTAATAGGTCTCCATGAGCAGACGAGCCCTGTGACAAACTCCCTTGAAGTCAACTGAAGTCAACCATTGCATGAGGGAGACAAGATCTGCCACAGGATAACGATGGTGCTGAAACTTCAAGTTTCTGTTCATGCTTCCTGTGGTTCAACAGATTTCACTGGCTCTATCCTCTAAATCCTTTCTGGCTCCTGTGCCAAGTCAGTATTTTTTTATGGTGTGCTGGTTTTGGCTGGGATAGAGTTATTTTTTTTTCATACTAGCTAGTGTTTTGGATTTGTGCTGAAAACAGTGTAGATAACACAGGGATGTTTTAGTTACTGCTGAGCAGGGCTTACACAGGGTCAAGGCCTCTTCTGCTTCTCACACCACCCCACCAGCGAGCAGGCCGGGGCTACACAAGGAGTTGGGAGGGAGCATGGCTGGGACAGCTGACCCCAACTGACCAAAGGGATATTCCATACCATATGGCATCATGCTCAGCATATAAAGCTGGAGGAAGAAGAAGGGGGGGATGTTCGGAGTGATGGCGCTTGTCTTCCCAAGTCACCGTTACGCGTGATGGAGCCCTGTTTCCCTGGAGATGGCTGAACATCTGCCTGCTGATGGGAAGCAGGGAATGAATTCCTTGTTTTGCTTTGCTTTCATACGTGGCTTTTGCTTTACCTATCAAACTGTCTATCTCAACCCACGAGTTTTCTCACTTTTACTCTTCCGATTCTCTCTCCCATCCCACCAGGGTGGAGTGAGCAAGGGGCTGGGTGGTGCTTAGTTGCCAACTGGGGTTAAACCATGACAGTCCTTTTTGGCACCCAACGTGGGGCTCAAAGGGTTTGAGATAATGACAGATTTGTTTGGAATGTGCCAGCTCGAATTTATAGCTGTTATTGCTGTTTAGCTATTAATTGGCAGGCTCCTGTGCTTGCAATGGGGCTTGCTTGCCTTACTGTGTATCGGAGTCTAGTGCTCCTTGGTGGCTGCTTTTTGCTTTCGCTGCTTGCTGTACTGCTGTACTGCTTATCATCTCACTGTGCTGTGCCTGGGAACATTTTGATAACAGCAATGGCGACGCACCTGGGCTGGCAGATGGCCAGGGCATTGCTGTTGAACTCAAGTCGAAGGGACTGTGACCTGTGGATGAGTCCATGCAGCAGCAGGACACCCCAAAGCATCTGTGGCCGTGGTTATATGTCTGTGCCGCAGCAGGTATACCTCTGAGGGGATTGTGACCCAAGGATAAGTCCACGCTCAAGAAGGTACACCTCAAAGCATCTGTGGTGTGGCACTGATCTGAGGACTCAAACCTCATCAGTAATAGCAAACATATAGGAACTCTGGTGTGTATACAACTCCAGCTAAATTCTGTAGGGGCCACTAATAACATATCTTTTTATGGGTTTGACATATATACCCTGCATTAGTCATCCCCATGTGCATACCACACCCTTGAGAACACCAGAGACCCCTCACAGCCTGGCCCAGAAAGCTCAGTGACCCTACGCAGGTCATGTCCAGACCCCTGTCCTCAGTCTGGGGGTGGACAACTCTGACATCCCGGCACAGCTGCGAAGCAGGAATAGAGTCCCGTGGTCATCTGCAGATTGCTTGGCAGCCAAGATAGCACCAACAACTCAGAGGGAAGGAGAGGATGGACAATTATCTGTAACTTCTTCCTCCTGGGCATCCCCCCTGTCCTCCTCACTGATGGTGTGTTTTCATGCCATGGTTTGGTTTTTTTTTTGGAGTTGAGTCCCAAACAGATAGGGAATGGAGTCAAAAGCTAACTGCTTGCTTATCTTTGGATTTTAACCTGGAGGTGTAGCTTCTCCACCTTATTTGTATTTCTCCTTTTCCCATGGCTTTCTCCAACATCTCAAGCGGCAGATGTAGTTACTGTTCAAAGGAAATGCCAGCAGGTCATTTAATGACTTTTCCTCTCCTCTAAGGGCTTGACTCTTAATTACACAGGGAAAGATACACAAGAGATTATAACAAGAGGAATAGCAGGCAGCCAAAACCAAACTGATTTATGTATAGTGTGTGACATATGGCAACATAAGACAAGATCTCTGGCTTATGGGCATTTTGGCAAGACACAAGGTGGATCCTATGGCAACGCCTTGTGTTTGCACAGCTCCCATTTCTGCTGTTCTGTCCTGTTTTTTCCTTTCATCTCTCATCTGTAGGCCTTCAATGAGAGGTCCCCAATCTTCCTTGGCCAGTTGTGACTTAGACCTTGCTTAAACGCATGCCCACAGCTGAGAGCCACACTGCTTCAAGCTGTTCAAGGGATAAAGCATCTCAGAGAACATTTTTGTCCCATTTTCCCAGACTGTAAATGGACATAGTGATACTTACCTCTTTTATTCACCTCAAAGGGTAGTGTGCGGGCCAGATAGTGTTTTAAAGCACCATTCAGTTGTTGGGTATTTTTCTTATCACCAGGAAAAGGAAGAACATAAGAGCGGCCAGTCTGGCTCAGATCACTCCT
This sequence comes from Fregata magnificens, assembly GCA_013389945.1. Classification (NCBI taxonomy): domain Eukaryota; kingdom Metazoa; phylum Chordata; class Aves; order Suliformes; family Fregatidae; genus Fregata; species Fregata magnificens. The sequence goes on from WAAD01031603.1 coordinate 263,487, forward strand.
CTGCCCAGACCAGTCATCTGTCCCCAACAGGGCCAAGAGCAAGAGCTTGGGGAATAGAATCATAGATTCATAGAATAGTTTGGGTTGGAAGGGGCTTTTAAAGGTCATCTAGTCCAACCCCCCTGCAATGAGCAGGGACACCTTCAACTAGATCAGGTTGCTCAGAGCCCCATCCAACCTGACCTTGAATGTTTCCAGGGATGGGGCAACTACCACCTCTCTGGGCAACCTGTGCCAGTGTCTCACCACCCTCACAGTAGAAAATTTCTTCTTTATATCTAGTCTGAATCTACCTTCTTTTAGTTTAAAACCATTACCCTTTGTCCTATAACAGGCCCTGCTAAAAAGTCTGTCCCCATCTTTCTTATAAGCCCCCTTTAAGTACTGAAAGGCAGCAATAAGTTCTCCCCAGAGCCTTCTCTTCTGTGGGCTAAAGACCTCCAACTGTCTCAGCCTTTCCTCATAGAAGAGGTGTTCCATCCCTCTGATCATTTCTGTGGCCCTCCTCTGGACCCGCTCCAACAGGTCCATGTCTTTCCTGTGCTGAGGACCCCAGAGCTGGACGCAGCACTCCAGGTGGGGTCTCACCAGAGCAGAGCAGAGGGGCAGAATCACCTCCCTCGACCTGCTGACCACACTTCTTTTGATGCAGCCCGGGATACGGTTGGCCTTCTGGGCTGTGAGCACACGTTGTCGGCTCATGTCCAGCTTTTCTTCCGCCAGTACTCCCAAGTCCTTCTTCCCAGGGCTGCTCTCAATCCCTTCATCCCCCAGCCTGTATTGATACCAGGGGTTGCCCCAACCCATGTGCAGGACTCTGCACTTGGCCTTGTTGAAACTCATGAGCTTCACACAGGCCCACTTCTCAGGCTTGTCCAGAGGGACTTGCCCCAGGGGGAAGGGGTATCAGGATAAGGCAAGATCCTTGTCTTTACCTTTATGCAGCCTTCACTTGCTTCCCACTAAGCTGAAATAATAATAAAGGATTGATTATTCCCTTAACTGCCATTCCTTTCCTTTCTTCATCCCCAGTTCCCTGGAAATGAGTCACCATGTGAGATGGGGAAGGCAGGAGGCGTTTGCTATCAGTGGGAAGAGCAGCTCTCAGCCAAAGGCAGTGGGGCAAACCTGCTTCCTACAACCAGGAAGGGAGTGGAAATTTCCACGGGGCTGGTGCTCATGAGTCCCACCAGTCTTGTCTGCAAACCCTCTACCTTTGATTCCAGGGTCTCCACACAATGGACTTTTTATGCATCGTTCCGCCTTTGATAACTTCTGCCAGGTTATTTTTCTTATCTGACTTAGGAAAGAACTAACAGGATCGGTTAGCTAGCTCCAGGGTAGGTTCTTTGAAAAGCAAAGATTTAACAGGGCTTTCTTTTACCTGCTCTTGGGGTTCTCCAAACTTTCTGGTTTATCCAGCTCTCTGGGACACAACGCTGCCCTCAGCAATGCCCAGGCACGCGTGGTCAGGGTGCTGGCACAGCCTGACCCATGGCTGTAATTCCTCCCTCAGTGGGGCCATGCGGTTGCTGATCCTCGCTGCGGAGAGCATCTCCAAAAACAGCTCAAAGACAAGGGAAGCCTCTTTGGGGAGCATGGAGGTCCAGGGTGCTTGGAGTTAGCAAGGGGGTAAGCACTGAGTTAATTTGTACTAGAGGTGGCTGCCAGAAAGCTCTGGCTGTGCATACATCTCTCCTTTTGGCTTCCTCACAGCCCTCTGTGATGGTGGAGGGAGAAATGATCTCGGCTCAGCCGGAGCTGAATGCCAATAAACACTCAAATGCTCAGCTGGCTTAAGTTGAACCTGAAGCTGCACAGCTTACTGGGACGGAGAGGAGATCAGCAGCCATCTGAGGGCGATTAGGAACCAGGCCCCCACACTGAGAAGGGTGGCTGGGACCCTCCTAGGAGAATCAGAGGGACACAAGCCCACAAGGTCTCAGCAAACATCAAGCACCTGGGTCTCCTCCATAGGAAACACAGCTGCATGGGGCACGCTGGCCAGTGAGAGATCTAGCTGGAGAAGCTGTGATGTGAAACCGGTGGTTTGTGGCACTGTCAAAAACAGAGTGGCTCACGAAGGGCTTGCATGCTTGAGCAGACCCGAGCAATTCACAGTCAGAGCTATCAAAGCAATGACCCAGCTCCTTTAACACGCTGTCTAAAATCATGTTCAGAAACTTTAACACAAAATTCTAATGCTCCGTTGTATCGTTACAGACGGGCAATGGTGTTTTACGTTTACTCGTCACCTTCCACACCAGACACTCCCTTTGGGAAGGTCTGGAGTGAGTTCAGGGGACTTATGGCATTATGTACAATGTACATGCAGGCACACAGCAGCTCAATGAAGTAAAATCCTGGTCTCCTTCCAAAGCTGGAAAAGTTCTAGTGGGGGAGGATATGATTTCACACACTATGGACACACAGAGGGGTTTGGATTCACCAAATTTATTGTCTGTGCCTAAGCTAGCACTCTCCCTGTAGTCCCATTGAGTAAGGGGAAGGCAGAGGCATCCCGTTCACTCCAGCAAGACCTCACCCCTTCCTCAGACTCCTGCTCTTCTCCTTCACCCTCAGAGGAGACCAAAGAAACTAGTCCACAGCAGAGCCTTGATCTTCAGATGGCTGAAGGTGGGGAAGGTAAATCCTGCTCACGTGTGCCCGTATGCAGGCAGCACCACTGAAAAGCACCTTCTTGTGTTCATAGGGGCTTCTAGCCAGGGTATTCAAGATGTTCACAGGCTTTTTTTAACTCGCTATCCACTGAGAGGCAGAGAGTCAGATATCAACATCTTGGAAAATATGTCAGTGCCTCAATTCTATTCAAGCACCTAATTCCCCTTAAAATCAATTTCTTTTGGGATTTAAGTGCCCAAATGCCTATTCCTGACATGCTCAAGGTAATGTAAGAGGCCCATAACAGAGCAGAAGAACAGTTCACAAGGGTATCTTCCCCCTCAGCTCTGACCAGTCTGGTGTGGGGTTGGACAAGATCAGACGAGAGGTGGAAGAGCTGTGAAGTTCAACACAAGTCCAGTCCCTCATGCCCCATGTCCTGGTTTCATTGCTGTTAGGAGACAGGACGAGGGTTTTTAAAGTTTTCCAGTGTTAGCTGGTATGGCAGAGCCGTCTGGCTCCAGGTACCATGGCATAGAGGTCCTTATAGAGCGCACTGGGAGATGGAAAGTGGAAATTCAGTGAAAGAAGCAAATTTTAGGGCATGGTCTGGAAAACAGTAGGGACTCAGTTGTGTAAGCAGAACTGCTCATTGGAAAACTCCATTTACTCTGAGAACTGCAGATGCAAGTCTCAAGACAGACCCGTAGCTGGTATAAGTTGTTATAACCACCCCGGGCCATGAAGAGTAGTTGAGGATCCCTGTGGTGCTGGGGGCGAGGGAGCAACCTCTCCTACTCAAGAAGATACTGCGGTGGTGGGTCTTTGTAAAAGGGACAGGCGGCTTTTTGCGTCCTCGGGCTGCTTCCAGACCTCGACCCAATCTGGCCTATCCGTCTTCCCGAAGGACTCCTGCTTAGTGATTACTTCTCCTTGCTCTCGCAGTGCCCTGCATTGCTCATAGATCCAAAGGGCTGGAAACCCATTGCCTGCAGTGCCTTTAAGCCTCTGCTTAGCAAATTCTAGTGCTGGCTTAACTTGACATCAGAGACCTGCCTACAGTCTTGCTGAATGACAGCCAGGGAGCCTTGAACATGCCCAGAGGGGTCACCATCCAAGGTGAAGGCGAAGGGACAAGACCATTGTTCAGCTGCAAGAAGGTGGAGAGGAGCTCCAGTGCCAGGAAAGCCCTTCATGGCAAAAAGGGGGCCCAGACAGGAGGGAGGAAAGGAAGGTGTGGGTGGAGAGAGGGGGCTGTGGGAACAGTGCAGGGCAAGGCTTGCAGCAATGGGGCTGCCTCTCTGCTGCTCGCTGGGATGCCTGCCATTTGTCCAGATTAGAGCTGGTGATACAGCAAAGCTCTTTCTCTCTTTATTTTTCGTTATTCAGACAGATAGAGTGTTTCTTTGGTTGCTATATATGACTCATTTCAGATCTGATGCCAGAGGATATTCGATATGAGATCTAAACAACACTATGTGTAAATTCATAATGTTGTCTGTGCTGGAACATGTTGCATGACTTTGAATCTTACTGTATGTTAGTGCCATCAGATATACCTTAATACAATCAAAAGTAACACGCCCAGCTAAAGAAAAGATGTGACATCTTTGCTGTATAGCTAACAGAAAACTAGCCAAAAGGGAACAAAACCCAATTTGGCAAAGCCTCAATCGGCTCCCAGGAAACTCAGCGTTCGTAGTTTATAAGTACTCACAGTACCCAACGCAGAGGGTAAGGAGAGACTTCTCCGAACAGAAAGGGAAAGGAGGCTTTGGCAGCAAGGTAAGTTAGATAACAGCGCTCCTGATCTTGCCTGAGATTCACACTCTGCTCCAAGGCTGGGAACATCTCTCCTGGATTCACCTATCTGGATAAAGAGACCCCTGCCTCCCGCTCTGCATTACCTTCCCTCCTGCCCAGGGAGTTGCACTGTAATTCCCACTCTTTAAAATTTTTCCTTAATAGGATATATGGGGCAGCTTGCAGATAATGTTCTCGTAGTTAGGGAGGACTGCTTGCTGTCACATAGGAGAGCCAGCGTGCCTCCCGTGCGTGCGTACCTCCAATATGGGTTGTGTGGAGTTGTGACAGCTGGTGTACATGTAGCTGAGCTGGATTCCACATCTATGGTGATGAGCGAATTCTCTGCCATTGCAGATGCTGGAACCCTAGAGGTGTTTCAAAATACATGTAGTCATCCGAGTTTCTTCTCACAGAGATTTCTGCCTTCCCCCTGTGTGCTTGGCTGTTGGTGGAGGGGAAAGCTTCTGTAGATTAAATATGGAAATCTGCTCATGCAGAAATCAGGGTATTCAAAATTCCCTATAGTTTCCAGATCAGTTCAGTTTCCTTCCCCTCCTTTTCCGAGCATACTTTCATTTGGCTGTCCATCCCAGAATGGGATGTAGCACATCCCCTGCAAAGGCCTTGTGGTGTGTTGATGGAGCAGGGTGCCTTCAAGCAGGTTCTTGATTAGACAGCAAGATGGGGGTCATGTATTAAAAGGTAATTGCTTTTGCATGGTTTCCTGTACTTTTTAAGTGCATACAAAATAGATTAGATACCCTTAGTATATTTTCCTGCTCATGTTCAGCATCTTCCAAATGATCATTTAGTGCACAGAACATGAAAATATAGAGGAGGGGCTCTGAAACATGCCCAGTGAATGTGAGCACACAGCTGATGTTCTGCAGTAGTTTGGTGATCTTCTTCATACAGGTCTAGCACTCCTTGTCATTCACTTACGTGGGAAAGCCTGTGGTCATTTTTCATACCTGGCCCTATAAAATTAATTCAATTGGTTGTGATCGTGTCACACCTGAATAGCCTGCAACATGAAACATTTTTTTGAGATGTACTACAGAATCATCTCATCCATCACAGTGGAGAATGGGATTTCTGGCATCTGGTTTCACATTTAGATGTTCAAGAGATTTGTCTTGCCATCAGTATGGATTTTTGCATTATGACTGAGCATCAGCCTTGTGACTGAATCCCTTAGCCTTTGTATGGGAGTTATCTTGCAAAATGACAACTGTCACTGAAGCTGGTGTAGAAAGGGATGGGCATAGGAAGAAAGGGCGGTATGTGATGAAAAATGTTTATGTTGCTATAAGTGATCAGATAGTTTGACATCTTTTCCTGCAAAAGTAGCTCTCCAAGTCCCAACAGCTACCTTCCCAACTTGCAGCCATTTCTTTTTATCAGGCACATGAGAGTTTGACTCTATTTCTCTGCTGCTTCACTGCTATGGGAACTTTCACACTCAGAGCAATTTTGTGGTCAGAGCACTGGGCTAGTAAGCAGAAAATTAAGTTATGTCGTGGCTTTGGAATAGATACCTACATGCCTGTGAGTCAGCTCCTCATCTAGAAAATGAAGATATTGATACTTTCTTATTCTGGTTAATTGTCTTCCGTGGTTATCCCTGAAGTTCTGTTTGGTTGCAGAGTCATCGCAGGGAGGATTCTGACTTTGGTCAGCCCCATGGCCACTGCTGTATCCCTTCCCTTCCTCTGCACTAGCCCTCACAGCCCAGCAGGTAAGTTCCTCTGCAACGTGATGATAATAATTGCTTCTTCCCTAAGACATCGTCCAAAGACCCTGAGCCAGCATTTTGTTATTGGGAGGTGACTGCCTACAACGGATGCTTCTGCTGTGAGGCAGAGTTTCTGACCAGCCCAGAAATACACTTTTGTTTCATTTGTCAATTGTTAAAATACATTGGATTGCAAAAAATGGAAAGATTTGTTCAGTGCTGGGCACAAGACAGGGACAAGGGGCCAACCATGGTGATGACCAGGTGTCTAGAGTGTGAAAGCCCTTGCATATAGAAGACGGGTTTTTTTTCTGTACAAGACAGGATCAGCCTTTCAGTTCAATACACACAAGAGACAGCCAATAGCTCACCTTAAGAAACAAATAGCTTCCCTTCCCCAAAACTTCTCTGAGACAGTAAGATGACTGCCTATAATTTTAGTAAACCCTATAGATATTATTTCACATGCAACTTGGCATATGTTGAAACAGTTACTCTGCCCACCCTGTTCCTCCCAATTTTGTTAATGATTCAGTACAAAATGTACATGCAGGGTACAAAGAAATTCAACAGGGAGAGCAAAGTAAAATCCAAATGCAGGTAACAATTAACTGTGGATAAAGAGCCATTATGGTCACCATCAAATAACTTGCAGAGACCACACTTTATTAAATAACTGCTTATTTCCCCCTTAAATTGATCCCACTTCAGGTCCCCTGCTGCTTTTTACAGCTTTTACAAATAACAGATTAGTAAATCTCAACTCTAAGAGATGGAATTTGAAGAGACTCACCACTGTGTCTTTCTTGTCTTTTTTATCTGCTGGAGGAAGCTCTAATTACAAGTTTGAGTTCAAGCACAGCGGAGTGAGAAGATGAATTTCAGAACTCAGCCCTGGATTTTGGAGGTTGGAAGATCTGTGGACAAAGTCAGCACTTCCTTCAAAAATAAATAGGCTTGGATACTCTTGGGGGTAAGATTAGATGGCTCAGATCAAGCAGCAGAGACATGCTAGGAAGGATTCAGCACTGCAGACCATTCTGCAAGCAAGGCAGTTGGCTTCAGGGGGACCTTCCTGAATCATAAGGACAGCGGGTTGCAGAAAAGACTGAGTCTATGCATGGAGCAGAAGACTGGTATTAGCTCACCAAAAGAGTGACTTTTAGTTCATGCCCAAGTTCTCAGAAGTGTCTGCTCTCCCTTCAACACCGAGGGTGATGTGTCAAGCAATAGTCATGGAGGCCCACCATTGAGGATCAAGTGTGAGGGACCATCAGCACATTGCAGGAAAGGGATTCAGAATGAGCTTGCCAAGTCAAAGATTCAGGTTGGAGAAAACAAAACATTGTTACTTCAATTGCACAGACATACGATGCCTGGCTGGGTAGTAGTCTTCATGACAGGTCCTGGGGATTAGGCTGGTTGAAGAGTTGAATGGAATTCAGCACACTGTGAAAGCAGCAAACACCATCCTGGGATGTGTGAACACCAACCCCTTGAAGCAATCCTTCAGTCCCTTCAACACCAATGGGGGCTTGCTGGAATAGGATTTCAATTTGTCAGCATCACCATCCAAAGAAGATGTGGGCCACCAGAGAGATGCTAGAAGTTGTTAACAAAAAAATGTCTATATCAATCATACTCTACATGGAAAGATTGGACAAACTGGGATTGCTTAGCCTAAGGAGGAGAAGACAGAGTGGGAATAGGCTGATGGCCTTCGAATACGTAAAAGGCTGCTGCGGAGAAGGAGTGCTCTGTTCTCCATGTCCATAGAGCAGCACAAGCAGTAATGGTCTCTGAATTCATTTTAGCCTTTAGGAAACCTTTCCAGCAGTAAGGTCAGGAAGCAGTGGGGTAGTTTTGCTGAGCAGGCTGGGATGCCTGTATCACTGGACACCTTCAGAAAGTATACCCAACCTGTGGAACGGCCTTGAGGTGTGCGGATAGACTTTTTGAGGTCCCTTCCAGTCCAATGATGATGCCAAAAACTGAGGCATTGGTTAGAGAATTGGACTTCTAATATCTCTGCGCTTTTTTTTCCCTCTAATTTTTAAATTAGAGATGGTAGAATTCATGCCCCTGGGTTGATAATTTTAATCAGAGGAGAAGCAAAATACCAGCATTAGGATTACCTGTGCACCACAGTTTGCCAGATCAGGATATAAAAGACATAATTTATAAAATCACAATATAAACCCAAACATTCCTGAATGTGAAGAGGCGCTGAAGCCCTCCATTAAGTATTTGTTTTATCAAAATGGTGAACAAGAATATAATGCTGCCGTTCAGTAAGCCCTCAGCATGTGTGTGTACTTAGTCCTCTACTATGAATGCATGTGTGTTTGTATACTCTCTCATTTTCAGACTTTTTTTTACTAGTGGTAATGGTGTAGTACTGAGCGTAGAGTGCAATCTCTGTTTTCCAACAAATATTTGTTCTCATTCAAAAGTGAATGTTTATTTAGTCATCCTCAGGATGATGCAGGCTCCATTCAGAATAGATATGTAAACCTGTTAGCATGACTCATCACTGAACTTTTAACTGCATACATTTTTAATTGTGACCGTGTTAAGATTAGAAACAAATTATACGCTATTTCTTCTGGTTTTTGAGATACTGACAAATTTAACAATCATTTACATACCTACATTCACTACATTTCTGCTTACACAAAGTTAAAACTGCATGACCTAGACATGTATGATGTAGCATATATGGTGAACTGTATATTTTTAAAACCTTCCATAAACAGGGAGAATGGAGATCAATGATTACTAGCTACAAAATTTCACAGGTCTTTTGAAGTTGTAAACATTAAAATTTCACAGGCTGTTGAGTGACAGTGCATGAAGATTAAAACCCAACAGGGACAGCTTGATGACAAATAACCATTCTTATTAAAATATCGTAGCTTGGTATCACTGTCTGCAAATGATTTATTTTTCATCTACTCAGGTGGATTTTAGAAGTCCAAAGATTATTATGCCATTACGAAGATGACATTACTGTAGTGCTACTACTTATATTACCACTAATGCTACTTAAAGCCAAGTGGACCAACCAAGAATGGGTTTCTACGGTCCTTAATGAAGGACATTTACTGAGTGATAGGTAGAATCTGCTCCACATCAAAAATTACTATATATTAGAAGACAGTGGTGGGAGTAACTGCTTGTGATCACATCCACTGAGTAGGTAGCACTAAACTGTGTTTTGTGCAGTTAACTTCTAAACATCCCCAGGGAGGGGGACTCCTCTTGGGAGTCGATTCTATAACGGAGAAGATCGTTAACCTTCTCTCTGTTGGGAGTTTATACTATTTCCATTTCGCTCTTCCTGCAGTTCCCATGGCAAAGCACAAGTGTTTTCTGCTGAAATAATTCAATCCATGAATTGCATTCGCTTGTACCTACACCAGAAATTCCTCAGCATCCTTCAGAAATCAGCTGGCAGCGTTCCTACCTTCCACTCATGGACTTCATCAGCACCTGGCAAGCCGGACACATTCATCTCTTTCCATCTTTCCCCCTAACACAGCCTTTGCAAGGACTTTACACACACAAACTGTCCTCAGCGCTGGGTGTCTGATGTCTCAAATCCACTGAAGTCTCCGGGTCCCAGGGAGCTGCTCCCTGCAAGTTAAATTGATTTCGGCAGGCCTAAAAATCAGCATTGTGATTTAAGAGCTTAAACACTGATTCTAGACTGCTAAGCTTGAAAATTGTGTCTTGAATGGTCCTCTCTTCTTTTTTACAAGGTGTTGGCCAGACGTAACTCTGCCAAGACAGCGGAGTTACACCAGTGCCTATTTGCAGAGCAACGAGGAAGCACCACAATACATTAATGCACTTGAATGTGACTTTTGCATGATGATGACGTACCGTGTGCCCGGGCTGTTCTGTTATCCTGAGAAGCAGAGCCTGGATGCTAGATGTTGGTCCAAGTTCAGGTGCACACAGGCCCGCAGAGCCCTGGTCACTGCCGGCATGGCAACCTCAACCCTGGGAGCTGCGGAGGTAGCTATCGGATGTCTGTGTTATATGGGCAAACATAGAGCTCGAAGGGAACAGAGCTCACCAGAAACCTGAAAGGAAGGACAAGTGTAAGGACTGTCTGAATCCTGCGATTACTATTCTTTTGCTAATGTGCTCCGCACTGTTCTCTTTATAAATTACTGAATTATCCTTAGGAACAAAAGGTATTAGGGTCCTGCAAGCTTCTCTCAGTTTGTGGTAGGACTAATTCATTAATGTGGCTCCAACAGGAATGTGTACAATGTTCTTTCTAATTGGACATGACTGGTCAAGAATGACTCGGCCTCCATCCAGATCACACTGTCACTTATGCTGTATAATAAGCTACTACTACTGGCCCATGAATCAATTTTTAAACAATCTCCAGTAATGAACTTGGACGGCCCATTGTTGTTGACAAAGAAATGCACAGTCCTGCTATTGTCAAGGGGCTCAATTATGGGTTCTTGCTGATAAAATAGAGGAGGGGGATGGGGGGGGGGGTGGTCTACGGACAGTACTGACAGACTGAAAGAAGTGTTTCATCTCTGGGGTCCTTACAGAGACTGACAAGCCAAAAGGTCAGTTTCATAGAGGTTTAACTCGAAATGTCTGAGGACAAAAAAGGCATCTGGAATCATTAGGAAATGTGAAGTTTGACTTGCACCATTGGGAATCCTTAATATATTGACTGTAGATCTGACAAACTCTTTGCCCACTGGGTGGGAAAGAGAGGTTAAGGGAAGTAAAAGCTTTATATTTCTCCAGTGGGGGGGAATAAAAAGGTTAATTTTAGTAACTCTGGGAAGAGTCTGTGGGGAAACTGTCAATGTTTCAGCCCATTTGCCATTGTCCTGAGCCAGCGGAGTCAACACGGGTAGCGGGAGAGGCTGCTGCCGGCACTGGCTGCCGGACGCCGGGCTCCCAGCGCTTTCCCCTCAAATAACCTCACCAGTCACTGAAATGTCAGGGCTCTGCCCAGTTCCTCCTGCCTGAACCAGCCTCATCAGCACGGCGATGTTGCTTCTGTGCTTCACACTTTGTTCAGGATTACTCGCACGTTACCGGGATTCCCTGAGCCCGCCAGCATAAAGAAAATAAATATATCTGAAGTGGTTCTAGCAAGCTGGGTCTGGTGTGGAAGAGCATGTGTTTGCAATAACTCTTCCCAGTTGACCAACGCCTTACAAAGTGAGCTCTTTGTCATGCCCATGTGGGGCCACAGTTGCCAACTCTTGTTTTAAAGCTTTACAAATACCATGCAAGGTCAGGAATTGGTTCCAGGTTTCTTCCAACAGTAGAGTACACTGCTATGAACCCATGGGAGAATGCATACCCAAATTAAAACAAACAGGCAGGGTGTAAATTTGCAAATGAACATGTCCACTGGGCCCATGGGCAAAAGCCTTCGCCCTTTCCTAGTGATTTCACCACAGAGCTGGAGAGAAGGGCAGAGGGCAGCCTGCACCAGGCAACTCCACTGCATGTTTCCCAGGAGGATGAGTCACTTCTCCATCTGGATAAGACACCTCTCTCCATTCCCCAGTCACAAAGCAGGACAGCCTCAGTGCATTTGGAAGGCCAGCGTTGAGCAAGAACAGTGGGTGGGATGTAATGAGGAGGGGTCCAGCAAGGAAGTGGGGAATCAAGCACACGCTGAGACTTTGCCAGAGCAGGAGTGAATCTGGACGTGCATGGCTAAAGCCTGTTTGAAGGTGGAGTCCGAGCCACACCTGCCGCTGCGAAGGCTGCTGGGGCTTGTTTAGCAGATCAGCTCATCTCACAGGATAGTCCTTCCAAATGCCCTTCAGAAGAAAGGGGAGGGAAGGTACTGAGGACACCATGCTCAGCACACCGCGACGCCAGCTTGAGTCAGGGGTAGATGCTCCAGGACCACACGCGGCAGCACACAGGGACCTGGTGGAGCACGTTGTGCAGGTGCTTCATGAGACAGCGGAGGAAAAGCCCATGTGGAAACGTGTAGCTTGGCATCACTGGCTTTCTGTTGTTGCCCAGACCCACAGCATGTGGGGGAAAAAACCTCCTGGGGAATTAGGAGCACTGAGACAAGTCCAGGGAGATCCTCAGCGGAGGAAGGTGCTGGGTGGCAGACTGTAAGGTCTTTGCAAACACAAGCTGTCACTGTTGGGATGTGTCCTTAGGACAAGGTCCAGTCTGGCAGCACTCCCTCGCTGAACTCCCAAAATAGCCAGCTTGCAGGTGGCTCCGAAGTTTCTCAAGGAAAGAAATGAAAGCCTCCCCTCCCCATTCTCCCAACTGGCAAGAAATCTTTTTTTTTCCTCCCTAGCAATGTGCCCTCCTGTGAATATACCTGGACCTGTGGTGCTAATGGTTTGTGATTCACCGGGCAGGAATGCATCTCTACATCCAAGCACCAGACTCTGTTTTTTCCATTGCTCCCTGGGATGGAGAAACAAGCAAATGGAAGGGACTTGAGCCCAACCAGAGAGAGAGGGGCTATGGGATGAAGAGCAGCAGGCATGGTGAGTGAGGGCTGGCTTTCTACCCAGCATGCTGACCCAACTGCTCGTTTCAGTCATCAGAGAGCTGAAGACAACCCTTGCACCTACCGGCAGTGTTTTGAGACCCCTCATGCTCTGGGCAAGTCATACTGCAGCAACCCTGGACCATGGGACAGAGCCAGATGTTCTGGTGGAGGTGATTTCCACATCAGCCAAGGTCTCTGTATGGGCTGAGTAGACGAGAAGGGTCTTGGGAGCTGGAGCTATTTGGGCACAGGCTGAAAACCCTCTACTTACACAGCCAGAGCCCGCAGGGGCCGTATTCGGTGCCTGTCTCAAGTCTGGGCGACCCCGTCTGTTCCCATTAGGAGGCCCAGGCAGTAAATTGGGCCCTGAATATATAATTAAGCAAAGGGCACCATCCTGAAGCCAAGGTTCACACTGATTTGTTGTGGCTGGGGTGGGAACAGCCCTTTGCAAATCAGTCGCAGGATGCTGCTCCTAGTCAGCTGGAAACTTGGTAGCTCAATTCCATAAAAGCTGGATCTAACGCTTCAGCTCCCCAGCTGGTTTCGGCATCCTGACCAGCACGCAATCCTGTGGCTTGCTTTTCTGCACGACAGTCTGGAAACCTTCCTTGAGAGGCTCTTGTTTGCTGGCTGCCAGGATTTGCCATGCAGATTCTTGCCAAAGGGATAATATAAACAAAGCATAATGTCAAGTTTCCCACACAAGTAAGATGATCTATTAGCACTGCACTTTGTACTAATTATTGCACAGTGGGTGGGGGCTTGTGAAAGGAGATTTATGCATTCAGCTAGCCTCACTTTTATTATTTGTAAGTACTTTTTGGCAAGGAATGAGCGAGATATGTATTTTATTGTTACGCTGTTGCAAACATCCTAATCTTCCGCACTCATTAAAACCTCATAACAAATAGTAAGAATGATATATTGCAGCCACAGCGAGCATCTCATTCATCCCCAGGTGGGGGGAGGGGGGTGAGACGCAGAGGAGAGGGAGGACCGGGGGAATGGGAATGTGGTTTTTTGGGCCATGGTCATATTTGCAGCACATGGAGGGCCCAGGTACCCAAAGGGTGGAAGTAAGACGATGGGTGGGGAAAGGCTGCTAGGATGTGAGGGTGGATGGGGAGCTCTGTGGTAAGGTCTCAATGTGGAAGGAGGGGGATGCTGCCCCAGAGCACGAGTGAGCGCTCCCAGGAAGTGAGAGCCTGTCTATGTCTTTCCTGGCACGAAGCAGTTGAACTGTGCGTCTGCTTTGGGGGAGCAGCCTGGCTTGCAAGGCTTGTGCCTGTGTGTCAGGACCTGGTGTGAGGAAGAGCCCAGGGCACACCAGGAAGGTGTCTCAGAGTATTTCTGCACTGCCTGGACAAGCAGAAAAGACCCCAGAAGTTGCCCAATGGGTCAGTTTTTCTGTGGGTAATATGCCACTGCGTGATGAAGGCTGGATGTCTCACTGATGCAGCTGGGTCAGTAGATTGATTGTCATGATCATTGCTTTGATAATCCGTGGTCATGACAACTTCCCCAGTGCAGCGCTTGGCTGGTGACCCAGAAAGGAACAGAGTGAGCCCAGAGCCTGGTCCAGGAGACACACGGGTGACCACCGAAGGGACGGTTCTACTGCAGCAGCTCCCTTTGCAATGCTCTGCCTTCACTGCCCTCACCAATGGCCTCCAAACTGCCTTAGTAATGCACAGGGCTGAGGTGGACATGCCCCAAATATCTGCATTGTGTGAGCAGCTCAGGACAAGGGCAGGAGCAGGGGTGCCACCGGCCTCACCAGGGTGATACTCACTCAAAACCTTGTTTTCCAAACCAAAGTTCAGGACACCCTGCTCCCTGCTTTCCTCCTGACGACAGCAAGGCAAGTTCAAAGTGCAGCCTTTGGGTGTTGTACCCATTGGGTTGATGCTGGCTAAAAGCCAAAACATGCCAACTTTGGCTGCCTGTTGTTTTGGGGGAACAAAGTTCAGTGGAAATCCTTGTCACAGGTTGAAGGGCTCTGATGGTACTTCCAGGGCATCACAACAGTTGTAGGGCATTTTTTTACTGGGAATTCCCTGGTAAAGTTCAGAAAAGACAACCTGGACTCATGTATACACTCTTGAGACATTAGAAAAGACCGCAGGAGGAGTTGGATGGAGAGGTGGCAGTAACCCCAATGAGACACGGTCCCACATGCTTACACCTTGGCCTGCACAGCTCTTGGAGCTGTCCCCATTCCTGGCTCACACCTACCTGAGATGGTGTGAGAGCTGGGGTGCTCTTCTTCATAGCTGGTGGGGTTTCTCAGCATTTTCCACCTCATCAGAGCCCTTCTTGCTCCACCATTAAGTCATCTGGAGGGGCTGGGGTAAGAGAAGGACTTTCATCCTCTTCATCCATCATTCCTCCCACCCTGAACATAGTATTTCAAATATTATAGGTAGGGCTTGCCCTGAGCCCCAGGCTGCTGCCAGCCCAGGACCTTTCCCCTGGCCAGACCCTGTTTGGGTGTCCTTTTCTCTCTTCACCTACTTCTTCCAAAATATCACTTTTGTTCTCTCTCTTTCTAGCCTCCAATAAGTTACATCACTGAACTGACCTCTGGACGCAAAGGATCCTCCTTTGTGTGACCCAGAGGCTACTTCTGACTGTCGGCGCTAGCCTGGGGCAGGATCAACGTGGAGCAGAGCTGGGCAGAAAGTCTCAGACACCCTGTTTCCAGCACAGCTTTGGAGTGGCCACACGTGTCAGGCAGCCAACTCGACCCTTCACTAGGTACCACCAGGTTGAGACTGAAAAATGGTACTGACTTTTTTCATCCCTCCAAGCTCAAACGTCTTGGCATCATCTTTCTTCTTCAGTTTCAGTCAAATAATGTTTTGGGACTGGTTAAAAATTACAATCCAAAAGTTTTGAGATATTTGGGGAATACATCCTGCATTATCTTCTTCCCTAACTAGTTATGAGTTTTGCAGCTGGTGTTGGGTTAGCCCTGGGATGTTGCTAGGAAAAAAAAAAAAAAAAAAGACAGGTAACACGGAAAGGGAGAGAAAGGGTTGAATTTAGGAAATTATAGATATTGGCTGAACCTTCAGTCCATGGCAAATGTAGAAGGAAAGAACATTTCACAGAGATCCTTTTTGGGTTTTTTCTGAGATGCCACTTCTAATTCTAAATGTTTGATCCCCCCTTCCTCTGGCTGAGCCCTGTTAACTGCAATGGCACTATGCTCCCAGGGGACCACGGAGGGCATGTCCCCATGTGGAAATAGAATAATCACATGCCTTTGGCCTGTGCCCTCACCCAGATATAGGAGGTGGAAGTGTGTCCTACTCTGTTCCACCATCTGGGAGCATGGGCCCATCATTCATTACCCTGAAGTCATGACATGGCTAATATAAATGCTGGTTTAGGTCAGGTCCTCCACCTGTGTTGGATGCTCAGCTGGAAGAGCAGCACCAGGTGGAGAGGTTGGTTCCCAGTCCTGCTGTCAGCATGTCCAGCATGGGACGTTGAGGAGATGGTTTCTGGAGAAAGCCTCTTCAGGGGAGGAAACAGAGGTGTAAGGGGGAGAAACCTGGCATCTGAGACAGGAAAAATGAGGATTAGGAAGGTTGCTGGCATGAGGTAACTCGTCTCTCAGGCTTAAGAAAGTGTCAAGTTGCCAAAACAGAGATCACAGAAATACACCCAGCAAGGAAGGGTTTGATACTGTCTTGTGAACTACTGGTGTGAACTCAAAATTGCTCCATTAAGGTCCAAAATTGCAGGGCCATGCTACAGAAGGAGGGGTTGTCAAGGCTGCTACCGCTGACAGTGGCAGTGGACCATCAGGGAGTCTGCTTCACCACCCCACCGCAGCATGAAACCCCAGCTGAACAACATCACTTCACTCCTTCCCATCACCAACAGCCCCTCCTACAGCTAAACCCTTCCCCATGCCTGTCCGGCTATTTGCCCATCCTCATCTGATTTTTTCATCCTTTCAGACCTTACCCTTGTCAAAAACTTCAGCCAGAACCAAGAAACTCCCTCCTTCAGCTGGTGTCTGTTGTAGTCTGGTATTATTTTTATTCTCACCTTCCTCCCCAGCCATCTCCATCACAATGCAGACTGCCGTCTCGTCCCATCTCCCCCCTTGCTCCCTCTGCACAGGCTCACCCTGAACAAACCTCTTTTGTCGGGCCACCCCACACAACAAGAAAATTAGCATCATTCGGGCATGTTGAGGCCACCACAGCAGCTACAAGCCATGATTATGGTGCATGTGGTTAGCACAGCCTGCAACATCAAACAGCATGTTTACAACAGATGTAATCCGTAATGATATAACAGGTGTATAACAGTCAATACCAGCATTGTAGCGATCAAATAACTTTGTGGCACGTTCACATTGATCCGGTATTAATCCAGCTCCCTCGGGGTTTTGGTCTATGATTTATATGACTCACTGGGAGGTTTCGGCACCTATTTGGCACAGCACCAAACTCCAGGCAGGGATCAGTATATAATTTACCTTTGCAGCAAGAGCTTTTTAAATCCATGCTCTTAGCAAGCCAGGTTTGTCAATGGCACTTTGAAAAGAAGGGCTTGTCGGAGCACGCGGAGACACGTTTCTTTCAAAGGGTGATTCATACGCTGCAGCTTCGGCGACTGTCCTGGTTTTACATGCTCGAATGCTGATGAATTAAAGCAGCAACAGAAGCATAGCCCATGTCAGGTCTCGCAGGCTCCTGCCCTTGCTACAAATTTCCTCCACATCCCTTTATACGTTAGCCCAAATCATTCACCTTAGCAAGGAGGCATATGGGAGAGGATGGGATAAGAGCATACCAAGGGAAGGAGGATGGGGAGCTTCTGAACGGGAATCAAAGCAAAATCCCAAGGTGGCACATCCAAAACCGATGGGGGAAATACTTTTCCACCCAGGCCCTGGTTAAATTGTTTAATTGTTAAATTTGAGACCAAAAAATGGGTGAGATGCAAGAAGACGATGACCATTCAGAAGGATAATGAGGACATCTGCAGCCATCTAAGACACCGATGCTCGCCCGGGGCAGGTGTCGGAGCCTGGCTCGTGGCTCTGCTCCCACCTAACAGGAGTCAGCCCGCCTTTGACTAGTCAAGGGTCCTCATTTAGAAACTCATCACACACCTAATTTTAGTTCGCACCTCTACAGGCAATTTGCAGGCAAAACACCAGCAATCAAACATACGTGGCAAATTAGGAGCTGCCTTTTAATAACAAGGGTGAAATACGTTGCTGAAGGAGCATGGAAAGGAAGCTGGTGTTGTGCATGCTGCAATCCAACAAACGAGCTTCGCTTGCAGTGGTGGCAAGCCAGTAACTTTCATGAGTATTAAATGCAATTAAAGAAACAAACACTCTCCATCATTCCCCAGAGTGAGAGATATTATCAGTTGTGGCTTTGTATTTTTACATAATCACAGTTTAAAGGAACATTTTTCCATATGTGGAAATTCCCTGTTTTCTCCTCCAAACGCTAACAAAATCCTTGCCGCTGGCTGGCTCCACTCTCTTCACGGCTCCCTGTTATGGCACTCCTGCTCGCCCCACGGCCCCGGGGAGAAGAGATGGGCCCAAAACAAACTCCAGAGGTGAACGTGCTGGAGATCCAGTCCTACACCCAAACAGCACACGTTCCCTCCGCTCGGGGTGTTTTTTGAAAATTCCCCTCTCCCAATGTTGAAAAGGCTTTTGTGATCTCAGAGCCCTCCTCTTTCAGGCTTCCCGCCCTTGCGACGTGATCAAGAGGCACGTCCCACCCATCGCTGCGTGCCCCTCACCCTGAAACCGGGCTTCCTCCAGGGTTAAGTAGTACAAAGGGCACAGCAACCCTGGGGAGCTCCATGGGGTTTAGCCCAACTGAGTCAAACCCGTCTGTACCACTGGGTGGACACCTTGGGATCTGGCTAATGATAATGGCTTCCTTCTCTGATGCAATTAAAGCCGTTGAGCACAGCCTTGCTCCAAGACAAAACGGGTCGCACGTGGGTCTTTGACTTGGAGCATAGCTGCTCTGCGGTAGTTCATGCTCTTCGCTCTTCTACCTAACGACCCAATTATTTGCCCCCTTGATGGAGAGTGGAGCCAGATACAGCAGGCTTGGAAGGAGGCTCGTGCCAAGGACGCGCTGCTCAGGACGCGTATAGCTTGCACAAACATGTTTGCACGCCCAATTTGTCTCACACGCCCATCTAGAAGTGTCCACATGCCCATCTAGAAGTGTCCACACATGGTTGCCCATGCATCCGTCTATACCCCGTTTCAGTCCAGCCGCAATCGCAGAAGGCAGATGCGCTTCTCCCACGTCTTCAAACCATCGGCCCAAGCACACTTCGCACTGAGCGGTGATTTCTGGCTTGCTTGCACGGCCTTTGCTCGACTTGTTTGTTTGTTTGCCGTGCACGCTGTTTGTGTGCAGCTTGCCTGCTGAGCTTTTCTCTGCCTGCATTCAGTACGTGGGCTGGCCTGCTCCGCTCTTGGATATCATCTAACTTGCTTGCAAGCCTGCAGAAGCTGCCCAGCTCTCCTGGCCTCCACCACTCAGCCCACGAGCAAGCCCCCCAGCACATCCAGGACTACTGCAGGGGGCTAAGGTGAGGGTCTTGGAGCATCCTGAGCTCTCCCACCACCTCAACACAACTCCCAGAGAGCTTCTCTACGAGCTGTAAACCTGATCACCCAACCTTGAAACAATAAAGGTCTGTTTTTCTGGTAGGAGCAGGAGAAGGTCTAATGGCATCAGTACACAGTGAGCGGAGGCACTTCATTATGCTGACCTACTTACGGATGTTGCCTAAGGAGACCTAGATCCACATGGAGATCATCCAGGAAAGCCTATTGATACTGAGTCCATCACAGGAGACACTTAACTTGGGACTGGACTTTGAAACCTGTATCCGTTGGGTGATCCAGACAGATCATCTCAGGACATGGGACACCAATCGTGTGTCCAGGATCACTTAATAAAACAGGGCAAGAGTGAGGAACAGTCCCACCATCTCTCTGCCAAGCCACGCTGTGCTATACATTAAGTTCCTCAGGAAGGGACTAAGCTCCATGGTATACTGACCCATACTGTGTTTTCACACTCTTCTGCATGCACATTCCCAATTTGGTGTGAGACAGACAAGAAGACACCAAAGCTTTGATGTTTTTCTCAGACCGAGGCAGTTATTGCTCTTATTTTCCATCTGGCAAGACTTTGAGGACCTGCAGCTGTTTCCAAATATGTTTTCTGGGAATGTTACCATATTAGAAAACATTTAGATGTAAAATGTCACTGCTTATGGGAAAATCTTGTTAATGTGGAGCCACTGGCGGGAGCTCTCGTTAAAAATTCCTTTCTGCTTGATAAGGGCTTTCCTTATCTAAACAGTGGTTTGGTGTCCTCCCCCCAGTAGGCTGGTGTTGTGTCATGGAGCCTGGGAAGGCTCTTCCTCACAGGCAGAAGAGGAAAGTCTAGACGAGCTGCCTTTTGTTCCGTTGTTTAGGTGGCTGGAGCCAGTAGCGTTCATGTTTGTTATCACTGCCAGGAGAACCGCCTGGACCTCGCAGCTCGATGAGGTGCTTCAGGCAGTGAGAACTAGTCACCTTCGCAAAAATAAGGACAGACACACATCACAGGCAGATCACAGGTTCAATTCACAATTGGTGTTGTATATCACATTGCAGAGTCAAGGAAGGACAGGTCTACTGGGGAGAGCAGCCCTTGGGACTGCCTGAATCCCTCCAGGGACACGTGCAGGCAGAAGCTCTGTCTAACCCAAGGCTCTGCTCTGGTCCTGGACCCGCTGGCCGTGTACCTACCCATGTCCTGGAAGCAGAATCAGTTCCTCCATGGGCAGCCTGCTAACCAAACTCAGGAACACCTCTTCCCCCACCTCCTCCCTGTCTCCTCTTCTTCCTCTGCCAAAATCAAACCATCCGGGATACTGATCATCTCTGATGCTCATGCTCATTCAGCCACACAGGGCTACACATAGCTGCCGTTATTTGATTTTGTTTCTAATCTATTGTCTTTTTTTTTTTTTACCAAATCCCTTTAAACCCCTTTTAAATAGCTCAGGGACCATCAAGGGCTATTTCCCAGCTTTGCTCCTCCTTGTGCTCAGCCTCTTCCAAGCACCTTTAAATCCTTGCCCATTTTACCCTTTCCGTTCCTGTCAAGTGACCAGCATATTGCCTACAGCGAAAGCTCAGCTCCTCTCGACTCTGATGGGCACCTCTGCAGACCAAGGACCTCCCTGGTGACTACTACATGAACTTGATGCTCCACCACCTTTAGCTGCAGGAGCTCTAGCAAGGAAGACCATTTTCCTGAGCAGCTCCCAGCTTTCCACGTGGACTGGAGATTTCAGAGCTTGCAAGCTGTGAGGTGAGCTTGTTCCCTCCTAGAGGAGCGCAGGACATGCCGCAAGCCCAGGGAGAGCTGCCAGACCCAAGTTTCCAAGGTTCCCCAAACGCACGTCAGGTCATTCAGGATCCTAAGAGCCCATCCTGGGATATCTGGCTCTTGGGCTCAAGCCGGGAGCTGGTGGCCTGGTAGCTTCCCAGAGAAGTAACTTTGTGGGGTGGGAGAGGGGGGGTCCCAGGGCTTTTTGGCTCTTGGCTTGCAACAGGCAGGCTGAAAGTCTAGAGGTAGGTTTACCTCTCCACCCTCAACCTACATGCCTAGGCCTCTGCTTCTGGTCCATGAAAGCTTGCTGAAGCCCAGATCTTCCTTGCAGAGGGAATACCTGAGGATGAGCAATTTGGCATGTTTCTACAGTGCTCCACTTGCAGTGTCCTGTGGCTGCGGCCGTTGTGATCCTGAGCTGGAGGAACCAAATTAACCTGGATCACCTACGTGCACCCCCTAGTGTCCACCCTGGCAGGGAGCTCCAGGACCTGAGTCTGAGACCCTCACCCAACCCACCCCATATGAACCCGTGCTGTTTGGGAACCTCAGTGCACGAGCACGGCAGCTCCCACTGAATTCAGCTTCCGCGGCTTGGGAATTTCTGCAACCCACACCCCAGTCTTGATCACTGCTGTATTTTCTAAGCCTTTCTCGCTCCTCCTCCTCCTCTTCCTCAGTCTCTCTGAGCTGCAAGGTGTGTCCCCAGTGATAGCTGAAGGATTCACTGCAGAGCATTGCTTGCATTTTTGATTATGCAGTTCAGAGCCCTCGAAAGAGCCCTGCAGCCACTTAGCTCATGATGACGACTGATACCAAACACCGTTTCCTCTTATTGCAAGCAAGTAAAAATAAACAACATCCTACTGTACCTGCCTCTATCCAGGAAAGCACAGTAACCAGTATTTATAGATAAACAGAGATACATTGCCTGCTGGGGTCTGCTGCAATGAATTTAGACCTGAAGATTGAAAATCCAATTGTGTTTATAAATCAGCTGTGACATGCCAGTGTCATGTCATCAGTGGAAGGCAAAGGGCATGTTTACTACAAGCAAAGGCACACGCTACAGTCATATGCATAAGCAAGTCTCTGCGCAGACAGGTTATTTTTTGCATAGTGGTTTTTTGATTTTTACATGACTTAAGGATAATGCTCTAGGAGCCCTCTTTTTTTCTTTGTGCAATTTTTTTTATAGTAACGTTGTTTTTCCCCCTTTTGTGATTGACTGGAGGTTTTGTTCGGTTTTGTTTTTTTTAATGTTCTGAAGAATGTTTGTGCTTTTTTTGGCATCTTATTACATACCTCAAAAAACCTGACTAAAGCCCTGGCTGCTTCTAAAGCTCCTGCCAAAAGGAATTCATGCTCCTCTAAATTTGCTGTTTGGATTTCTCGTTCCAACTGATACTTTTAATAATAAATATGGTTACTAAGAATAGCTCTTTACCACCTCTGTCAGCTTCGGTCTTCTGTTTGGACTCAGATCTCGTCCCTGGGTTAACTGTCTGTCTTGAACAAAAATCAGCACTGTATAAAGACTCTGTGGGGGCCCTTCTAGCAAGTTGTCTGGTGTCCGTAGGATGTGCAGCAAGGGGCCAGCCCTGGTGCTGGCGTGCTGGACCCTCCTACCCGCCTGGCATCTCGGAGGTGCCGTGATTTATATGGCTAAACCCAGGCTTTCCCAATTCCCAATCCCTCTCCGTGAATCACTTTGTTTTCGCTGACGCCGCCTGTCGCCAGCTCGGCAGCCAGGTTTCCACATCCGTCTCCGTCCATCATGCTAGCCAGGGTTTTTTAGCTGCCTTTTTTTTCTTTTTTTTTATCCTCTAGACCAGGCCCTCTTATTAGATATGCCCTTTTCACTGACCCTGAATTATTGCTACCCATGGTCTTAGAAGAACAGTGTTGTTTGTTAGTCTAAGAGCACATGTGACAACCCTCTTCCTGGCCAACACCAGAGGTTGCACCAGAGATTTCCAGGCCAAAACCCAGTCATTTCAGCAAAAGCTACGGGCTCTGAATGTGATCTGTGGGGTCAGAGGAGGACAAGGGAATCATCGTCTATTTGGGGACCTGCTGGAAGACACTAATCAGAAAGACGTGCACATATTTAGTCCAGAGCATGCAAGAGTTTCCCCGGGCTGAATCTAACCTCTGTCGGTGGCAAAACTCCCATTCCCACTGCAAAGGGGCTGCCGGCAGGAGCTGGTATTTTAGTGCCCGGGAGTTTTACTACGTCCTGTCTGGAGCAAGCAGTGCCTGACCGAGCCTGCCCGGCGGTGGCAGGGACCAGGACATTAATGGGGAAGGGCATCCCAGTCCATGGGGGTCTGGGCTGGAGGAAGGTTCCCAGCTCTGCAGCTCTTTAGGGTTTGCAACAATTTACAGATTAGTGTTGGCACTTCCAAGGCTGGGCTGGCAGCAAGACCTTTAACCAAGACAGACAGATTCCCTGCTGCGGCACTGTTCAGCGGGTTTAAATGGAATAACGGCGTCCCTCCAGCTTGAGTGATATTGGGTCAATCTTCTTCTGTTTTGCTGTGTTTCCCCCCGCCGTCCCCTTCCTCCCCCCGCTGCAGGTCACTGCCACAGCCCGGGCCATCGGGAGGGCTGCGCGCTGCCGCCCTTCTGCCTTTGTGCTTTGGGAGGTGGGGGGGGTGTCATTTTTATAACTCTCTGTACCAACGCAAGCAGAGCTAATGGTAAAAGGCAATCAAATCTTCTGCTCCAAGGCATAAGCTGTTTGCCTGCAGGGTCAGGGAGAAATTTCACCCTCCCTCCTCTCCTGGGCTCGGAGGCTGCTCAGCATCAGCACAGTTTGAGCCCCACCCCAAAAAAATCTCTTGTTCTCATAACTCTTTGGTTTTTTTGTCGTGTTGCATAGCTGTGAAAAATTACAGAGGGAACGATAGGTGCTTATGGGGTCCTTGAGGAAGGTCCCTGTTAGCACCCGCAGTGAGCGGGGCTGGGGGAGCTGCTCATGGCTCTGCTGGATCTTAGGACAAAGCCTTGTGCCAGCATCGGGCTGCCTTTTCTCTCGGGGTTTTTGATTGCCTCTCTCTCATCTCCTGCTCTCCCTCTGTGGCACGGTGGGAGTTTTCTGCCTTTAGGTCCTTCCTTTTCAACTCCAAATGCCTTTGGGTGCTGGATTCACCCGGACTAAACCTCTACATGTGCCTAAAGGGTGGAAGCCCTGGGGTGGGAGATGCTCCCACCACCACCCCGGCACCCCACCCCGAGTCCCTTCCCCAGGGAGAAGCTCACCTTAGCTTGGTCAAGGCATACCAGCAAGACACATGGCAAAAATACAAGCAGGCACAGGCAGAGAAACAACCGTTGGGAAGGCAGGAGTTCAGAGGTAAGCCAGCTGTCCTCAGGTAACAAACTCCGGGCCACCCACATCAGAGCACCAACCTCAGCTCCCTCCCAGCAGAAATGACCAGGGGCAAATCTCAAAGGCAGAGCCAACGTGCAAGACACACACACCTATCGGCACGGTCTCGCGGGGGAAGAGCCGGCATCAAAGGCATCACGGCCTCTTCTCCCAAATCTGGCTGTGCCGCAGCCCCGGGACACCGTGCCGGGGAGGATGGAGGTGCAGGGCGGCTTCGCCCAGGCTCCCTCCCAGCTCTCGGCACCCCTATTCTCCAGCCGGACCCACAGAGGGGTGAACCCACTGCGGCTGCCTCCCACGAGAAAGAAAACACGCACACGCAAAAAAAAGGGCTGGATTTTTTTTTTTTTCTCTTGCATTCTGAAACCAATAATTAAATTTAAAAAATAACCCAACAACAATTAAAGCAAATTAAGTATGAGGTCTAAGCTACCTGCAGAAGTTTGATTTGAAAACAGCAAAGCAAGCACTTCTGGTTGGGAGTCCTGATAGTTTGTCTCATACGGATGGTCAGAGAGCCAGAGAGTGCAAGGGAGGGAGGGAAAGCAGGTGAGAAACCATGGCTAAAGCGGGGTATGATCCGCAGATGGCATGGGACCCTCTGGAGCTGGCATGTGAGTTATGGATGCACTTTCCCCCTCTCAGTTTGCACCAAAGGAGCATTTGGGTAGCTGTGGCTGAGCAGCACCGGCTCCACTCCTCTGTCTCCAGCACTCATGGGCTGCTCAAAACCTTGCCCAAAATAAGGCAACCTTGCCCCAAAATCAGAGAGCTCTCAGACCGAGAGGGACAGGGAGAAATGCACAGGAGATGCTGTATTCATGGGTGCGACTGCACCACCCATCCCTGCTAAGCATCTTTTTGGGGCACCCTCTTCTCTGGGGAGAAAATCCCACTGTCCCTTCCCCTTCCTGCCCATCTGCCCACCTTACCTCTTGGGGAAAGTTTGGTGCCTTTTTATGTCCCAGCCACTAAGTCAGCCCAAACCAAGGGTCCCACCAACATACAGCTGTGTCTTTCTGTGCTACAGCCACCAGCTCATCCCTTCGGCGTGTGTGAACGCCCATGTCACACAAGGCACATCTATGTCCCCCTGAAGGGGCAGACAGAGGGGCTTGCTCTGCCAGCCCCCAAAATGCATCACTGGGCTCCAGACCTCCTCCCAGGCGGCAAAACCCCACAGCCTGCCCCTGAGGCCAGCCTTGCTCACCCACCACGACTATCACCTGACGGCGTGCAAGCTGTGCTGCTCGACCTTTTTAAAAAATCCCTAAATTGTTCTTTTTCTGTTTTTTAACTGGGTCTCTCTGTCCATTCCAAATCCTGGCCTGCCTGGGGAGATGGAGGAGTGGAAAGTGCCCTTTTCCCTCCTGGCTGACCCCCTTGGGCATTTCTCACCAGACACTCATAAGACCACAGTGTCCAGCAACCCAGTCCCTTGGTGTTTCAGCTCTTGGGGGTGACCCTAAAGAGGGGACTGGGTATTTCAGGCCCACCTTGAGGGATGGGGGGTGGCAAATCCGCTGCCAGCTGCTTCCCCCNGGGGGAGCCGCCGTGCGGCGCAGCCTGCCCAGGGCTGGCAGGTCTGTGCCTCGCAGAGACATCAAAGTCTCGCCTGGAATGTGTGTGGCTCTGCAGGGCTACGAGAGATACGGAGCCAGGGATCATGAAAGAGATACTGCGATGGTTATCACCCCATCAAATCAAGGGGAAGCTGAGCATCAGGCTTGCCAACAATACCTGTTATTGTTCCTCCCCTGCACGGCACTTTATTAAGTGCTATAATCATTTTAATATTCATGCATCTCCACAGCCATTCCACCCCCCTCCCCTTCTCCTCCTCTTTGCTTTTCAACATATTCCACATTGGAAAGTGCCTTTCTTGCATTTCCTGGGAACTCGCTTTCCCTCCGGGCAGCAGGTGTTTCGGTCCACAGCACCCAGGCAACGTCCCTCTCCGCACCAAGAAAAGGGGATTTTCTCTTGGTATTTTGCTTCGCTCCCCCCCACACCTCCTTCCATCCGCCACCACCCCCTTTTCCTTCAAGTAAAAGCTAATTAACCACCACCCTGCTCAAATGATGGCATTGTTCCACTATCAATGCAAGGGAGAAGCTGGAAGCCCTTGGCCAGACAGTGCTCCTGCTCCGGTGGGGGTATGTGTTCCTGGGACATCCCCTCCATCCCCAGATGGCTCAAAGGTGGTCCGAGGGTGTCCCAGCAACAACAGGGTGTCCCCGCTGTAAGGTGGATGCTTTCCAGCAGCTGTGCATGGGGTTGGGGTTTGCACCAGTCAGCTTTGGGACGAGCAATCAAGGCACAACGGTTTGCACGAGCTCGGTGGTGGAAGGATGGGGAGGTCACTTTGCCCTCCTTCACAGGCTCTCCAGACTTCATTCCTCAACTCAAAGAATAAAACTTGTTTGCCGGGTGGGTCTAAGTGCGGGTAGCCCAGAAATCATGGCACCGCTTCCCCAGCCTCCCTAACCTGATGGCACCAGTCCTCAGCACTGGGACAGGCTCAGCCCCAGCCAAACCATCAGCCCCAAAACAGCCAAATAACCCTGCTCATCACCACCACCCTCCTGCCCTGTCCCTGGACCGGTGGCAGCTTGTCATGGCATCTTTGCCGGGGATGGTGACCATCATGCAATGCATGACAGGTTCAAGTGGCAGGATTTTTATTCGGGGACTAAAGCCCTAAGAAATACCTATGACATGGAGATTTATTTTTCAGTGTCTCATCCGTTCTGGGCTGGGCAGTGTTTTCCCAGGGGTGGAGGTGTGCCTGCCACCAGATCCCTGGGAGCAGCAGCTGTTAGTCATTGAGAAAACAGAAAATTTGGGAGTTGTTTCATGGGCAAATACAGCAAAAATCTCCTTGAAATGGCTGCTAACAGGATTAGCTGCTGATGAGGGAGGAGAAGCATTGCAGCTGGCAGGCCCTTGCAGCAAAGCTGTTGCTGAGGACATTGGGAGTAATTTGGAGGAAAAGAGGCTCCAAGCCTGATGCTGTGCTGCTTCACACCTCACCTCGATGCTCGCAGAGTTGCTTTCCTCCCGCTTGGTCCAGCCATGATCCACCCCAAAAAATGGGGCCACAGATTCATGCCCTTCCCCAGAGGTGCAACCAGGCCTGACGACAGGGTGAGGGACACTTCAGCCAAAAGCAAAGCCCAGAAGCAGCACCTCCACCTGGCTTCCAGCTCCACCCAGAGCATGTTGCTCATCCCAAAGTTTACTTTCATTTTGAGGCAACTAAATCCGTTTTTAAACTCCTTCCTCAGTTCAGTAACTGAGCATTTCACTTGGAAATGAGATGGGGAAAAGGTACCTCTGAAATCATTAGAGTGAAATTAAACTTTAGAAAAAGGCATGGTGGGATAATTGCCCAAATTCCCCCAAGTAGCTTGGGATCCCTTCCAAACCCTGGCTTTCTGGTTACCATATTTGAGTAAAACCTTTCCGTTTGGTGTATTCGGAGCACCTGTGGCAAAGGGAACCGCGTGCATTCAGAGTCCGATGGCAATGATGGAGGAGTGGAGAGGGGACAGCAGAGGTCCTGGCCAGGGGAACGTGTCGGCCATGCACCACGCTCCAGGGCCAGGCTCCCTCCCCATCAGCAGCAGCTCAGGGTACCCCAAAACAAGACGGGACTTCAAGGTGGCTCAGTTTTTGGCCGAGGAAACATGCCCTTCTCCTGCCTGTCCAGCAAATTCCCCTTTTCCAGCAACAGGTCTGAAGCCTGGTGCTGGGCTCATCCCAGCACGGTGCAGGGGTGCAGGATGCGGCCCCTGGCGCCTTCAGCTGCGGCTGAGGTATGCACAGCTGGGGCTCGCTGGCAGGGCTCTGCGCTGCCGTGGAGTTCCCCCAAGTTCAAAGCTCTGCTGCTGACTTTGTACCCCGCTGGAAGACACTTCCCCTCGCCGCCTTCCGGGTGAGATTTCATAGCTGCAGGAGAGAGGGCTTTTCATCATTTGGCCTCAACTTTTTTTCTTTCTTTCTCTCCCCCCCCCTCCTTTTCTTTTTTTGGTAACAATATCCTATACAGAAAGGAAACAAACAAATTAACTGCTCGGTCTCCAGGCTGAGGCAGCCTCACCCACACACAGCAGCCGTCGCCCTTGATCCCAAAAGCGCTACATCCCCGGCACCAACCCACGGGCACGGCAGCAGCGGAGCTGATGGGGGCAGCGGGGGTTTTGCAGCTGCACGGAGCCCCTCTCGCCCCATGGCAGAGCTCAAGGTTAGGAGGGGGCTGCTTTGCTGGGGCAGCCAGGGTTCGACCCAGGGCTTGGCATCAAGGACATCTTGACATCTGTGAAGCTGGTGTGCAAACATGCCTCTGCTTCAGTCTCCTTCTCCTGCAGGGTTTCTCCTGTGAGCACAGAAACTATTGAGCCTTTTCCCTAGAAAGGAGCATAAGCGATGCTGGGGTCCATCAACGTAACTATTTCTGTAATATTCACGCCTCACATCTGGTTGCAAAGCAGCCTGAAGCCTTAAGGGAGACCAATGGGTGCCTGGTGCCCTGTGTCCTCCTGCCCACCCCATGCATCAGCTTAATGGCAACCTGCGAGGCACAAGCCTCCCTCCACCAGTGCCACCTGCATCATTGTGTCCCCTCAGGGAGGTCTTTGTCACTATCACCAAAGCCAGGCATGGCCACCAGAGAAAGGAGAGCCACCCAGGACCCCTTGGCCCCCCCCTGCAGCGGTCACTTGTGGGGCTGCAGGAGAGGTCCTCGGAGGTCCATCAGCAGGGATGTTCCTAAAGTCACTGCAAAGGGCTTGTGTTGGAGTGTAACTGAGACATTGACAGGCAAAGATGAGGCCTTGGCACAGGCAAGGCTACGGGAGAGGGATGGTTTGCCCCAGACATGTGCCCCTCCGATGTGAAACACCCAATGATGCCCACTGGTGCTCCCATCCCTCCATACCCTGTGGGACAGGTGGGCTCGGATGGGATGGGGTCACAGGTAGGGAGGCTCAGCTGTGCTGGGAGGCTGCAGCTGCCCCAGAAACAGCAAAAGCCCCTGAGGGATGGTGGAGCATGAGGGAGAGAAGGAAATCCATGCAAGCACACCAACAGACCTGGGATTTGAGAATATACCCATTTTTCTTCTTCACCAGCTGGTAAACAGCCACTGTCTGTCTTAAAAGGTTTTAGCATGGCAGAAAAAGCAGCTCAACCCTTGAGGAAGTAGGTAGAGAGGAGATGTTTGAGCCTGTATGAAGCAGTGTAGGACCCTGTACCATGACCCCTGGACCATTTTAAGGGGAAAATGAAGCAGTGCCACTGGCATGCTGAGCACCTAGCAAGTAAAAGCCATTTGAGCACCAAGTCTCCTTGGAGCACAGTTGTGTTGATGCCAAATATCTCAAGACACAAGACCAAATTTTGGTAATTGTACACTGGATGACCTAAATCCCGTTCTTAATTTTGAAGTGATATAAATCTAATATTTAACCAACAGAATGAAGTAGCCTAAGTTTATTACGGGGCACACGGTCATACTCGTAGCTTACAGTAAATAGGTAAGTCAGGCAGCTTAGCGGATAACAATCACATTCAGGGGTTAGGGTATTGTTAAGAGCTGTTTTGCTAAGATAAGATTTCTGACATCCATCATTGCTTCTGTCAAACCCGAGAGGTTGTGAATGTGATAAGAAGTTGTCGTGGTTTCACTTTGTTAAAAGGCTTTCTCGAGTTTAGCAAAGATTGATTTTGCAGGGGTGATAATTCCCTGCAAGTGGGTAGCATTCCCTATAGCATCTTAAATAACTGTTGCACGACTATTTGGGGAGACAATTCTGGGAGATATTTAGCTATTCTTATCTATTATCTATCTGTTTATCTTTTTATCTATTTATCTATCTATTTTTATTTATTTTGACCCAAACCAGCGCTCGGTCCAGGGGGGTAGCTATTCTTGCTGCTGTCGTTCAGCTGAATTTGGTGGGAGCCACAACTTCCTGAGAGCCACTTTAGGGCTCCTGGTCAACAGCCTAATGGGGATTTACCAAATCACCACTTGTTAGCAGAGCTGCATCAGGTTACCGTAAACAGGGTAATTCAGCCCAAACCTCCGTCGCTGAAGGCTTTACCCCTCATTGGGGCTCTGCATCACTCTGGGCCTCCCCATCCTCCCCGGGATGGAGGCAAAGGAGCAAACCTCCCTCTGCAAAGAGTTCAGATCACGTGGGAAAACCGCACAGAGTGTGGAGGGATCTCAGCGTACAAATGTGCGGCGCCTCTTCAAAGCTCCAGCACAGAAGCTGTTTACACTGTAAATAAACAGACACAAGTAGCGGGTGCAATCCTTTTCCTCACCCTCCGCTCCTCTGGGGAAGAAAGGCAGCTCCAGAGGTGCTGTGCTCGAGCCCAACGGCAGCAAAATCCTCCTTTTTTTGTTTTTGGTGGGGTGGTAGAAGGGGATCTCTGAAATAAACTGAGTGAAAATGGGCCGAGGAGGCTGAAAACGGTGAAATAGAAGGACCTTACTTTAAACAGCAGGTTTTCAGAGGAGGCACGCAAAGGTGATGGTGGATTTGCTCTGGCTGTCCTGTGCCCAGGCACGTCCAGCTCCTCTGCCGGCACGGTCAGCGCTGAGGAGCGCTGGGAAACGGGGGCAATTCGGGGCTGGCTGGCACCATCCATCCCTCCTGAAGCACTGGTTTCCAGGAGGAGAAAAACAAACTTCAGATGAGCAATAAGTGAATCATTTACTCCTGTCTGATTATTAAAAGAAAATCTGGACTGGGATGACAGGTTTAGTGAGTATGAGAGTTACTGCTGCAGGTACCAGGCTGCAGCTCTCTCACACGGGTACAGCTTTTACCCAGGCTGCCAGGCAGCCCTGCGTGCAGGACCCCAAAAAGCAGCCCTGAGCAGGCTGCGGTAAGGAGAAAAGTTTTTCTGTAGATTGGGTGGGGAGAGGAGGAAGGAAGGGAAGGAAAAGTCCGTGTCTTAGTGATGGGGAACATGGAGCAGGGCAGAGCAGGATCCATCCCTGGAGAGGGCAAATGGGTGCCCACCTGCTGCCCTGAGCACCCAGCGGGTGACAAAGCAAGGACAGGAGCACTGCAAGCTGCTGTCTGAGCAGCCGCTCAGCAGAGGCACGTAGAGGATCTCCCGTGGGTGACCATTTCGGCCACGGGACAGCTCTGCAACATTTCTTGGGGCTTTCAGGCCTACCAGTCCCTTTGGCTTGGCCACCCAGTGCTCTGGTGTCAGGCCTTGGAGGAGGGATGGGGAGCACACCTGGCTCTGAAACAGCATGAGACCGTCAGGGATGCGCAGCAGCCACCAGAGCTGCGTGCCCGGAGCAAGGTGCAGAGCAGCTCTGTGGGGTCCATCAGCTGGACCTGCAGCTTTGCAGTACCGCTTGGCTTTCAGCCACTGAATACATTTTCTCCTCCTGTCCAGCCCTGTGGGATTAAACTTTCCTCCGCCAGGTGCTCTGTGGTTGCGGCAGGGCTTGGAGAGGCTGGGTGGTGGTGCGCGAGAGAGCTTTAAAATAACCCAGGGTGTGGACACCTCTTTGGCAGTCATGTTATAGGGCCTGGCTTGCCCAAACAGGTATGTGCCGTGTGTCCTCAGCCCTTGACGGTGGGTACCTCTTCGGTGGTGGAGTCAGCTGCAGGTGTCCTCATGGTGGCCAAGCCTCAGAGGCTTGTGAAGGACCAACACTCCCCCATGGTGCATGGCAAAGCCATCCTTTGCATGTCTTCAAATAGCAAGGCTTTGGGTCAGGCTGCCCCAGGGCTTGCTGCCAAGCCTTGGAGAGCTGAGGTTGGACTAGATGACCTCCAGAGGTCCCTTTCCACCTGAATTATCCCACAATCCAAGGAATTTCCTTATGACTGCAAGAGCAGCTAGACGAACATCACGTGCTGCTCGGTAATGAAGTTGTACCCAAAACTCCTCCAGACAGGACTTGGGTCATAGAGTCTCTTGCTATAATGACACTACCATCCCAGCCAGTGCAACAGGATCCTGCCGTAGAACAAACGTTACATGATGGAGGTACAGGAGAGTTAATGCCCGAGTCCATGGATGTGATTTCAACAGGAGTCAGGCACCATTGTGTCTCCAGGCGTAAGAACCTGGTCCCACTGCATCCAGAAGGACACCATGCAGGTCTCCCTGCAGCCTGACCATGCAGTACCTGGCCTCCAAACCAGGCTCCAGCCATGGCCATCCCCACCTTTGGGTGTTTATTCCCACCTTGTCTGGTGTCACCTAATTTGCTGGCTCTTGCCCCAAACCATTTCTATCATGGGGCTGGTTCATAGCATCTCAGCTAGGCAACCAAATCTGGCCAGAGGATGAGGTGGGTTGAGGCTGTGCGTTTCTGCTATGGGAATAGGGGAGACAGGGCTCCCACCTGCCACCAGCACAGCACCACGGACCTGCGCAGCTGCAGCTCGGGGGCTTTTCACCAACTGAGCACCCAACTGCTCATATTGCCGAGGCCTCTGTGTCCCCCAATGCCATCCTCAGCATCGCCTTCCCTACTGACAAGGGAGCTCTAGCAATGAGATCCTGTGTGTTTTTATTTGTGCTAGCTTTGCCGAGATAATTGCCAGCAAACACTGTAGCTTGATAAGCAAAACATTGGCAAGCTGCAATTTCTAAAGCATCTTTAGCTAAATTTGTAGCGGTTGTCTCCAATTTGCAGTCCTGTTTGTGTCTGTGAAGAAGACACACTTTCTCAGCTCCCTTCTCATGTTCCCACTTGCCTCGCACAGTCATGGAGGTAGAAGGAGGATTCCCCTCGCTTTATGCAGCTTGGCTTTGACTGAATAGCTTCCAGTTACCTTGAAACCTAATCTTCTTTTGAACTCTTTTTAAGTCAGTTGCATTCTTGGAAGGAGATGAGCCTGCGAACTTGTATCATCTGATGAGAGAGATAACAGCTCTGCAGAACCTACGCCCGGTGGCAGGCACAAGCCAGAAAACATCTGCACCTGCTCACATGGAAAAAGCACCCGGGTATTAGAGGAGGCAATT
Organism: Fregata magnificens; assembly: GCA_013389945.1. Classification (NCBI taxonomy): domain Eukaryota; kingdom Metazoa; phylum Chordata; class Aves; order Suliformes; family Fregatidae; genus Fregata; species Fregata magnificens. The sequence continues at coordinate 296,993 of WAAD01031603.1, forward strand.
TGCCTTTCATGAGTTTTGGGATGTTTATTCCATTGGGGAGCTTCTCAGAGATGTCCTGGCTGCCTGCTTTGGGACAACCACCCGTCGGTCCTATATGAGTTCCGGGACGTGCTGCAAGACAAACTGGTCCCTGAATATCTCCAGATGAAGATGATCTTCATAATTTGCTTTTTGGGGTGGTTTAGTGCTGGTTCACAGCTGGTAAAATGGGCTTATGGAAAGAAGCTGAGAGTCCTGTCCCTCCTTAGATCCAGGATTCCCAAGCTTTGCTATTCCTCTTGCCCTAAAATAGGGACTAAGCAACAAGATGTGCTCAAAACTAAGCTCTGTCTTCCTTGCCAGTCTAGTTCCCAGCGGCAGCAGCTAGCCATGGCCACTGGTGACCATGGATGGAGCCCAAGGACCACATAATTTCTAAAGATCATATGCTGGTGACCACTCTTCTAGGGGGGTCTATAGAGCTGTTCCCATTGTTGGTCCCATACCCTAATCATTGGGTTAAGATATGACTTTTGGGTAGTCTGTCTGGCTTCCTGCACAGATGTACATCCCTATAGGGTCCAAGTGTCTCTGATGAGTGTCTGAGCTTCCACCTGTAGGACCCGAGGGTTTGGTGTTCAGCTCTTCTCCTTCATGTGGAGCCAGCCTGGGGTGGCCTCACTCTGCTGTTGGCTTTGCATTAGTAAAGTTATTACTGCTAAGAAATGAACCCGAGGGAGCAAGCAAGGAGAGGCAGGGACTACGTGAGAGAAGGAACCAGATCTGTTTGCTCTCACCCATTCCTCCACCCAAACTGGCCACGAGACAACATGGTGGCCACCGCCTTTGGTCTCCACTGTGGGGCAGAGGACCATCAAAAGAGAGAAGGGCTGGAGAGAGGGACAAAACCCGCTGCTTGTAACATGGGGAGGCAGGGCTGGATGCTGAGCGTGAAGGAACCAACCTACCCGAAGGCAAAAATCTGGGCCCTCGGGTGTCCCGCAGGAAGCCAGGATGACGCCACTTTTTTCATGTGCCTTCTGCACTCCTCCATGGCTCCTTGGATCCTCAGCTTCAAACACAGCTGCTTATCTTCCTACATTACTCAGTGTTTCCCTACGTGTGCTCTAATGCATCTTCAAAGCACAGCGCTCACCACAGTGAACAGACCGGTTGATTAAATTAGAGTGACTTCTTCTAATCGTCAATGGTAGTGACTGTGAGGGCTGGGGAGACATTTTGGGGTAGCTGGGAATAAAATCGCCCTAAAATTGCTCATTGTCAGAGCCATTCAAGGCGAGACCCGTAACAACTCAGGAGCCTTCTGTAAGGTCTCACCCTTACAGGAGCAGAGGAGCCTCTGCAAGAGCAGACGTGTACTAATGGGTTTTCCTTTTTTAGTAGTGTTATTCCCACTGGGATATTAAAGAGCTACCCCAGAGCATCTGGGCAAACAGCTAATTTCCCCGAAACCCAGGGCGGTTCATCGGCCCAATCCATTCGCTCTGAGTTGTTCTCAACACTTTGAATGCCAGATGCGGGTTTCAAATTGTAACAGTGAAGGTGAGCGAGAGGAAACAACCAGTCCTTTTCCCCTTGAAATTCCTTTGTGCGTTAAAAAAATGGCCAAAAAGTGGTGAAAGTCTAAATTCCGGTTCCAGCTGGAGCAAAATTAGGCCCTTGACAAAAGCAAGCTGTTGGTCCTGGGCACTTCCTGACCACCACCGGTGGTGGTCAGGAAGGAGGATTTTTTTTCAGTATATACATTTTTTCGAGCCATGCCATCGCTGTTCATTTTTGCCTTCCTCCAAGACAGCGGTGCCTGTCCTCTTGGCCATGGTGGGATGGCACTGGGCCCCCCCCAATGACTGGAGAGGAACCTCTTTGTTAAGTAACCCAACAGGAGTCCTCCCAGTATGTGATGGTCACATGATGGTTGTGGGACTATGGGAAAGGAGGAGAGTGGGAGTGGGACCGCTGGCTGCCAGAACAGTTCATACAGCCCACAGCGTGCTCCTGCCCACATCTGAGGAGCTGTCGGGAAGGCGAGCGAGAAGGAGGGAGCTGCGGACCAGATGCATTGCTCTGGTGGGCTGTCTCCAGCCTGCAGGCCATCGGGAAGGCACGCCTGCACCAACGCTCCCGGCGGCTGCTCTTTGATAGGTGCCGTGGAGCGAGATCGTGCATCGGAGAGAGAGCGGTGGGGTGATCCAGTCCGGGAAGTCGTGTCTATCTTTGTTCTCCTCCTACCTGATTGTGGGATGACTCATTCCCTTCAAACCAGTGAGGCTATTTCTGACACGAGGTGCTACTTGGCGTGAGTAAAGATGGAAAAGCCTGCCCCATAACTTGGATGATAAAAAGGATAATAATTATGCTTTATATAGCAGACTTACAAATAATGGCTTGCTTCTTTGGCTGTTCAAGACCACACACGCTTTTTTTTTTTTCAGGGGGAGAGGTGTGGGGGGTTAATTTGGGACTTTTTTAGCTGGAACAGGAGATCTGTGTGGTCCCGTAGGCTCCTGTATAATAATTCCTTTAGCTTAATATCTTTTGATCTCGTCTAAGTTATTCATCAGCCCTGAATAACACACTGCTTGACAGTCAGAACTTTTTATTGGTGAAATGGTGCTTCATTTCACCTTCAAACAAAAGCAGGCTCGATGCTGCACTTCCCCAGTTACTGCAGGAACCCATGGGCAGGTGTCGGGTACGTTAGGAGAAATGGGATATTAAGTGGAGACAGGAAGGAAGGGGAGGAAGAAAAAGGAGAGAGGTCAACAAAGAAAAGTACAACTTAAAGGAACAAACGGAAGAAAACAGCCCCAAAAATGAGAAGTGCTGGAAAGGTAACAGCCAGTAACAGTTTGGGGGGGGGGGGGGNAAGGGGAAAGAAGGGCTAAAGTGAGGGACAGGTAAAGGGGAGTTCGTTCAAGTCATCTTGAGGCATCCAGTGGCCCTCTGTTCCAAATCCCTGTAGGGAGCAAATTTTGGGCAGAGGGAAAAAGGGAGTCTGGAGGAGACAGTGGCCGCGGCTGAGGAAGCAGGGTGAGGTGCTCAGGTCCAGGAAAGCAGATTATCTCATCCTGCAAAAGCTGGCAAGGTGGAGAAGGCACAAGTTAAGACCACTTCCAATTGAAGAACAGCTCAGGCTCCCTATATTTGAGAAAGGGGGAAGGTGGTCTGTCCAGCTAAGCCCTCTGGCCTGGAATCAACAGCATGGCAAGTGTCAGAACATCTCCCAAACACCAGGAGGGACAGTACATTTTTGCAGCATAAGTGTTTTGGAGACTTGAAAAATGCTGTAAGACTTTGGAGTGGCACACAGGGCATGGCGAGTTCCTCTGGAGGAGATGGGTGTTGGCATGAGCTGGAGAGGAGCGGGGACACAGCTGAGGGCAAGTGAGCAGTGACCTGTGCAGGAAAAGATCAGTTGAAGGGAAGGGAGACCATTAATGGGGCTCCTTAAAAATCAGCGTTGGAAATGATTTCACATCCTCTCTGGTGACTTCAGTACAAAAAGCAGCAATATATTGATAAAACAGCTGATGTCAAAAAATGGGTGGAGAATGTAAGACATCACCAGTCTGGAAATGGATATGAATTGCAGTCCAGAAAAACTGCCTAACTCCAACAACAGGGACACCAGAAATGGGGTGGCGCTGAAGAGCACAGAAGGCAAGCTGACACGTTTAGGTTGGCATTCATCTGACCTTGTGTCAGTTGTCTGAAAGTAGTCCAAACCCACTCTATAGCCAGTGCAAAGAGAAATACACGTCCAGAGGGTAGTTTTCTCCACCTAAGATGTGCGTCTGACTTTTCTATGGCTGGAATTCATGGTAGAAATGAGCTCTCCAGTAGGAAGAAGCAATAATAACTGTTGCCATGCATACACCATGTATGAGACCATCATGCAAGCCAGTGTAGAAGGAAAAAACTGATGCTTGCTCTAATACATGGTGTTCCCCACGGAGAAGCACAGGGGATGCAGGACAGGGCGCATGGCAGGGTGCAATCACAAAGACGGAGCCCCAAGGACATCGCCAGTGTCTCTGGAACATCCGCTTTAGGAAGAGATGGTCACACAACGGCACTTGCCAGCACTGGGACATGGAAGTGCGGGAGACCACAGCAATACAGTGAGGAGCTGGCTACCCCAGGTGGCTGCAGGAGATGGCTAACCAGCTTGGGGTTGGCTGCTGGCACATCCCCAGCTCACAGCAGTAGGGATTTCGAGTTTCGTCATTGAGTCTAATTGGGACAGAGCGGTGATAATCCATCCTCGGCCCTCCTACCAGTGCTGCTGTAATGTCTGAGCAGCATTTATTTCCAGGCAAATCTGGAAGAGGGAATGACTCTTCCAAGGCCTCTGCACCTCGTGTAATACTGTAGCCCCCACTTCATCCATCCCAGCCAGGAAGGATTTCAACTCCATCAATAGCTGCAGGATGACACTTCCCTTCCTCCCCCCCAGTTATTCACCTTTATGTTTTGGGGTACAAAGAGTTAAAAAGAAAGTGAAATGAAGGACATCTCAAGACATCCGCAACAGGGTCACCTTGGTTCTGACCTGGGGGACCTGCTGCTGCTGGGCTGGAGATGCCCCTTCATGAGAGCAGAGATGTTGGGAGAGAGCTCTGCAGTTTGGTGTCCACCACATGTATCTGTCCATGCTGAGACCTATATCCAAAGAGAGCCCTGGGCTAACAGCAGAAAACAGCAAACAATTTCTGATGTCTGGGAAGAAAGGGAATAGATGCAGAGGTCAGAAATACAGTCCCAGCGAACTGTGGCCACTGTTGGCAAGCTACCCAAATCAGAGTTTCTCTCTCCAGGTTTTAACTCCATCCTTGCAGCACAGTAGACAGGTCAAAGCCTGCTTTGAAGCGAAACCTAGGCTGTAACCTATATGCCCAGGCAGGCACACAGCCAGGTTCACACCGTGCATTAACCCTGGCTCTCAGAGCTTGTGTGTGGACAGTCTGGGTGAAAGCTTTGGTGGAAGAGACAAAGCCGCGTGGGAAGCGTGCTCTTCAGGAAAGGGGCCAGCGGTGCAAAGGCTGCAGTGTAGCCAGGTGGCAAACGCTGGCGAGCGAACTGATGAGAGCAAAAGCAGTCCAGCACTGGTGAGCAGGGCCAGCAGGCAGGATCCTGGACCAAGATCCTGCAGAGGGATGGCTGTGAGGAGGCCGGCACCAGCCAAGGCCCTGGGTTGCACCATCTGGATGTGGTGCTTTGGCAACGCCAACCCACGCTGGCATTGGGACAAACCCAACAGTGGGCAAGACAGTTGCAGCATCCAGATGCCAGCAAGAGTGGGGCCATGCTCTGCCTGTTGCCCCTGTGGGGGCTTTGCAAACCAGCCTCGGCCCACACACTCTGCCCCATACCAGGGCTACCCAGGAGCAAAGTCTCTATGAAAGTGCTGGGAGGGTGAAGGCGGAAAGGCAGAGCTGCTAATGCACAGTCAGGATTTGGGAAATCTGCAAGATTATTGGTATTAATATTTTGGTTTCAGCTGGAAAACTAAAGACGAAAAGCAAAGTATGGTACGTAGGTGTGGATTAGAAAGAAACAGTAAATAATGGGCAAGAATGTAGCCAGGAACTGGATGATTTACTATGACAAAGACAAAGGTGGCCGAAGGCAGGAGAAAGCCATGGGCCTGGGGCTGAGCAGCAGAAGGGGGAATGGAAAATAAAGTCAGGGCTGAGCCAGCATGCTTGCAAATGTCTTTGTGCCCTTCAAATGCAACAAGCCGCAGCTGGGATCCTGGCTTGAGGAGGGTGGTGGGGTGTGGGGGCATTGAACTGGTGCCTTCTGTGCCTGTAAGGATTGAAGATAAACCGAGCAATGGGCTCAGTGTCAAGGACAGTCCTGGCTCAGCATCCCCAAGACTCTGCTCCGAAAGTGGTAGAAACATGCATGGGGAAAGTTGAAGCTATGGCTAAAATCTGCCCCTCCTGTCATTGTTGGGAACTACAGGAAAGTCATTTTAACCTCGGCTGAGATGCAGACTCTTCAGCTAAAACTCTGTTCCCTTAAGAGAGGTGTTGAGATGCACTTAAGTATACCCCCTGGCCTCCAGCTGCTGCTCCAGAAGAGCACCAGTCTTCTGTGGACACATAAGCCAGCCCTTGAGGATGTCTCAGGCACCCCAGCACCTCTCAAATGGCCTCAGGTGTCCCCGTGTGGTTGACAAAATTCAGCCCTCAGAGTCAGTAGAGATGCTGGAGAGAGCTCATGTGGCCCAGACAACTCTATTATAGAAAAATCCCCAAATTTAGGAATTTATGCCTCAGTTCTGAGTCCAAACAGGTTCAGAATAACTCCATGCTCCAACTGGGGAATCTTTTTCCTGCTCATTACTGAGCCGCAAGTTTTCTCAGCCATAACAGTGGCTGCTATCAACTGGCTCATGCACAAGCAAGGCATGAGGCTCTTAAGCAAAGCAAAATTCATACATGCAACACTGATAAATCCTCATGAGACAACAACAGAGTCGATGGGTCAGATGGGCCACATTGCCATATGGCATAAATCAGCTTCACTACATTCAAATGAAGGCAGTCACATTAATTTACACCTGCTGGAGAAGTGGACCCAAGAAACTTGATAGGAAAGCTATTTCGTCTGCCATGACTTCGCTTTGCAAAGCAGGTCGTAAGGCAGTTTATTGAGTGTGATGTTCAGATGCAATATGATAAGGCACTTCCATGCCTGGAAGAAACACCTGTCTAGAGAGATTTTAATAATGACTGCCTTGCAAAAGGGTCGTACTGTTGGGCAGCAAACGTCCTCATTCAGACTGTGAAGAAGATCTGCATTTAATCCTAGTGCACCAGTTTTCCTGTTAAACCAGACTCCTAGGAAAGACTAATGCGGAAGAAGGTGCAATCAAGGCAAGCCGGTGGAAAGATAACCCATCAATTACCCAGTGGCTTGGGATATTCCTTCAAAGGCCCATTCAATTAGACATCTGATTTGCATGTCTTTCCCATTTGCTGTAGGTACTCATTAGGAGCATTTAAATACAACCCTGACTGCAGTCCCACAAAGCCTTGGGTGGATGCTTTCGAGCACCTCATTTGAGTTTATCAGAGTTGTCAGAAGTTGCAATTACTGCAGAGCAAGAAACAAAGTGCTTTATCGCCCCTTTGAATCTGCTGGGATTAGCATCCCCCTCTTGCAAAAATAAGTGTCTTTGCAGTCTTTAAAGATCCCAAAGATCAATATCTCTTAAGTCCCATCAGAAAGACCCCAAAACACTGGACTCGTGTGTGGCTCAGCTCAACGGCACCCTTTCCCCCCCTCTCTTTAATAGGTTTGTCCCCAAATAGTTGGTTGCCATCCTGGTCCGTGTCAACTCATACCACGGTTCAGACTAAGCTGGGGACACCTGATCTGCCTTCAGCGAGAGACCAGGGCTGGGTCCTGCCTGTCCTCGGCTGCAGTATCTCGGTTTTTCAGCAGTGGGGAGGGGACTGCCCTGCATTCTCCGCACAACAGGTCTGTCCTGTCCTCCTGTCCTCCCTCCCTGACCTTTGCTGCTCTATCCAAGACTTGCGCTCTCCATCCTGGCTTTTTAGTCTGAGCTGCTGTTTCAACATCACCTGAGCTGAATTGGGACCGGAGTGAGATTCAGACCCTCATCCAGCCACGGTCAGACACTTGGCTGAGAGGCTGGTTTCTTGGGTGTCTATAGGCAGCACAATCCCACCAAGCTTGGCCCCTAGTTGGGACATTCATGCTGCCTCTCTCCCATGAGGGTTTTGTTCTCTACCGAGGTCAAATCTACCTGGAAACTGCCCAGGAGTCTATTTTCATATAAGATAGGAACAGAATGTCCTCAAGTCTGCCTTCCCCCCTGAAAATTTGCCTGAAGTTGGCCCAAAGCTTCAAAGGTTGCTGTGGAAGGAGAAGGTTGAGACCTGATAGATCCTTGAGGAAAACAGCTAAAAAAAATCACCTCTGCCTTTCTCCTTCCCTGCTTTGGCAGAGCAACACATGCAGACGTGGTGTAGACACAGCTGTACCCGCACACAAGGGCTTTGGTCAGCGTAGTGTGTGTTATCGTGGGAGGCGGTGCAGCGAAACACGCTCCGGCAGGAGAAATCCTTGCAGCATTGGCCCAACCTCGGTCAATATTTCTCCTGAGTTTGCATGGAGCCAGCCCCGAGGTCAGCGAGGATGACTTCATGTCCCCACACATGCCAGGCCAGGAGACCCTGGCAGGCACAAGGGCTGTGCACCTTCTCCAAATGCAGCGGTACCCTGTCCCCAGCAGGGCAGGATGGGTGCTGGAGGAGGCATGACTAACAAACCAGGGGTGTCCCCAAAACCCTATCCAGCCTGGCCCCACCAAACCCTTCGTGCCCCCCTTGTGCACCAGGACCCCAAACAGAAGCAAGAAAGCAGACATTGTTTTAAAAGAAGAAAACCATGTTAGCCTTATCCCAGCCTTTGATTTCTGCTTGGATGTTCTTGTACGAGGTATAAAAGTAGTGTCTCTAATGAGATTACATATTATAATCAGTAGGGAGTTGTTAAAGGGTGGTTTCTAATGGGATTAAAATGTATAGCACCCAGTTATAGCCGTAATAGCATTACACCCCTAAGGAGAGCCTGTAGTGTAAACTGAAGGCAGGTCAGGGATTCGGTGCACACTGCTTCGTTTCAGTATCTCCTGAGCTGCTTCCCTGTTTTTCCTTTTTTCCCCTGTCTTGGATGAAGAACAAAGAGGGAGAAGATTTAGCAGAGTGTCAGGAAGTGACTGGAGGCTAATCCCTCCGCTGACACTCCCCAGCACCAGGGGGAAGTAACTGAGATCAGCCAAATTGGCATATCAAAAGCCTTCTAATTATGTCACTGGTGGCTTGAGCCAATTCCTAACATTCTTATTCATGGAGTTTCCAGCACAAGAAAACCCTTCTTAATCCGAGCTGCTGTTGTGCAGAATGTAATGTCATGGATGGGTTTCTCTTTGTTAGTGCTGGGGACTCCCAGCTCGCAGGCTGCAACCCTGTCTGATGGCAGGAAGTGGTGGGGCATCTCCTGGTTGCTTTTGCGTGGCAGGGTTTTGTCAGCATAATTGTATCATCCAAAAAATAAAATCAAATCCCTCCTCCCCATGCACTTACACTTTGGTCACGGAGAGCCGCAGTAAGCTTGGCCCAGGTTTCTCAAAAAAATGATGGTGTGATGGGAGAGATCCTGCCTGTGTCCTCGGGGTTGTGTTGCTCAAGACGAACCACCATGCCACCAAACCCCACTTGCACACCATGCAGTGACCTGCTGCTGTTAAACCCACCAAGGCCAGAGTTGAAGGAGCTTGTTCAGCTCCAGCTTATGATCTAGCTCTTAAAAAGATGCTCTTCAGCAGCTCCCCACCCGAGGTTTGCGCTCCTTGCTGCCACCCCAGTGCTGGCAATGGTGAGGGTCTGCGCCAGATGGCACACAGAGTGTGCCCACGGCCATCGAGCAGTCAGTAGCAAGGACGAGCCGAGGACCCAAGGCATCTTGGTAGCCGGTGTCTGTCTTACCTGCTTGGCCACACGCCTCCCTTTAAACAGGGACAGCCAGCTGGCTTAAAGGGTGTGAGTTTAAAGCAGTAATAATACTCAGTCCGTAGGTAGCACTTTTCATCTGCAGCCTCAAATCTCTTGACAAATAATGCTCTCAGTAGCAGAGATCTGAAAAGAACAAAGGAATTGGGTCTGTGCCCATCTTGCTCCTTTGTAATATGCAAAGAGGGCCAGAAATCACTTTGTTCATGTTAGATTTTCTTTTTTTCTTTTCTCCTAAGGTATTAGAAATGCAGATCTTCATTGCTCAAGAGAAAACAGTACATCCATATCATGGAGCAGATACTGAGCAGATGACACTCAAGCAAACAGGGAAGTGATTTGTTCTCAAGCTACTTAAATCACCGCCTTTTGTACCTTTCTGTTGTTATTGTTGTTACAACTCAAGATCCTGCAAAGCACTTGGGAGCAAAGAGACTTCTGGTAAGACCTCAGCACGGCACCGTCACTGCTCGGCAGAGCTAAGATGCTGTAGCCGTGGCTGAGATGTTGGAGCTGCTGTGCCCAGTGGTGCCTGATCCGCACAGGGGCTGCGCAGAGTATCCAGCCAAGGCATTGGGAAACCAGGGCTTTGAAAAGCTTTACCTTTGCCACCTCTGCGAGGCTGGGGATTAAGTCTGTGTTTGAAAGTAGCACACAGAGGCTTCAAGTTTATTGTTCTGGAAAGCACCTTCTTTAACTTTTTAACTATGCACCAAAGCATCAGCCTGTGCGGGACCAGCAACCAGCCCTCCCAGCTCCTCCAATGGTATCTGCCCTCATCAGCAGGCACTCCTGCCTCCAAAGTCACCCTGCTTTAACCCTCCTGAGACACATCCCTGGGAAACACCTCTCCCAGGCTTGGGCATTCCCGGCGCCGTGCGGGACCGCCAGTGCAGCCGCAGAAGGGGTGATGATTCACACGCGGAGAGCCTGTTGGACCCACAGCCGGCCAGCCAGGTGCCCAGCAGACCCAGAGATGCAGGCGGCGTCTCCAGCTTCCCTCTGCCCTCCCTGGGCTCAGAAAAGGAAGGCGAAGCTGTCCCAACCTACGCAAGGCAGGGCAAAAATCTAGCACCTGCTTACTGCCCCGCAGCGCTCAATCAAAGGGGCTTGGTCCAGGGAAACGTGCAGAGCTGAGCAGAGTCCCAAGGTGGCTCTCGGGGAGCGTGGGAGTGAAACAGGAGGTGCCGGCCATCAGCAGAGTGTTTAGTCTGAGAGGATCCCTGCTAATGTTGGGCAGGGACGAGCTCCGTCTTCCTTGGTGGCAGGAACAGGGATGGAGAGGGGATCAATTGCAATGGTCCTGGGGAGAGGGTAGTGGGGACAGAGGTCTCCCAAAGCCACCAGGGAGGTGGCCAGACCAAGGACCTGGCACAGGATTTTAGCAAAGGACAGCATGGACCATGGCTCAGCCACATCCCAATTTTTTTCCAGTTAACATTGGTTGATTTTCTAGCCCAGGTGCTTGGGATGAATACAGGGTAAGTGAATAAGATACCCCCTCTTGCATTGCACAGCTGGTGAGAGGAGAGGACATAAGCTCCTGCCTGCCCTGAATCACTTCAGTGCTTCACTGCAGGGACATCACAGCCAGGAGTGGGGCTAGTGGCACTGGGGACATGTGGAGCCCTTTCCCCAAGTGCCTCCTAGCTAATAGGGCAGGACAGGGATGGGAGAGGAAAACATACTTCGGAAGCAAGAGGCAAAGACACCTGGATGCTGAGCACCAGAGCATCGAGCCACACTGCTGGCCCCATCTGTCCGTCTGTCTGCCTAACCTCCTGACAGTGGTAACCCTCCTGGGGTGAGCTGGCAGGGGGGACACCCCCTTCCCAGCCCGGGGTACCAGCACAAGCCCTCCCTCCACTGCTGGAGCCCTGCACCAGACCTCCAGCTGGAGATGCTCAGAGCAAGGGCACCCATTTCCACCCCTTCCCCCTGGGTAAGCTGGAGCAGAAAGGAGCCACCCTGGCTCCCAAGAGCCGGTTCCCTCTAGATGCCGCTGGGCAGAGCCGGGAGCCCAGCCAGGGGCTGCGTGCGCCAGATGCGTGCTCCATCCCCTACCCCAGGCTCCATGTCCGACTCGCCTCCCCCAGCTACGGCATCACCTGCCTGTTTATACGGGAGATTTGAAAGCTGTTACCTCCAACTCTTTTTATACCTTGGTCTAATCTAGATACTGTTAATGATATTTACTTTCAAGACGCTCACCTTAGATTGGCTTTTCAACATCTAAATTAAGCGTTCCATCCCAGTCTTTGATATCATGACGGCACTTCAGCTACCTTTGATCATATCTACTAAGTATTCTCATTAGTAATCAACATTACTTACTTAAAATAAACACATGTTTTCTTGAAGCTTTGTGGTTACGCTTAATCAGCCGCAAAAATTCCCCTTAAGACGGTTTGTATCATTCAAGGGCACTTGCGTCCATAACCCTGTAAATAGTTGTTGTTTTCCGTGCGCTCTCCAAAATGCCGTCTGCTGAGATCTGACTTTCCATTAAAAGGATTTGATATCCGTAACATCCCCCCACGACTAAACCACTGTTCGATACTGCCGTGTAAACTGAATTGCGGGGAGGATCGCTGTCAGCAAACTCCATCTTTCTCATCCCGGACCGTCGGCTTCAGCAGAGGGCAGAAAACGGCTCCCGTGGTGCTGAGCCTGACCCTTGATTTCCTGGCAGTGGTGAAACCACCCGAGTCATCACAGCACTTGTAAGAGAGATAACTGGTGGTGCTTTGAATGGGAGGCAGGTACCGCCGGGTTTGTACAGTGCCTGTGTCCTCAGAACACGCCATATGATTTAGGCGATACAGGTCCTTACAATAAAGGTCCCTCTGACATGCAGAAAATGGTGAGAAACTTTTACATTTTGGGTAAGCTGTGTGTGAATCAGCTAGTATTGCTGCACCCTGGGTAAATAAACCCTACCTGGCTCAGGGTCCTGCATCTGACACACTTCGCATTGCTAATGAGCAGCTTCGTGCATGAGCAGCCCTGACTCACCCCTGCCTGCATCCAAGGAAGCCTCCAGGGGAGGCAAATAGCTGCCTCCCTTCTTCCCTTCTTCCCCCAGCTCTGAATGTGTCCCCGTGTCCCCTTCCACCTCCTCCCTCTGCTACTGCTCTTGTTCCCCCCTGTTCCTCGCTTCCTCCATTGGGACCCCGATCCTGGCGTCCACATCTTGGGGTGGCCCCAGATCCCCCAAATCCATCAGCAGCCACTCACAGTGGGGGGTGGCAGAGGAGGTGGACCTCAGGAGACAGCGACAGTGATGCTGGGCTCCCACCAGGACTTCTTCAGCCCGCCTGTCTCCTATGGGAGAGGACCACACCGCCACCCTGCCTGCCGGGCACAGAGGGATTAGGAACACAAAACCCCCTGCCAGGGGGGATTCTGCAGGGTCTAAATCTTTCCTGCTGCTGATAACGCTTCCTCCAGCTTCACCCCATCCCCTCCCCCCTTTGATGTCAACTGGAGGCACCAGGTCTAAAACAGCTACTGCTGTTGATTAGACCTAATTAGTCCCTAATGCCCTCTTAAATCCCATTTTAAAAGGGAGCCATTCAGCACATCCAGGGCTGAGACAGCCCTGGCTGAAGGCAACGTTAAGGGGTCCCCGATCAAAAGGAGGGAGAGTGCTCGCCAGGTAATTCAAGACGGCCAGCGTGCCGGATGGGTACTGGCTCTCAGAGCATCAGCTCATGCTGGCTGGGCAGGAGGGCAGGCAGCATCCCCCCGTGGCTGGGGGCACCCCAAACCCATGGCTTCTTCTCCATGGAGGAATCTCTAGTGTTAGGGACTACCTATTTCTCCACTGAGAGGAGACGCTGAATTCTGATGTGGGCAGGAGCCATCAGCGAGGCAGGGAGGAGGAAAGGGGATGAAGGCTCCGGCAGTCCAGGAATAGTGCATCTGGCTCGACTCTCAATAGCAATGTTCTTCTAACTAGATGTCTTTTTAGACATCTGTTGAATCAATCTGTTGAATCGATACCCCTTGGGGGCCATCCCTTGGCTGGGGAAAGGAGAACATCGCCCCCTTCACCCAACTCACCTCCCACCAGTGCAAGAGGTATGAACACAGCCAGGCCTGAGTGATTAGGGCTTCGGTTTAGGAAGGCACGACAGAGATGAAGTCCTGTTTATCACATGCTCCAGTGCCACTAACCTCCGCAGCTCCTTGCCACTCCATCCCCATCCCATCTCCTCCATGAGGCTTAAGAGCTGGGAACAAGATATTCCCCAGCCTGGGCCTTTGCCTCAGCCACACGACCAACCTCCCGCCTTTAGGTCCAACTTTCTCTAGAAACCGGGCCCGCATCCAAATTAATTTTCTGTATGTGTTGTTGGAGCGATTAGATCTGCAAATCAACATAGCCACAAACTGAATAATGCACCAGCGCCTAGCGCTGTCGGGGCAAAGCCCAAAGTTCCTTGTCAAGTTCAGTCCTGCAGAGCCTGTAACTAATGATTTTTCTCACTTGGCTGGGAGTCAGCGCTCTGTCTCTCACATGCACACACAAACATTGTACGTGTGCCTTGTTAGCATAGCGCGATCTGCAGATAAAGGGAGGGAGAGTGGCGCACTGGTGCTGGGACATTTGTGTGATACCTCACCGTCAGCACCTGCAGGAGATGCTGAGACCAGGAGAGACAGCGGAACGTTGGGAGAAGCATCCCACCACGCAACTTCGGTCGCGTTGGACCAGTTGCGCTTCTCCCTCGCTGGGATGTTCTGCAGGTCTCTTTTTTGTCCTGTTATTGAGAGTTAGCCCAAAGCTTGTGGATGTCAATGAAAGCCAAGGATGAGTTCAGTGGTCTGGCAGGTCCCAGGCCTGGACGCCACCACCCTGGCCACACTGACATGGAAGTAGAGGGTGATGGTAGCTCCCAGCAACTCCCCAAGCATCACCTGGTTGGATCCAGGAAGAAGAAACATGAGGGAGAACCGGGTACAAGATGCCTTCTTTTACAAGCATGCGCTGGTCCCCGAGGTTTCTTTGTTGGAGATGTTGGACCCTGATAGGGTCCCCTCCCAACAGGTTAGGATTTCCATCTACATTCCCACCCTGCTCTGAGCCACAGGCTCTATCTCTGCAGGTGGGGTCTCCCATTGCCCACAGCCTTTCAGGCCAAAGTCGCAGCCCTGGGCATGCTGCTGGGGTACAGGAATGCCCTGCAGTGGGGAAGCCAGCACACAACTGTGGGCTGCTCTGCCATGCAGTCATCCTCTTGCAGCCATAGTGGTGGGTCCACACTCACTAGCTCTCCAGCAGCCTGGTGGGAGGCAGCGAGCTTAGACTAAAGGAAGAGAGGATGCTCATCTCCTAACTTACCTCCTAGAAGCTACTTGTGGCACATATACAGTCCACAGCAAGAGACAGGATGCCCCAGAGGACCATCCTGCTCCATCTTCTGAGATGGATCTTCTAGGGCAGGTAGGCTGAGTTGCCCTGTGGACGTGGGTATTTTGCTCTACTCACTACTGAAGGAGCCCAGGCAGCCAAGTGGGACTGGGGTGGCATTCATATCACTCACCAGCCAGTCTCTGCAGTGTTGACTTCTGGAGCTGTGGGTACCTCAGCTCCCTTTGTAGTCACCAAAGGCCCTCTGGAGGTGCAATTCACCTAGCCTGCTTGCAACTGCTTTAAGACAAGATGAACTGCACTCTAAATTCCCCTGGCTGTACAGATTAGATCTCCATCAACTATAAAGGGACCATAGCGAGACCTCTAGGCCTTTTACCTGTCTGCATTTAGTCATATAGTTCCCACCCTTGGTGACTGAAGCAAGGTGACATAAGGATTTGTGTTAATGGAGGAGAAACCAGGGTAGGTGAGGTCCCCATGTCTGGAACAAGGAGAAGATCAGCAAAATGGGCTTGGGGGTGAAAAAATTGATCTGCCCTACAGGGATGTCCCTCCTTGGATGGGATCTGTACTGATGACTGCTCAGGGCAGAGAGGACCTCAGTGGTGGATGCCAGCTCCCAGGACAGAGTGGGTGTTCAGTCCCAGCTCCTCACTCCAAAGCCACTGTGTCACTGCATGGCAGTGCTGAGACCTCAGGGACATGCCACTCACTAAAGCCGACCTGTGGAGTGAGTGGCATGTCCCTGGGCTCTCAGCACTGCCATGCAGCGACACAGTGAGCCAGACCAGCTCGTGGCATTAGCTTGACCTAGCTAACTTACCATTGCACCAACCCAAGCCAGCACGCTGGTGCCAACCCAAGGGACATGTCATTTTTCAGGACTGCCACAACATTTGTTGGAGAAGCATCTCTGTGAGTGGCTTGGTCTCCCAGCCTGACATCTCTCCGTTGCAGATACATGATGTTTAATGCAAAGCAGAGCAGCAGATCTTCCCTCCTGGTGCTGTACAGGATGCTCTTGTGCTCACCTATAGTTTTAGCTGCAGTCGCCAGTTGGATTACTTCCTCCGTTATCCTGTTCATTCCATTTCCTTATGATAAAATTATCATTTATCCATTTTATCATTTATGCTTGGTTGTCAGTCAGGTGTGATAACCGTAGGAGAGGTTATTCTTTATATTACACCTCCTAAACAGACTGGTGCCTCCTAATCTGACACCAGCAGGAGCAGATCTACCTCCACCCGTCCTTTTCCCCCATCCCATGAGCTGGCTGCCACTGAAAAGGAGGGGGACACCCCTCAATGCTACTGCTTCTGGTGTAGCAACTCTAAACATACTCCTTTAAGGTCCTTTCAAAGCATATCACCTTAGCATGAGCCTTCAGAAGGAGGTTGTGTGCTCAATCCAAGCCCATGTCCCCTGCTGTACCCATAGGTCCCTCGTCCCCTTCCTTGTGACCATGCAGTGGCTGAATGCTAACCTGGTGGGACTTGGCCTCAGCTATACTGCTGAGCTGAAAAGGGTTGTTTCTACAAGGTTGGGACCTTGGGGGGCTGCAAACATGACCCCTGAGCCTGTACAACATCTGTGCCAGATGACGGGAGAGGAGCAGCACCACCCTGGAGTCCCCCCATCACTCTCCTTGTGCCAGCACCGATCTGGGGTAGACCCAGCTCACACCAGCAGGAAGGGAAAGGAGTCCTGCAGGTGTAGCTTGTACCAGCTTGCCAGGCAAAAGATCAGTGCAAAAGAATGTACCTACAAGTATAACTTCATGGATTTACCTTGGGGCCTCTGCCATTGCAGAACTATCGCCCCAGCTCACGCCCTGGCCAGATGTTGCCACACAGCAAAGGTTTTGGGTAAAGTCACCCTCAGGAGAGGAGAAGCCAAGAGGACTTCTGCTCTGGCCTGGCTGTGCACCGTGCACATGGCCACAGGAGGGACAGCCCGGGCTTCCCAGCTAACCACCCAGGCAGAGACCGTCCACTGCTCCCCAGGGCATCCATCGGCTGCTGTTCTGTGGGAACCTGCTGGGGACCTTCTCCTCTTTCCATGGTTTTCTTCTGGGAAGCAAAGCTACGGAGCTGGCCAGATGGAAGCAGGACATCCAGGAGCCTGGGGAAGGCACAGCTTGCACCCACTGCTTGGTTTGAGTGCCTTCAGGGCAGATAGGTTGAAATCGGTGTCCTGCCAGCAGTAAGTCTTGCACAGATATCCCCTTTGTGCAGGAGACAGAGAGGGATGGTCATCCCTGGCCATCCCCATGTCCTCTTGGGCAGCATCTGAGTGGTGTCAGGCCCACGGGGCCCCAGTGTGCACCAGGACATGGCATGAGGACGATGGTCCCCTGTTGGATCCTGACACAAGGGGCTCGGTGTGGCAGACACGGCCCTGGGCTGGGCTTGGCCGCCCACTCACACAGCATCTCCCGGTACCCCACCGCATGGCTTCTCCTCACAACGCCTTTGCTCTGCAGTGAGATCAAAAGGCATCCAACCCACTGATCGCTCGGTTTTGTGTCGAAAGGCTCCCTGATTACCTCACCATTAGCTGCACCCATTAAACAAAATCCTAAAGGTTTTAGACAAAGCTGAGGTTTCAGATGAGAGGGTGAAGGAATGACTCAGTGCCTTTAAACGCCAAAGTCTTCTCCTCCGTCCTGTTTGTACAGCACCTAGCACGAGGGGTCCAGGTGCATGCCTAGGGCTCTGAAACACCGCCACAATTAAATAATAAGTGTAATAGCAGCTGTACTCCCACCAGCAGGGTTTTGTTTTATTATTTAAATATTCAGTTACGCTCAGTAGCACCTCTCGGAGATGCAGTTTGCTTTGGTGAGGTGGAGAGTGACCCCCCGGCTGGCCACCAGCAGCCACCGTTGCAGCACGGGGATGGCTGGGAGCCTGTTGGCGCGTGCCAGCACCCACAGGAGCAGCCCCAGTGCTGGTGAAAGCAAGGACGAGGCAGAAGACGACGGCCCCAGGGTCCTGCAGCTCCCCAAGGGCTAGGGCAGGGCTGGGCAAGGGGGTTTCCAGCTGATATTAGAAGCTTATAGGGCCTATAAAGGTGGTGAACCCCCCACTTGGGACTTGCCCAAATGAGACCCCTAGCAGTAGGCATCTCTCCAGCTGAAAGCATCCGGGGACAGCAGTCACAGCGGCGGCGCCTGGAGCTGGGCGCAGGCGAAGGGGAGCAGGGAGGGGCACAGAAGCTGTCTTCTCCTCCCTTTCCACCTGGAGAATCAGCAACAAACACTGAATTTCAACCCTAAAAAAAGAGCCAATACAAAACAAGCAGCGCCGTGGTTTGGCAGTGCTGCCTGAGGTTTGGGCTGATGATCATTGACTCGCCATTGGGCACTGAACGCAATGGGAAGGCAACCTCCAGGAGGACAGGTCTCTGCAGGGACCTCGGAGACCCTCTGCCCAGCTTCCAGCATCAGCCGGCTGTAGCCCCATGTGGAGACCACCGCTGGCTCCTGGGGCTGACGGGGCTCCTGGGAAGTAGGTTGCCCTCAGCCTGTTGCTTCTCCTGCCAGGTCCAACTCCTGGTTCGGGTAGGTGGTGGGAACCACCTGCATTTATCGCAGAAGAAATAGTGCCATCTACTGACATTAATAACCCTGTTCCTAGAAAGCCAGGGGTGGATGCTTATCTCCCTTACGCCGATGGGTGTTTGGGGTCCTGCCAGCCTGAGAAATGCCCAAACAGGGTCACACAGGTGGGGCAATCCCACGAGTGATTCACACACAGGGTTGGAGTGCGCAGGCAGCCTGAGAACCCCCCCAGACATTCAGGGTGGCCCCATAGTCGGGATGGCCTCGGCATTGGGGATCCAGACCCTGAGCACCCCCAGAGGAAGGGCTGGAGGGGAAGGTGCCGGTCGCTGCTACCCAGCAGAGTTTAATGGACCTCTTATCCCCTTCACTGTAATTACTGAACAAAGCTAAACCTGTCCAACAGGCTGCTTTTCAAGGGTTATCCCCCATCCCATACGATTCCTCAGCATAGCTTTTTCCTCCCTGATCTGTGGTCCTACCTCCTCTGGTCCTGTGGGGTGCTAGAGTTACTGGGGCTCCTGGAGGAGTTACTGGAGAAAGTCCCTTGGCCAGTATGGTAAGGGCTGAGATTTTTTTTTAATGGTTCTTCCCAGCCTCACGAAAGCCTCAGCTCCCATGTAAGTCCCTGGGAGGTTATTGCATTCAGCATGATGGTCCCTACATTATTTTCAGACTAGATATAAGGTAGAAAATTTTTACAATGGAAATTTTTTACCCACTAGAATGGGTTGCCCAGAGAAGTGGTATATGCCCCATCCCTGGAAACCTTCAAGGTTAGGTTGGACGGGGCTCTGAGCAACCTGGTCTAGTTGAAGATGTCCCTGCTCATTGCAGGGAGGGTTGGACTAGATGACCTTTAAAGGTCACTTCCAACCCAAACCATTCTATGATTCTATAATTCTATGATATATACATTGGCAAGGCAAAAGTCACTGCTCATATGCAAAACTGCTGGGAGAAACTCTTCTCTGGGAATGTCCCTTCCCATGCTGGGAGACACCGGGACTCCAGGTGGGGAGAGCCCCGTGTCGGGGAGATGATCCCACCCCACCACCTCCCCAGGGACATGTGAGTTGCAGAAGACCAGGTCAAGACAAGATGGCATAAGCTGTGGCAAGTCCCTGAAGCCTGGTGGAGCTCAGCCTGGGAACAGCCCATGGAAAGCGAAGCTGCTGAATTTCTGATTTTCCAAGCTGACCTACCAATAGCGAAACCATCAAAGCAGGAGGCGCATTCCTGAGGTCTGACCCAGTGTGGCAAAGTCAAGGAAAGGTTCCCACTGAACTCAACGGACACTGGACCACAGCCACAACACTTACATATAGCCAAGATTTATTTATTGTTTTTCCCCACGGTTTTGTCCAAGACTTCATCCCGCCAGGGCTCTGTCTCATCCTGCAACAAGGAAGTCAAATTTATCCTACAGAGTCATTTTAACACAATAGATAACCAAATATATATAGTTAGAAACATTACCATGTATGTGTATATATATAAAACATATATATTATATATACATACAAATAACCTCTTAAATGAGAGGCCAGCATAAAAACCAATCAGAGTAAACATTTTAATAATTCTAATTATGCAACACATTCTGCCTAATATATTTATTTTTAATGGCAGTCATTTTAATAGCTCTAAGGCCCTGAATTAGTCCAATATGTTCTTAACAACGTTCACTTTGAATACAAATGTTAATGACTTTTCCAGAGGGTCCAGTGCCCTGGATGAGCTTGCTGCACACCAGTATATTCTCCTTAACATGTTTACTTTTAATAACAGGTTTAATGATGCACTCAGGGCCTAATAACTGTGTTTAGTCACAAAGAGAAAAACCAGCTGCAAAATACTTTCCCTAAAAACTAGGCTACAGGGGATTGCCGTGCCATTTCAAAGCCACAGCGGCCATCCTTTAACACGTCTCTACGTATTTCGGCTCTGCCTGCATCCAGGCTGGGGACCCCGGCCACGGATGAGCAGCCCCGATGGATTTTTTGAGCTGGTTTTGGGGTGACCCGGGGACCCTGAGCAGCAGTCAAGGCACTCAGAGTGAAGGACCACCGCAGAATGTGGCCTTATCTCCTCCCACCTGTGATGCTCGGCGGTTGGATTTGGGGAGATGCATGGGGCGGGTTTCAAAGGAAGGTGTTCCCGGGCTCCAGCGGAGGCATCCCAGGGCTCTCACTGACGTCGCCAGCAGAGATGTGCCAAAGGGAAGCGCGTTTGAAAAATCACGCCCACCATCCATTAAGGAAAAAAAAAAAACAAACCCAACAACAACAACAAAACCCTAACTCCTACCTTTACCTTTACGAGAGCTAGAAATACAACCAAATTAAAAGGCAGGCAGCAGCTGCTCTCTGCTTTCGTGCCCAGACCAACCCATTCCCACAAGCCCGCAGCCTGGCCAGCCCCGCTCGTGTCTCAGCCTTCCTGGCTGGGGGCAGGCGGGACCCCCTGGGCACATCCACGCCGGCAGAGAGGCGCTTTCGGCTCCCCAAAAGAAAGATTCACCCAGCGGTGCAGCTGGCAGGGCTTCGCTCTCCCTGGCTGTGTCCAGACCTGGCTGAGCCCAGACCTGTGTCCAGACCTGTGAAATCTCATGCGCCGGGGAGATGCTCAGAGCTGCCTCCGTGACCTGCAGGTGTAGGACCAGCCCGATCCATCAGTTTCCATCCACAGTTTGAAGGGTCACCCCATGGGGTGTCACTGATGTCCCCAGTGCATGGCGGGTCCGTGGCAGCATGTGCTGGCAGGGCTGGAGCTACCCCAGGGGCAACACACTTCTCCCCCAGTGCGGGAGCATCCCAGGGTGTGCATCTTGCACCAAAAAACCGTATGGATGGTCCTAAATATAACTGCGGCAGACCTCGCCAGACTTCAGCTCCGCTTGCATGAAAAACACTTGCAAGGCTTGAACCAGCTCTAATTTGTATACCTTCTGCCCCAGGGCCCGAGCGAAACGGGAGGGTGGAATCCAATAGCACGTTGTGCTTAAAAAGATTGTGCCAAAGATAACCTTATTGCTAATAATAACCCTGGAATCCGATCCTGTGAATAGGCCCTATTGAATGTTTGAACACAGGCATTCCTCGGTTAGGTTTTTCTGCCTACAAATATTTCGCTTGAGTCTTTAAATACTAATCACAGAATTCAGACGAAGGCTTTTTATCTTCAAAGTGCTGCAGAAAAAAAAAAAAAATTAATTCATTAATCAAAGATAATTAAAGGGCACAAAATATGCCTTTTTCAAGTGCGGGGAGCCAACCAACACAGCGTGAAGCCATCGCGGGGACTCCGAGCATCTCTCCCACCACAAACGTGATTTTCCCGGAGTGGCGCCTGGGCAGTAGCCTTGCTTGTTCCCAGCAGCTCCACTCAAGCTGTCTTCCTGACATTTGTTAGGCTGTATGTCTGCCACGCAGGAAATAGGGTTTGAAGCTCACAGCCAGGAGCAAAAGCTGAGATTGAGGTTTTAATGAAGCTGGGATTGAGTGGCTAGGGTGGTTCAGTGAAGCAGTAAATGCAAACACATTATCACCTGAGAACTTGCTCCAATTTCACACCAATTAACTAGGAATGAGAGAGGAGGGCTGGGGCTGGCTGCAGAGATGGCTGATAATCCCATGAATGGGCAGAAATGGCTCGTATGCAGACGCGCTTGTGCCAAAACGAGTTTGTTAGATAAAGCCAGTCCCGGCAATTTTGTCTTGGGGAGCGAGCATGTCATTACTGGAGCTGCTTTTATTAGCAAATATTAAAAACATTTGCAGAAATACAGATGCCCGTGAGGGAAGTACGGGTGGAAAGTAATAAAGCAATAGCTGATTATTTTATTTCTCTGCCAATGCGTCATATCACAGGGGGATGGAAGGGGCAAGGGGAGAGGGAGAAGAGGGCTGGGATGCGAAGGACTGCTGGTGCAAAGCCGGCAGCACATGGAGGGGAATATCGCATCCTCGAGGAGCCCCTTGGGATGCTCAGCTCTGGATTTGGGATGGATTTGACATCTAACCCACCACCTACAGATGTAGGTCTGAACCCCACAAGGAGGGCAGAGCAGGTCTCCAAAACTCGCCTTGGCAGCAACAATGGGACCCATCCCCGTCCCCTCCACTTGCACCCAGGACCCAACTCATCTTCACCGCATTTTAATATTTGAGCTATTTCCCTTTTTTCCCGCTGGGATTATTTCCAGGTTAGGAGTTAGGGTGGAAAAGGGGCAGCAATTTAGGGGAAGGGCTATTAAATGGATTTCTATGGATTAAATACTAAAACAAATTGCATCCTCAGTGTGCTGAGCCCCACGTTACCCCTTCATTAACTGCTGGTTTCAATGTCTGTGAGCGACCAGCCTTATCCTCCAAACCGCACCGGCCATGAGATATCCTGCAATCAGCAGGTTGAACTAGAGCGATTTCTTGTATTTAGATGAAATCTTGTCTTCATTTCAAAATGCATCAGTGATAATGAGGCTACTACAAATGCAAGGGCAAGAATCCCTTGCTGGGTTTCATGCTGACACACCGGGCTGGAGAAGATCTCAAGAAAAACTGGGGTTTGGGTTGTTTTTCTCATTTGGGCAGGAAATATCTGAGAGGTGGGGATTTTCCCATTTTCTGCTGGGGAAGGTGCCAGGACAAGGCAGGGAGCACTCCTCATCCTCTTCAGCACAAAGTCAGATGGATGAGAGCAAAGCCCTCCAGGCTCAGCAACATGCACCACCATTGCACCACCGTTGCTGCTCAGCTGCCGGGCTGGTCCCATCCATCAGAGGGATGTGAACAAACTACTCATGAGCAGCAGCAGCACCTTAAACCATGGCAAAGCAACAGCCTGGCTAGCAAAACACACTGGTTCCCTTGGGCAAGCCAGTCTATATGGATTAACTTGGATGCTGTGATGTTGGGTGCTCAAGATGCATTTCATTAGAGGTCTGAAAGAGGCTGCAGCATTTTTAGAAGAGAAACGCTGTGTGCACGGTTAGCCCTGGGGAAGGTCTGTGCCCTGAGAGGGGTCCTCAGTGCTGCCCCAGCTCCTCTGCCTCCTCTGTGGCAAGGCAGCACCTGGGAAGTTGTGTTATCCGTGACAGCTGGCCTGTCCTGCTCCCTGGCAGGGAGCTCCAACAAAATAATTGCTAGAAAGGTGCAAATGGGAGAAAAGCAGTCGCAGCACTCCTCTCACTCAATATTGAATTACTCCAGGCTACAGGAGGGACTGAGATATCTCCCTTTAACATCAGGGAGATGTTTTCTCTGGCCATGGAGGATGGATAGCCAGTGAGGGACCAGGACAAACTGTAATATCCTAAAAAACCCCAAGTATTGGCCACCTCACTAACAGCCAAAGGAGAGTGCTGGGGCTGGGTGAAGGTGATGCCTCGTCTCTGGGCAAGGGGGGCCCTGGATGCTCCCTTCCTTGCTGTGAGTCTGGTTTTCAGCATCCTGTTCACTTCAGGTGTGCATTCCCTTCTGAACGGACCTGGGAAGGAGGAAAAAGCTGTGGCTTAAATGCCATAGCAAGAGCCAGCACCTGCCGAGCCTGGTGCTGGGGGATGCTCTCCTCCAGGGTGGGGGGAGCAGGGTGCTGGGGGGACCTCTTGCTCCAGCTGTTCCAGCCATGTGGAGCGGGGACCCATGGTCCTTCCCTCCTTGCAGTGTGCAAAACGCTCTCCCAAGCAGGAAAAACACTGCTGAGCAGCAAATCTCCCGTACCGTACACAACGGTGCGCCCAAGCCCCGGTGCAAATCCACAGAGCTCTTCCCGTTCATTCTCTCCAGCCTGTTATTATCTTAAAGGCAACAATTAAAACTATTGAAACGCATGTGATGGGTTTAGGGAGCATAGCCTGGCTAATCCCCACAAGCATCCCAGAGGAGCGGAGGTGAGGAGCTCCCAGGGGCTGGAAGCCAGTGCTTTGCCGGGCAGGTAGGGACCAAGCGGGGCTGCAGAGGACCAAGCTCGGGTAGAGGAGGTGGCAGCAGCCCAGTCCCCAGCCAGTGTGGGACCCCAGGAGTCACCCACATGTCAGGGCCTATGCTGGTGCCATGGGCTGGGTGGCCTGTGGGAGGGGCCCCCCGGTCCCCATCCCTGGCTCAAAGCTCCCCAGGGTCATGCAGAAAGTCAGCAGCAGAAAAGACCCCATCCCAAAAAGCTAGTCTTTTGCTTAAAGCTCTGATTGTAAACTTCAATGGCAAAAATGCCATCTTTCTTTTTCTGCGTTGGTCCAGGATCTAGCACAGCAAGTCCTGCTCCATTCTATATGGCAGGTACCAAAATAATGCTGTGTTCATACACAGCCCCTTCTGCCTTCCCCATCCTTTACTGCAGCGTCCCACTGGTCTTTCTTATTCACGTGCAAAGGGCTGTGCAAACATCCACAATGTTCTCTGCTCAGGCAGTCCCAAAGCAAGAGCAAGGAGATGGATAGCGAAGAATTGCATGAAATATTACTGTCCTCCTGCGCTCACCACTTCTTAATTTTTTTTTTTTTTTACAGGAATGATTATTTTTGCAATTTTTCTGAAATCGTCACCTTCCTGGAGCCAAGTTATATGTGATTCGCTGCTGCTTTCTTTACGAAGCAGTTTCTAACCTGTCCTAAAAACACTGAACAGCTTTGGGAGCCCCAAAAGGCAGGGAACTAGAGAGCAAAAAAACAGAACACGAACTCTTTGTTCTCAGTATCTCGTGATCTTAAAGTGCTTGGGGTGATCTCAGGGGTGTCAGGGTAAGGACAGAGCCATGCAGGGCAGCCACCGGCTTCTCTCTTCTGCAGCCCTCCTGCTCCAGCAAGGCAACACTTTTCCTCCTTGCCCCCATATTGCCTTTTTTGTGATATGGTATTTTAAAGATTTCTAAAATTTCTAAATTTCTACATTTGCTTCCTTTCCCAAAACTTAAACACAATTTTAACCATTTGGACTAAAAATGAGTCATTTTGACTTCAAAATATCTTTTTTTTAGCCTAGAATATTTTTTTAAAGTTTCTGCTCAAAATCAGCTCATTTTTAGTGGAACAAAGTTTTTTGCTACAATCCAAACAAATCCAAATTCCTTTTCAATTAAATATTTAATTTCTGAATGCAAGCTAGCTTTTCTTTCTTCTTTTTTTCTCTTTTCCCTTCTCATTTCTCTCCTTTTCTCATTTCTAAAATGCAATTAATTGGGAAAAATCCTCTTCTGAGCCACTTCTGCTGCCGCTAACACCAAAAGCCCCGACGGTGCTCCCAGCCCTGTGCTCCCCTCGCTGGGGAAGGACCCTGCAGAGGGTCCCGGACCCTCTCCCACCCTCCCCATGGGTACCCATCTGGCTGCATCAAAACCATAGGACAGACCCAGCTGCAGGGCTCAGGGGAGAGAAAAGCCGAGGGCAAATCCAGTCTTGGGTTGATAGGACCCCAAAAGGGCCGTGGCTGTTTTCTGGAAAGGGTGGGGAGCCGTCAAGGTAGAGGAGCATCGTTTGGGGTGCCCAAAGGGCTGCGCTGCCTCAAATGGGGGACCCCTTCACAGGCAGGCGGTGCAGCTGCCTTATATTCTCTGTATATTTATTATACATACGCTACAGATCTCAGGTTATAAATTACACAAATGCATCCTTAAATGTTTCCATTAAAAAAAAAAAATGTGCAGCTGTTGAACACACTTCCCACTGTCTTCACCACCGTGAAGCTCTTCACTGGCACTGTCTGTCGAAGACCAGGTCCAGCTACAGGCTGACGTGTGGATTTGGGGTGACCGGCAGGAGCTGGCTCTGTTCCCCCTGCACCTCCTCTCCTCCCTCCCACGCTCCCTGCAGCAGCTGCGGGAGAGAAACATGTCTCTCATGGCCCAGCTCTGACCAGGGCATCCTCCAAGTGAGCTGCATCTTCCCCCACCACTCTTATAAGTGATACAGCAGACGGCCAGTGTCACTTCATGTATTTATTGATTAACAGCAGCATTTTAGATAAGTGAAGCCTAGCTGCCTTTGAGGGCAGGAACAACGTTGGGTGTAGGTGCCGTTTGGCATATGGCAGATTTTATTTGGGGGTTGCCTTCCATCACGTGAGCATCTGACTTTTTTATTTGCAGTTCTAGAGGGCTTTAGAGCTGAGTTTCTATTTGAAGCCAGGGAGGCGAGAGGGCAGCAGGGCTGGTGGGAGCTCAGGTTTTCCCAGGAAGTGCACCCTGCGTTGGGAGATTAATACTGACCACGGGAGCAGCATAGGGATGGGGATTTACAGCAGTGCCTGGTTTTTCACAGTAAGGGTGAAAAAACCCGGGGAAACTAAGAAGCGAGAGGGACGGACTCCTATCTCTAGGTCTTCAGATCAAGATGTTCATAAGCCAACAAGTTGCTGGGCTCAATGAACGCTCAATGTTCAACAGCCTGTGTTGCGCCAGAGAACAAACAAAGTGATCTCCTCTGCCTTTAAAATGTATGAAGCTGCAAAATCTTAAGGGCATATAAACTTACTTTGATTGCAGGGCTGGGATCTTGGAAGTCGCATTCCTTTAATTTCCTTGAGCTGGTTGCTTTCCCCGTGAAGGACATGCACAGGGTGGTGAGTTTTCAATGGAAACTGGTTTTGCCTCATTTTCCACTTCTCTCCTGCTACAAGGAAAGAAGTGCAGAGCTCCGGAGGCCTGCCTGCCTCTTTCTATGCAGACAGAAAGGGCTGGGTGTCTGTGTTTAATTACAGCCTGAAAGAACTGCATTTAAAAGACAACAGCAAGCTATTTAATTAATACTTATCATTAGCACACATAGGAATGCCTAGCAGCAAATTGCAACAACAAAGCAACTCCTTTTTTTTTTTTTCTTTGCACTTGGGATAAATTAATTTAAAAAAGAGTAAACAAATCATTTGCACCAGATTTGAGATGACTTTATATGGAGTGGGAGTACTGGGATAGTAGGTATTACCCTAGGACAGCAGAGATCTATAAGAGCAGGCTTTTCAATCTCCAGCTCTCCTGGCCAAGAAGCTTATCTTCATCTATCCATCTATCTGTCTTTCTATCTCGGCATTTACACTGGGCTCATCCCCATGTCTGAGCGCCTACTTGTCTTCATACCTGTCCATAAATTACACGGTGCCCCCAGGGCATTATAAATAATAATTCAACTCCCAAACCTTCAGAACACTGTTTTAAAGAATTGGCTTATAATTCACCGTGCTGCGGACTCGTCCTCCCAAGCCATAATGGCAACACTGGAGCAGAAGGACACGACGCCCCAGTCAGTGGAGGAAATGCCCCAAAATCCATTCCTTGGGTGGGGGGGCTGGGGTGGTCAGCCACGAGTTGGAAGATGGGGATGGACATCATGGCAAAGCATGGGGGAAGGCTAGACTGCTCTGGTCATGGGAAATAAGCATCCTCATCCACAGCCCATTGGGGATTTGTATTATCCCCTGGAATTTTAGCTCAGCCAGCACTGCACACAGCCAGTCATCCCATGTCCCCCTTTAATTAATGGCATTCTTAATGGCACTGTTAATGGTTGGAGTGATGAACCACAGTGTGGCTCTGGTGCTGATGTCTCTGCGGGGTGCAATGCCAGGCGACGACCACTAGCTTGGAGGCAGCCAGCTTAAAGGGTAGACCCCACGTGTAGCCAGACAGATGCCAACCCACGCTGGGACAAGAGCCCCAATCCCATGTTGGACACACCAACAAATGGCTACAGGACAGCAAGATGCTTTGGTATGTGTGATCTATTGGGTAGGAACCGCTGGCTGAACCATGGGGGACCCTAATCCTCTATCCCAACACATTGCATTTCCATCCCAACACATTGCATCTCCATCCCAACACATTGCATCTCCATCCTAATAGAACACTTCCTACTTGAGGTACTTAGGGGTTAGGAGTACATCCCACCCATGTCCGTCAGTGTGAAGGGTGTCCCAGCCCCCAGGGAAACATCCCTGGCAAGACGTGGGGTCCCTGTGGAGGGTGGCCACTGGCTCATGGACAATGCTATCTCCTAGGAGGTGTGGGTCGGATCTGCTTGGGGTGAGGAGCCTGAAACTGGAATTTTTGCTGGGGAAAAGTGGGAGCAGTTGATGTATAAGATTAATTATAAGTCTGGCCTGAACAGCTCTGGAAGTGCAGAAGTAATATATCTTTAACCCCGGGAACAAGTCAAGCTGCCAGAGCTTGCAGCTGCCTGTCAAAGTGTTGGGCAAGGAGATACTGCCTTTCTGCGTGACTTTACTCCCTGTGTTTTCCATTTTTCCATCAAACAAAGCTCCCTGAGGAGGAGTGAGCAGAGCCCCAAGCACCAGTTTTGGGGCCAAAGTGGGAGCGAAAGCCCCCGGCGTGGGAGCAGCTGGGGATGCCACGGTGCCTGAGCAGGCAGTGGGACACGACATGCCCATGAGGCCAGGTTCATCCCCGCATCCCGGGCACCCAGCCTGCCACGGGCGGCCGTGCATTGCCCTCTGCGGGAGCGCGGCCGCCCTGCAAGCCGAGCCTGTCTGTGCTTCCTCCGCCTCAGCTTGGGGCGTGAAACAGGCTTTTCCTGCTGCGCTTCTGCCCTGGAAATCCCAAAGAGAGTTTCGTAGTGTCCTGCCCAAAATGGTTTTGACTGGGGGAGAAGCAGCACCCTCACCCCATAGGGGTATCCTCAGGGATGTTTGAGAATTAACCCCCTTTTCACCCCGCATGGGCATTGTCTGCTGCCTTCCCACAGCAAGGCTGGACACTTTATCCATCTGGCTGCTTCGAGACGGGAGCACGGGGATGTATTTGCCACGCTTTCTGCTTGCAAAACACATCAGGACTTCAGCGGGCTGCAAGCCCAGCACCCCTCACCCCATCCTTCCCGGTGCTCCCTGGCCGGGGGTCCGTGTCCGTCCCCTCACCCTCCCAGCCCCCCCTCCTGCTCTGGTCCCAGCCAGCAAGCTGGATTTGCAACCTCTTGCTTGGATGTTGAGCTGGGTGCAATTCCAGGCCTCCCTCCCATCGCAGGGTGTCTTAAGCTATGATTAAGAGCTAAATTACAACCAGGCAGCCGTCCCTGGCCGAGAACCGCAAGATCTGGGGAGGCAGCTATTAAAGGCGGTGGAGTCCAATGGGTATAACGTGTGCATCAACGAAAGGGGCAGACGATCAGAGGGGCCAAGTGCGATCAGGGGGGGTTCTCATCGGCACCACCAGTGACTTGCTGCACCGCCCCCCAGTGCAAAGCCATCCTTTGGGGCAAGGTTATTCCTGAGGATGAGGCTATGTTATTCCTTAAATAAGACATATTTTACTGGCTGGTTTGGCTCTTAAAGAGGCATTAATGATGGCCTCGTGAAGCATCAGACCTTCCCTGGACCCCACCACCATTTTCCTCCCAACTGCTCAATCCATGCAACTAGTAGAGCCGTTAGCATTAAAAACGTCGAGCATCCAAGCACTGTGGTTTTTTGCCTTATTTTCAACTAAGCTGTTTCCCTCACCCCCATTAATTGGGATGGGGCAGCCTTGGCCCCTGCCTTGGAGGAGGCGCAGGTCCCTCCTCGCCTGCAGGGTTTCGGTGGGATGGAAGGAGGCGGCGCAGACCTGACTGTGCTGGGGGGAGCTGAGGAAAAGGCTGCCCAGGTGCCAGCAAGGCAGCTTGCAGCCCAGGCAAAGCTTCCCACTCTTCCCGCACATTCTGCAACATCCCATGCTGATTCACTTCACAGAATTTACTTTTACCCTGCTAAATGCCACTAAACCTTCAAATTAATCCTCCCATTACAGGACTTCCTTTGATGTCAAAGGGGGAATTTTTTTTATGGCAAAGGGGGATTTTTCCCCCCTGGTGTAATTATTCCTAATTTTTTTCCCCCCCTTTTTAGGCACAAGAGATTCCTGCCAGATGCATGACTTGTGGAGGCAGCTCCCACATGAGGTATTTATATATTTGTATGTATATGATGGGAATGTGGTATTGAAAGACCTGAAGTTTCAGGCTGAAGATAAGGGGAATTTCCCATTTCCTATTTGTTTCAGTGGAAGTTGCCTGGGAAGAGTTTGCAGCAGGACTAGGACCAAAAGCTGTGAGATATGGCACTGGAAAGTAGCTCCTTAAAATAAACATGTCCAGGGAAAACATCTGCTTTTTAACATTATCACTGAGCAAGTTTCGATGCCTGGGAATGATCCCTGGCACTGCTTAAACTGTGGGGATGGGGAAAGTGGATCCACTCCAGCCCTGCATAATTTTCCCTGCATAATTTTCCCATTGAGCATCTTGGGTGCTGCTGGGACCGCTGGGATGAACATCCCAGCACGGGGCCAGAATCACTGGATAATGGTCAGGAAGCTGGCAACTGTAGGTAGTGCTAACGGAGCTTTCTGTAATAGCACGTAATGATGGAACAGGCGGGTTTATTCAGAGTTTCAATCAGTTTTTATGAATTTCTAGGAAAAAGAGGATGCAATAGCAGAGCTCTTTACTGAAAATGTTATGAAAGTCTATATAATTCAACAGTGAAGTGTGTTCCTGCTAATAATTCATTGCACGGAGACCATAGGTTCTTCTCCCAGCGTAACACAGGGCTTTCCTGGGAATGGAAAATGAGCCCTGGGAGGCATCAGCCAGCCATGCCCGAGTAGCTCAGGTCTGCCTGACTCCTTGCCCAGCGATCCCCCGCCGCTGTGCTGTGGCTTCGATCCACTCCCGGAGCGCTTGTGCCCAGTCCTGCCCCCGCTCCAGGGGAGTGGATCTGGTCTCCATCGCTGTTAAGGCAGTGATTTCAGGGGGGAGCTGGGGAACCAGGCCAGCTTGGAGCAGAGCATCCTGAAATTTGGCTGCAGAGGCAGGAGCTAAGCAACATCGGGGCATGCTGAAAAGGGAAGAAAAGCAAGAAAACTTTTGATGTAAGTGAGCCCTGAGCTGGAGATGCTGCAGGAGCACAGGGAGAAGTGATGCTCCGATCCTTGATGCTCCTGAGCACGGCTGTCCTTACCCGTCTGGCTGTGAGTAGTGGTAGTGAGCAGCCACGGCAGAGTGGGGGCACAGCAGGTAGCGGTTTTCCTCCCAGCAGCGCTGCATGGCTCGCATGATGTCCTCGTCAGAGGCCGAGCACGAGCGCAGGGTCTCGGAGAGCTGTGGCCCCAGGGAAAATGGGGAGGTTTGCACAGGGCATCACCACCCTACATGTTCCCAGCCAGGCTTGTGCCACAGGCACTCAGCAAAGCAGTTCGAAACAGGGAGTCTGGAGGATGGGGCTCCCCAGGGACTGAAGGGGTTGCTGCCGCAGCCAGGGCTTGAGGCACTGCTGGAAATGGCCACAGGGTCGGGGCATGAGCAAGGGGTTTCCATCCCAAGGTGCCGGGGGCATGGGTGCAGAGGAGCCGAGACTTAGCTCCTCAGCTCTGCGCTGCTATTTGCATGCTCCAAGGGAGTTTCTGAGGGCTTGTAAAACCCACCTCAGTGTAATAGCTCTTTTTTATTTTTAATAATGTATTTTTTTATTATATATTTTGCTGTTGTGCAAGCAGGAGCGAGTGCATGGCAAAGGATGCTTGGTGCTGGACAGCGTGTGTTGGATGGGAGGAGGCAGGACTTTGCATCTGGCCCAAAGAGCCTCGCAACTGAAACTTTTGGTTTTCTCTTGTATTTCTCTCTGCTTTGTGTTTGTGCTCCCATTTGCCACAACACCAAGGCTGAATTGCAGCACCGAACCCAGCAGATGCACTCCCAAAAGTGACGCTCGGTTTGTGCTGGCACCTGCTGCATGATGCATCGGTGCACAGCCAATGCTGGCACGGGAGTGACCAAGGAAGGGGTGGTTGCATATTCTACTTAAATAATTGTAGGCAGTTTTTAATCAGCTTTGCAAAGAAGAAAGAGGTTGGGTTTTAAAAAAAATAATTAAAAAGGGGGTTTTAACATCTCCATGCATACACACCGATACAAAACTCTTCTGGCCTCACACCTAAATTTTTGGTTGGAAACTCTCCGCTGTGATTTTTTTTATTCTGAAAATGAGTTGAAAACAACTGGTAGTGGTAAATCTTACACACACACGGTGCTGCATGCATGAGGAACTGACCTTTCTGTGCAAATCCTCCGGCAGCTTAAGGCTTTTCGAAATGCTGAATTGCTCCATTAGCATTTTTGTCAGGCTGCTGTTGGAGCCCGAGAGCAGCCAGAGGATCCTCTCGACATTGTAAGGCTCCTGGCATAACAAGGCAATAGGTAAGCAGTTGAAATTTGAGCGTCTTTCTCAGGAGGAGAGCACCTGTGTGGATTCTCTGATGTCTAATTAGGGTTGAGGTCCTACTGCCGCGTTTTTCTTGTTGGAAGCTGGGGTGGGCTTTGTGTCTTCCCCCTGCATACCTACATCCCAAGACAAGTCTTTGGGAACATGGTGTCTTTCAGACTTCTGACCTGTCAGAGCAGTCTTGCAGTGACCATCAGATTAAAAAAAAACTAATGAAGGGAAGACTGATAAATCAACAGCGTGACCACATCTGTACAATCACCTTGAGGAACACAGGCTAATAACATACTATGTATTTGAGAACCAGAAATATCCAGCTGTTTACTCAGTGTTGCAGATGCTGCTGTGAGTCACCCAGCTCCCGCGTGACTTAATGAGACACCCAGCTCCCTGCAGGGCTGGCTGATAATCTTTATGAACATATAAGGCACATATAGGGCTTGACTGGCCTGTATGGCTATGTAGCAATCGGTGTTGCAACACTGCAGCAAAACTCAGTGCAGGACCATACAGGAGGGTCCCAAACCAATTTTACCGCTCACTCTCTCATTCCCACATGCTCACAAGGATCAAGAACTGTTCATCCAGGTGGTTTGGCCAACATGCCTTGTAGAGACAGACAGGACAAGGGGCATCAACTGCTGAGTCCTCATCACATCTCCCGGGTTCAAGTGCTGGTCTTGGATGAGCTCTTTATACCTTTTAGCAGCTGACAGCGCCTCTGACCTTTTGACTCTCCATACTGTCCTACCTCGGTGAGTCATTAGGACTTACTCAGTCTTTCATGTCCTTATCTGGATGGCTTATGGCCCCAGTCCTGTTCTTCAACTTCCCACCATCATCCCCCAGGGCCTCCAGCCTGTAATCTTCAGTCTAGTCTGGGCGTAGCCTGCTTTAGGCTGTCCCCTGGTTTAGGCTGTTCTCTGCTTCCCAACCTGGCTGTCCTGAGAAGCTGCATGTTAGCGTGCCTGGACTTCGCTGACCTGCTACCAGAGGTGCCTCCAGCACCATCTTCCTGACACCCCTTCTCCTGCCCTTCCTTCTGCCGGTCCCACATCCAGACCACCTTCTTCACCCTCCATACCAGCCTTATGGTTTCCACTGCAGATGACTACATCGACATCAGTAAGTCAAACTGGGCCAGGACACTGGTGTGAGCATTGGCCTTGCCATTTAACTTATTAGCCAGCTCTCAGGTCTGGTTTTGCCCCATGCCACTAGAGCTGTCCAGGAGAACACCTGGGACCAGTTTGGAGGACAGATTGTGCTGGGGACTGTTCCCAAGGAAAGTTTCAGCATGTGGTCATGAGCCACATGGTGCTTCCTGGCCTCAGGCCCAGAGAACAGCCCCTGGTTGGCTTCATGTACTGCAAAGACACAGCATCTGCTGTGATTCTCCCAGAATTGCTCCTGGAATTTCTCCTGGAAAGGCTCATCCACACTAGACTTTCTGTTTCACCTTCAGCTCTTCAGTTAGTGTCTAACTGGTGAGTTTTCTCTGCTTTAGCTTGTCTGCAGAAGAGGCAACCTAAAGAAGTTGTGCACTCTCCATCCTTGAAGGTTTCCAACACCCGACTGGACAAAGCCCTGAGCAAGCCGATCTGACCTTATGGCTGACCCTGCTTTGAGCAGGTCCCAACCAGAGAGCTCCTGAGGTCCCCTCCAGCCTGAATGATCTGCTGAGCTATGGAAATATTTGCATGGATGCTTCAGATGTGAGCTGTACGATGATGTCCCATGCAGCCATGGAGAAGGATGGGCAGAGGGATACACCCATCCAGCTCCTCAGGAATCTCTGGACATCACCTCACCTGGCTGCCTTCCCTCATGATCCCGACATCTGGCACATGCTTAGGTACCTCAGCAGACCAGTGCTACTGAAGGGACACGGGCCAAGAGAGGAGCCCAGCTACCCTTTGAGCCCTGAGAAGCTCCACAAATTCATGCCTCGGGAGGAAAGTCAAGCTGCAGACCACAGCAGCCTGGTGATAGGGGCATTGTGACTGCAAAGCACGGCAGTGCCTTCAGGCTCCCAGGTCCTCCTAAGGTGTTTGAACAGCTTTTGGAAAATCCAGGTAGCTTAAGGCCACAGTGATACACCACCAAGTGTTTCACACTTCGGTCACTTGTTTGGAAGCAGATCCAATCCCTGTGGATCACAGGGTAGGTATGAAATGGGAGGTATTTGCTTCCAGGTGTTTGGTTTCTGTACGTCCATGACTTTTCATTTCTGAGGCCTTTGTCTGCCTGCTGAGACTTGTTTCGTTCTGAGCAAACTGCAGATGGCCATAGATGAGGTATTTCTTCTGGGCTTCCCTACCTTCTTCCTGATCTCTTCTCTTGCTCTTGGTGGAGCCTTTCAGAAGCACCAACAAAGCCCTTGAGACATGGTGGGATTTATAATTTTCTAAGTGTCACATTTTGAGAAAACGTCCCTCTCTCACTAACCTTGCACATAATGAAACCCCAGAAACCCAGCATTTAACAATGAAGATTACAAAGTCAAGCCCTGAAAAGTGAGGAAGAAGGTGTTTGATCTATCACAGCTCAGCAGTCTGCAGCATAAATGCTCAATATGAGTCACACTTCTTAATGCACTGCTGAGAGGCATTGCCAGTGGCAGAATTATGCTCTCATAAACCAGGTAGAACAGAGTACAAGGAAAAAAAATGATAAAAATATATAATATCTGGTATTTTCCCACTTTGGCCAATTCATTACATACCTGAATATCCATGGCTGATGCTAACGTAGCCTTCACACTCTCTGACAGTGAGAAATCTCCATGTTGAACAGTCCTATGAACAATGTCATTGCTGTTAACCACGGCAACAAGTTGAATTGGGAGACCCATTTTCTGAGCAATACAGCCAGCTAGAAAAAAAGTGAAAAAGTACATGCATGCTTGATGAAGAAACATTCCAAGGACATTTAGCAAAGAAGTCACTGTACAAATTGATTGAGCACATAGCTTAGAAGCAGCTACAAATGACATTCCCTAATGGACTCTGAGATATCTATCTTTAATGCTTTGGTTGAGCACCAGATTATAAAATCCTGGGATGCAATGCTCCTCCTGCCATGACAGTCCATCAAACACTGACCCTTGGGCATCTCCAGATTTGAGGATGGATGGGCAGGGGACCGAGAGGTCAGGCAGCTGCCGTTCAAGCAAGAGGGATGAATCTTTTGGGCTCTTGCATCTTATTAATGCTGCCTCAAATGGGCAGCCTGGAAATACAGTGAGTGCAGTTGAGTGCAGCGAATCATTTATTCCTTCCATAAGACAGCTGTATGCCTATTTTGGGGTGGAGGCAATCAAGGACTCACATTTAGAAGGCCAGATTATGCAATTAGGAGTGATTCTCTTGACTGCACACTACCATGCGAACCAGAGTAGGACCAGGCAGGACTCCACACCTCTGTTAATGTCTCACTTAGGAAATCAGAGCCACAGTATTTTCCCTCTTTTCTGGATCAAACACATTCTGTCCTCTTCTAACGTGCCCATCCTCAGGATAGCTACAGTCATCAAAGGGTGGTTTGGGATTTTCTGCACCTTGCAAATCATCAGTGACACCTGAATGAGCAATAACCATACATGAGTAATAAAATATAAGTGGTTCTGAAGAAATCCTACCAGAGAGTGGGTGTTTTAATAAATAGCAATACCCAGCATCTGCGAAGTGCTTTTAGTCCATAGGTCATAGCACTCTCTCCCTTCCCTATCTAACCTATCTTTTTTCCCTTCACCTGTGATATTTCCTCCTCCTCCTGTTGGCACAACAATTTCCACCACTGGCAGCGGGGTGGTATCCAGGGATGGAGCACACTGAAAGTAAGCGTAGAAGTGGTGAGCAATCTGCACCATAATCCTAGACCAATTGACCGAATTCAAGCTCATCAGATTGTATTTTCTGGCAAAATCAACATCAGCAAACAGTTCCTTGATTGGCTCATCGATTTCATCGCTGTTCCCATGAGCTGTCAAAAGGAAAAAAGAAAGATTAGATCTGCCAACATCAGCGCATCAGGCACAAAGTATTTCTGCTCAGAAATAGGGCCAGTCTCAAGCCCTGGGGTTCGCTGTGGCCAGGGGTGTCCTGAGCTGCCCATCTGCCTTGGGGGCTGTACAAGCCAGGGGTTGAGTACCACCATGTGGATGCCAGGTGGTTTCTGCAGACATCGCACTTGGCTCTTGCTTACGCCAAGTCTATATTTGCCAGGAAGGCAAACACCTGCATCCCCTGTGAGATGCCAAGGTGAGACCTGGCTGAGCAGAGGAGTCCATGGGACAGCTCAAGCACCCAGCGGTGATTCCTAACCATGGGGATGGCACAGAGGTAGGGGATGGACAACTCATGAAGGTGAGGGGACAGAGAGAAGGGGTGATTCTCAATCCTTTTAGTGCCAAGAAATGGTGCTGAACTCAGTGCAGCTAAACACCAACCACCTGCATGGAGGCAGCTCTGATCTGTGGCCAGGAGAAAAGGAAGCCTTGAACCACTTTTCATCAGAGTGGGGACATCTGCTATAGGCTCCTGTTAGCCAGACATCTGGGCATGGTGGCCATGATGGCAATGACCCGGTTGGCTGCAGCTGCTGAAGCAGCAGCCCCCTGAGACTTTTAGGGTCACGGTTTTGACACAGAAGGGCTATAAAGTGGACAGTCCAACAGTAATGCCAACCAGCAAAGACGTGGACATTGTCTTCAATGACAGTGGTCATCTGAAGTTCCTGTATCTGGGTGCAGAACCCCTTGGGCAGCAGAACAAAGATGTCCATGTTCTTCTGCCCTCTCACGCTCTCAATGGCCGAGCTCCCTGTGTCCCCTGAAGTCCCTGTTTCAAAGTGAAGGAGAACCAAGAAAAGCAAAAAATTGATGCGTCAGTCAAACCTGCATCGCTGCACTTTAAGAAAAATATACAGAGATGCTCCATGAGATGTTTTTGGCTAGAGCAGCCACCCTGGCATTGCCTGGAGATCACTCACCAGCCACCCACAAGGCAAAAGCACCCCAGGGCATCTATGGGGAGGGCTGTGGGAGATGGCTCTCAAGGTAAAGACTTGCCCAGAAGTTTTACCTCTCACAAAGAGGCATACTCACCCACCAGAATAGTGATGTGCTTCTGTTTTTTCTCCAAGAAGTACTGTAAAAACTGCCCCGTGCAGGACAAGGACAGATCCTTAAAAGCATAAGTAACCCCGTGCCACAGCTCCAAAACATTCAGCCCATCTTTCAGCCTGGACAGATGGACGACATCCTTGTGTCTGAACCTGCTGAAGGCCCTGTCAATCAGGTCTAGAGGGAAAATAGTTAAAGGGGCTGTTAGACTGGGTAGAGGAGTATTTTTGTGACCCATGGCTTCCTGCATCTGTGCTCTTCATGCTCCTGGGAAGCTTTCTGCACGACCAAAGACTCTCAGTTGCTGGAGAGGTGACAGATAACCAACAAGTTATTCTTAGTTATTAGGAGTAAACCAGCCCACTTTATTGTCTTTGATAGCTCTACGGTGAGAGACCCCAGGGGACACCCAACACAAACAGAGCAAACTGTGTTAAAATATAAAATACAGGAAACCTAAATTTTATCATAATGCACCATTGAGACAGAGGTTGTAGCTGCCCTCTGGTGGAAGTGATAGCTGTTAAATGTTAAAAACATTAGAAATCAGATCTCAATGAGAGTGTGGAGCAGCAGAAAGCCCTGGTGGGAGGGCAGATCTGGAGCAGTGAGCAGGACCACAGCATCAGCCATCACTGTTGCAGTCACCACAATCCCTATTTGCACACAGGGGACACCTTTTCCAGAAGGTAAAAAGCCCCAGGAAGGTGACAGAGGAGAAGAGGGTACAGAACAGAGCAGGCAATGGTGCAACAGGCTCCATCCTCTGGGAGCTGCAAAGAGGATGGAGCGAAGGCAGGTGGATGCCTCTGAACACCCCAAAATCCTCATGCACATCCCTGCAAGCAGGTCCCTGCACGGTTGAGGCTCACCGTTGAGCGTGCTCCTCGGGACCAGCTCAGCTGTGATGAAGAGGGAGCAGAGCTCCTTCACCAGCTCCCGGTAGGAGAGGCAGCTCCACCTCCGCAGGGTGTCCCCGTCCAGCGAGGGGATGCACTGGGGCATGAAGAGGCCTCCATCAGGTGCGTAGCCAGAGAAGAGGGCTCCCTCGAAGTCAACGGCCCCCGCACCTCCTCGCGTGCTGACGTACTCCATGGGTGCTGGGGAGGCACCACAGTCGCTGCCAGGGCCCCAGAGCATCCTCCACACTGGGAACAGCCCCATATCCCAGGCTGACTCCCCACCAAAATTCCCATGTGGACAGACAGAGCTCCTCAGGGAAGAAAACACCTCTTCCCCTAAAAAAATCTCACACCGTGGGGAGCTAGAGTGGACAGAGCCGGTATTTTGTGGGCGGTGGAAACGCTGCCCGAGATTTGCATGGAGGTGGCTGGAGCCTCCTCGTCCTGCTTTCCCTGTGCCCTTCCCACCCTGCCCTGGAGACACTTCCCAGCCTGAGCAAAAGCCCTGACAGTGCACAAGTCACTGCGCAAGCATGTCATGTCCCCTGCAGGCTATTTGCAAAAGCTGGAGTTTTAAAATTAAAAAAAAAAAAAAAAAGGAAATAACAATGTTTTTAGAGCAGGCTGATTTTGTTCAAAGGGGTTAAACTAAGGACAGGATTTAACTCGGTGTACGAAGGGCTGAGCTAAATCCGCCGGATTCATGCAAATCCTACCGAGCAGCCGCCGGCGCTGCCGGGAAAGGCCCCCTCTTGCCCCGATCCCATGAACCCCCACAGCTGTTCCCACCTGGGCACTCCAGCCAACGGTGCAGCCCCTTGGCACGGCACGGCACGGCACGGCACGGCACGGCTGCAGGCCGCTTGACCCCACGCAGAGGCAGGAAAGCGGCCAAACAACTCACCACCACCACCGCCACCGCTTGCAACCCGGTCACCCTTTGCACTTGTGCTCACGGAAAACTTCTCCCCGTTGCAACCCGCCAATGTTCCCCGCGCCGCAGCGCAGCCGGTGGAGGCGGCCGCCCTGCACCAAGCCTGGGAATGGGAATATGCAGGAAAGATGGACCTGAGCTGCTCCTGGTGGTACGGGGAATCGGGGCAAGAGGCAGCAGGCACGAGCTGCAGTTGGGGAGAAATCTAGTTAAATATTAGAAGACAGCTTTTAACTGTGAGGGTGATCAAGCACAGGGCATGGGGAAGCACTGAGCCACCTGATTTAACTGTGAGGTTGGATTTAAATATGAGATTGAACATGTTAAAGCAGGGTTTGGGTCCAAAACCTCCAGAGGTCCCTTCCAAGCAAAATCAGTCTGTAATTCAGCTATGAAAAGCCACACATTCAGCCTGCAAGGCTGGGATGTCTTAACAGCTCCGTCCCACTGATGGGGAAACTGAGGCACGGGAGGGAGAGGGGACATGTGCGGAGCTGTGCAAAAAAACTAAGCTCTCCAGCGCAGGGAAGGGCTGTGCATCCATTTCCTTAGTTTTTAGTACAATAAATAGTGAGTGTTTTTTGAAGGGCAAGGCCAGCACAGGACTGGTGGCTGCACGGACCCAGGGTGCAGCGCAGTGTGTGCTGCTGGAGCATGTGCGAGGACTTCAGCCCAGGAAGGCAAGGTGCAGAGGTACAAAGGATGGCTTGTAACAGCCAGCCATGGGTCAGAAAGCCCATTTCTGCAGTAAGGGACACATCACCTACCCAAGCATTGGAGTCTGACCCAACATGCGTTGCCTCTCTAACTCTGGCGAGTAACCAGAGCCATGAGAAAAGTCTCTGGTAGAGAGTGGTCCAGTCCTTGTCCTAAGCACCAACATGGAAATGGGCTTTTCTACACCCAACATCCAAAAAGGACTCTTACTGCAAGCTCCTCAGCAGGAGGCAGAAGATAAATTTCAGGGTCTGGGCAGAGTTGCCTGTGATGGTGTTCCTCAAGGTCAAATGGGGCACCTGTAGCAGAGCAGGAAGCAAACAGCAGCCTTTTAATAATAATAAACCTGAGCTTACCCAGTGGGCCAGAGCTCTGTTAATAGTCTCCATTTTCTGACCACCTCTAGGAAATCAGCTAGAAATGGATCTAATTATCTATAATTCTATCAATTATATCACCCAACCAGCCTGCATCTCCCCACTGTAAAGGAGATCTCTGTGCCCAGCGTTTCTCATCATGTTGCAAAGATGAAGCCTGAGCCACCCAAACCTGCTGTGGTCCCAGGGTCCTTCCCATACCCGCAGCCACCGGGTCCTCACGGCACATTGGCATCTACTGGGGTGCCGACCCTCTAATGGGGGTCCATCCGCATCCCAGCTGTGCATCCAGGGGGTGCTGGGAAAAACAGGCAGCAGGGCATGACCTTGCTCTTCAGGGATGGTTCAGGTTTAAATCGACGGTGAAACCTCCCCAGGGCCATCCCTGGAGTCACCGAAAGCCTCCAGGGTCACCTGGCCAGCTGAGGCAAGTGGCCAATGTCAGCATCGGCCACTCGCCTCAGCTGGCCCCGACGTGCAGGGCAAATCCCGCCGTGGCAAAGTAGTGTAAAGAGATGATGTCCTCAGTCCCATATGTTTTTAACGCCCTGTGTATTTTGGGAGGGTAAATGATCCTTTAATACCCAGTTGGGTTAGTTATTAGTCACTTCCTCATTCACCAGCTCTGAAAGGGTTTTTTCCTCAACATGCTCTAGTGGTAGCTGACACAAAAAACTTCAAGTAGCATCTCTGGACAAAACAGTGAAATACTAGAAATAAAGAAAATACTAAAAGCTGCAGGATACATGATTTGCCTCCTCTACTCTAACCTCTCCCACGACAGTGTGCCGAGGTCAATTCAGGATTTTCCTTCCTTGCAGCAGTCTCTGCCCAGGCAGAGGCAGAGCATACTTTGAGCCTAGCTCAAATTTAGGCTAGAACGAGGAAAAGAGAAACTAGGAAAACCTGCACAAGCTGATAGCTTTTTTTACCAATGTAATAGTTTAATATCACCAACGTGCATCTGAGCATCTCCTGTTCACCCAGCACACCCTAATGGGACCTCACCTACTCCCACTACGGTGGGACTTTATGCCTTTGGGCATTTACTTCCCATATGTCTAATTCTTTCAGTGTGTGCATTAGCTGTGTGAGATAACTTCACTGATTCAGCCAATTTATTCATTTTTTTCAAGTGAAGAGCTTACAATGAGTTCAGTGATCCCTTCAGCATTACATCCATCCGGGGCGCATGCAGGAACCCTGCAAAGAAATGGGTTATACCAGGATACCTGCTGCTCTGCACTCACAGACAGAAATAGCAGCAAGGCTGTTGCCACAGCTTTATCTATGCCCTGGGCCTATCAGGAGTGATAGCCCTCACTAATGAAATCATCGGTTAATGGCAGAGACTGCTTGGGTGGCACCACAGGAGAGTGCAGAGAACAGGGGAAACACCTGGGACACGCACCAGGACGACAGTGCCATTTATTGGGAGGGCTTTTCCCATGCTTGGCCCTGCAAGCTCCATGCATTCATGTTTGGAGTGCCATTTCTTTAATGTTAGTTTCAATTTTAAAAGAAAGGAAAGGAAGAGCATGCCTGTGCTGCTGCACACCAGCCCACCTGGGCTTATCTACTGCAGCAACAGACCAAGAGCTGGAAAATGTAACAGCTTTTAATTAACCTGGTCTTACCGGTGCCTACGTATTCCTGCCAGCATTTGCACTTCCACTTTGGACCTTGTCTGTTCTGAGCAGTTCATGCTCTTTGGACTCACCTGCCAGAAATCAGCTGTATTGGCAAACCTCAGCTAAGGCTGCTGTCAGACTTTTCCAACTTTTTTTTCATACTGCATCAGTTTTCATCCCTCCAGACAGAATTTCCTCAGCCTCTCCACCCACTAAAGGCATCCCAAAGCATGGCGAGGAACAAGGAAGCAGAAGGGCACATACAGCTGTGAGAAGCCAATTTTTTTCCTGCACAAGTCCCCCTGAAATTTCAGGTCTCACCCCACAGCGTTGCAGCACTCAAAGGAAAGCACTGCAACACTCTCACGTTCACGTTTGCTGAGCAGCTTTCTATCCTCTCCAACAGTGAGCCTGTCTATATGTCCCAAGCACAAGCAACGCGTTGGGTTTGGTCCCCTTTCCATACCCCCAGCAGAGCATCCCCAGGTCCAGGAGCGCTGGGGACCGCAGGCTCTGCCAGAGCCACCAGTCAATCCCCGTGTCACTAGATGGCGGCAATGCCTTGCATCCGCGGAGGAGACGCACGAATGCAGCCTCGGGGGAGCCTTGACCTGCTTGCACCCAGCCTTTCCCATCCTCGCACAGGTCTCTCCACCTTTCAGGCCATGGACACCCAGCCATCCCGCAGGGATTTGAGGCAACAGCCAGGAAACGCTTCTCCAAAGAGCCCCGTTTTGGAGCTGAGGTAGAGGAGGCAGGGGTGATGTCCTGCAGCAGGAGGCCAGGCTACGAAGGTGGGTGACCTGAGCCAACGTGAGGGCTCATTGAGGTGGGAAGGAGGTTCTTCATGTTCACCCCATCTTCTCCTTGAGATCTGACCTGGGGTTTTATCACCCTTCTTCCAGCAGGGTCTCTCCTCCCCGGGGGTCTCTGGAGCCTACCCCCAGGAGAGACACAGAAAGGGGCACATGGAAAGACCCCAGCTCTCAACCAGGACCAGAATGCACCGAATTTAATCAAAAAGCATCACATAAGCCTGAACAGCAAAAAAACCCTCCCCATATCTCCCAGTCCTGTCTCTGCCTGTGAGCTGTCTGGCTGAAAACCATACACAAACAAAAGCTTTCAGACCTATACGTGACCCAAGCGACACCAGGCAGGGCCAGTAAGAGGGTGATAAGGATGTTTGGGGTTTTGCAATGCTGTTTACTACCCTGTGCAGAGTACGTCCCAGTGGGAAGAGTGTTATGTTGTTTGAGAAAAAATATATCAGCTTGTCCTGGGTGTTGTTGAAGAAGTTATGGGTCTCCTGCCCTCTCATGCACAGAAGTATGAACTTTCACAGAGAAAACAGGGAGATTCCAGGTAAAAACTATAAGGTTTTGCCCAGAAATCAAAGTATTTCAGTTCTGCCTTTCTCAGAGACAGACCCACATGTTGGTGAGGTTCAGAGATCCATAGCAGGAAGGGGGCTACGGAAGTTTGCAGAGAGTGTCTGCAGCTGCACAGGCAAACATGCACTCAGAATAATTTGTTTGAGCGTCATGTCAAGGAGATATAAGGCAGAAATGTACAACTGTAAATGAATTAAAGTGCACAAAGCTGCCCCTTTGTTACAACAAACATGGCTCTTTCCCCCTCTGTAAATCTGATGTAAATTGTCAGTATCTCAGCTGACATGAGGTAGGACTTCCACGTGGGACAACACCTCTTCTCAGCTACAAATGTGCACACACACACTTTTCCACCTCCACCTCTGGTGATTTTGCAGGGCAAGGAGCTGCCAGCACGTTGGCCCTTTCCTCACTGCTGGGTGCAACACTCTTTACTCACCGTGAGGTGTTTCACAACAAGCTCAGGGACATCCGTGTTGTCATTTGGGTCTTGTAGACCAAAGTGCAGGACCCACTTGTAAAGATAGAGCAGAAAGAGAGCGTGAAGATGGGATTGTGCAATGCTGGCTCCCACGGCGGGACGTTGAAGACGCTATTACCTGGAGAAGGTTGTGCAATCGGTCCTGCTATGCCAAAGATTATATTAAACCCCAGGGCCAAATTTTATCTCAAAATCTGCAATCCCATAGGATATAGGCTCTATGGCCACCCACCAGGGACTTGACAGGGAAGATGCTGTGGAGGCTGAGCAGTTACAGCACATTTACTTTATCAGCTTCTCCAAGTGATTTGGGGAAAGTCCGTCAGTTTCTGTGCACTCCATCATAGAATCATAGAATCACAGAACGATTCAGGTTGGAAA
Source organism: Fregata magnificens (assembly GCA_013389945.1). Classification (NCBI taxonomy): domain Eukaryota; kingdom Metazoa; phylum Chordata; class Aves; order Suliformes; family Fregatidae; genus Fregata; species Fregata magnificens. The sequence goes on from WAAD01031603.1 coordinate 341,629, forward strand.
AGACCTTTAAGATCATCAAGTCCAACTGCTAACCTAGCACTGCCAAGTCCACCACTAAACCATGTCCCTAAGCAACACATCTACATGTCTTTTAAATACCTCCAGGGATGGTGACTCAACTGCTTCCCTGGGCAGCCTGTTCCAGTGCTTGACAACCCTTTCGGTGAAGAAATTGTTCCTAATATCCAATCTAAAACTCCTCTGGTGCAACTTGAGGCCATTTCCTCTTGTCCTATCACTTGTCACTCGGGAGAAGAGACCAACACCCACCTCGCTACAACCTCCTTTCAGGTAGTTGTAGAGAGTGATAAGGCCTCCCCTGAGCCTCCTTTTCTCCAGACTAAACAGCCCCAGTTCCCTCAGCCGCTCCTCAGAAGACTTGTTTTCTAGACCCTTCATCAGCTTCGTTGCCCTTCTCTGGACACGCTCCAGCACCTCCATGTCTTTCTTGTAGTGAGGGGCCCAAAACTGAACACAGTATTCGAGGTGTGGCCTCACCAGTGCCAAGTACACGGGGACAATCACTTCCCTAGTCCTGCTGGCCACACTAGTTCTGATAAAAGCCAGGATGCCATTGGCCTTCTTGGGTGTGCCCACCTGGGCACACTGCGAGCTCATATTCAGCCAGCTGTTGGACCAATACCGCCGAGTCCTTTTCCGCTGGGCAGCTTTCCAGTCACTCTTCCCCAAGCCTGTGGCGTTGCATGGGGTTGTTGTGACCGAAGTGCAGGACCCGCCACTGAGCCTTGTTGAACCTCATACAGTTGGCCTCGGCCCATCGATCCAGCCTGTCCAGATCCCTCTGTAGAACCTTCCTACCCTCAAGCAGATCAACACTCCCGCACAACTTGGTGTTATCTGCAAACTTACTCGATCCCCTTGTCCAGATCATGGATAAAGATATTAAACAGAACTGGCCCCAACACTGAGCCCTGGGGAACACCACTTGTGACCGGCCACCAACTGGATTGAACTCCATTCACCACAACTCTTTGGGCCTGGCCATCCAGCCAGTTTTTTACCCAGCAAAGAGTACGCCCATGCAAGCCATGAGCAGCCAATTTCTCCAGGAGAATGCTGTGGGAAATGGTGCCAAAGGCTTTACTAAAGTCTAGGTAGACAACATCCACAGCCTTTCCCTCATCCACTAAGTGCGTCACCTTGTCATAGAAGGAGATCAGGTTAGTCAAGCAGGATCTGCCTTTCATAAAGCCATGCTGACTGGGCCTGATCACCTGGTTGTCCTGTACGTGCCGTGTGATGGCACTCAAGATGACCTGCTCCATGACCTTCCCTGGCACCGAGGTTGGACTGACAGGCCTGTAGCTCCCCAGATCCTCCTTTCAGACCTTCTTGGAGATGGGCGTCACATTTGCTAACCTCCAGTCAACTGGGACCTCCCCGGTTAGCCAGGACTGCTGATAAAGGATTGAAAGTGGCTTGGTGAGCACTTCTGCCAGCTCCCTCAGTCCCCTTGGGGGGGTCCCATCCCGCC
>WAAD01031603.1:343582-387991 GCA_013389945.1 Fregata magnificens
AGATTTCCTTCTTGAAGAATGTCCAGTCTTCCTGGACTCCTTTGCCCTTCAGGACTGCCTCCCAAGGGACTCTGTCAGCCAGGCTCCTAAACAGGCCAAAGTCTGCCCTCCAGGAGTCCACGGTAGCAGTTCTGCTGACCTCCTCCTTATTTGTCCAAGAATCAAAAACTATCATTTCGTGATCGCTGTGCCCAATACGGCCTCCAACCATCACATCACCCACCAGTCCTTCTCTGTTCACGAGCAACAGGTCCAGCGGAGCGCCTTCCCTAGTGGGCTCACTCACCAGCTGTGTCAGGAGGTTATCCTCCACACACTCCAGGAACCTCCTAGACTGTTTCCTCTCTGCTGGATTGTATTTCCAGCAGACATCTGGTAGGTGGAAGTCCCCCACAAGAACAAGGGTTAGCGATTGTGAGACTTCTCCCAGCTGCTTAGAGAATATTTTGTCTGCCTCTTCATCCTGCTTGGGTGGTCTATAACAGACTCCCACCATGATATCTGCCTTGCTGGCCTCCCCCTGATTCTTATCCATAAACACTCAACCCTATCGTCACCATCATTAAGCTCTAGACAGTCAAAACACTCCCTAACATACAGGGCTACCCCACTGTCTCTCCTTCCTTGCCCATCCCTTCTGAAGAGTTTATAGCCATCCATTGCAGCCCTCCAGTTGTGCGAGTCATCCCACCACGTTTCGGCGATGGCAACTATATCATAGTTTTCCTGCTGCACAATGGCTTCCAGCTCCTCCTGTTTGTTGCCCATGCTGTGTCCATTGGTGTAGAGGCACTTCAGTTGGGCTATTGACCCTGCCACTTTTTTGGGGAAGAAGCCCTCATTCCTACGTGACCATTCTCAGGTGCTTCCGTGGTTTCTAGCACATCAATAACCCTTGCGCCTTTGCTGCCATGTGGTTCTCCATCCCCCACCTCCACTGAGAAGGCAGACTGAAGGACCTCGTTAGCACACCGTCCCTCAAACATTGGCATGACCACCCCCAGGTTTATCTCAAGCAAGCCTGGTTTTACCCCTTTCCCCCTTCAAATCTAGTTTAAAGCTCATGTACAAAATGGGGATAACTGTGCTCAGGGAGGTGCTTTGACTATAGCAAACATGCCAGCAGCACCAAGTGGGACATGCACAGTGGCAATCCTGGACTTTGTCCACAGCTCTGGCCTTGCTGGCACCATGGTCATTTCCTGTGGAGCGTCTCCCTGGTTGTGAACCTGGTGAAAACTCACATGCCCTCAGATCCCATGCAACCTCTCACTTTGCCCTTCTCGCTGCAGTGTCATGCCTCAGCACTAAGCCTCTGGTTAGTGCATCGCTCCTGTGTCGTTGTTTTCCCTGACCAAGGAGCACCATGTGCTACAGAAGGTCTTGGGGGCTTTTGTTTGGACCTTTCATTTGTTTTAAATATAAACTGTGGTTATATATTTGGCTGAGAGAGAGAGGAACACTGGTCTTTGGAACAGCGCATCTGCACATTCACTCTGGAGCGGTGAAGATACCAGGGTGATGATCACCCCAGAGGGTGAGGCTCCACTAGATATCATGGGTGTGGGACAGCAAGTCAATTGCTTTGACAGTGATATTACATTTATGAAAAGCCATTTCAGGGAATGGGACATTCATATAGTGCATGTGTGTCGTAAGATGGGTTGCACATCTGGACTCACGTGCAAACAGTAGGGCATGGAGATGCACAGGCTCCTTGTCATGCCTGGACGGGCCTGAGTAGCTCTCATTGACTAATTAGCTGCAACCCATGGTGAGCAGTCGAGTGAGCCGCTGTGCTTGGTAAATCAGGATTGAGGAGAGCATGGGCCAGCTGGAGAGGTGAGCGCAGGCCCAGAGTGACAGCCAGGTGTCCCTCCAGGATTGGAGTTCGTCTGACCACCTGTAGGCACTTGGAGGCTACTGCTCTTCGCATCCCAACATGCAAGTCTCCACTTGGTCAGATGAGGGTTTGCTTATCCCCACTGCGTCTCAGAGGCTCTTCATGTGCCTGGATCAGATGGAGACATCTGCACTGCAGGCGTGTGGTTGGGTGAGATGAAACACATTTGCATTGGTTAAATGTTCACTGGCTCTGCTTTGGGGGACTCTTCCAGACTTTCCACATTCAAGAACATTAACTGCTAGTGGCTCCATTTCTTTCCCAACATTTTCTTTTCCTGCCCTGGCACAAACTAGCTCCATAAGCAATGAGCACTGTTTTCAGTCCTTGTCCCCTGACTCCATAAGCTGGGTGGTGGGATAGAGGACAGCCTCATCCCACCAAAGGCCAAGCTGCAAGGGCAATACATGCCCTCTGAGGGCATGAGCAGTGGTCCATGTGCCCAGAGAGAGGCAACAGCACTATGCTGCAGATGTTTGTGGCAAGAGACTGGGAGGTGAGTGGCACAACCAACAGCTTTATTCCTGCTGTAAGGCAAGACCCCAACGGCAAAGGCCAGCTCTGCTCCCCAGGTGATCACTGGCAAGCAAACTAAGGCAGTGATAGGTCTCATGCTACCAGGGAAACCGCTGCCTTGCCCTTGGAGAAGCAATACCAAGCCTTTGCTCCCTTTGGGACCTTTGTAATAAGATGACAAGGGCTGAGGGCTGCCCTTTGCTGAATTTTGGCATTAATGGAAAGCTTTATCAAGCAGCAGCGCTTTGTACAAGCTGCCGCTTTCAGCAGTCTTATCAAGGCTCTGATACTGGCATATCTAATCTAAACCAATATGAACTGGTGCTTGCATGTCTATGGCTTAGAAGTTGCAGCTTGGAGGCAGCCAGCCTCCGGGAGACCGCCACGGCTGTTTCAAAAAGAGAAAAAGCTGGGAAAGGTGCCGTATTTCATCTCAGTGCTGTCCTGGTAATACAGCACAATGAAAACTTGGTAGAAACCAAGAGGGACAGAGAGTTTGCAGCAGCAGCAACAGCATCTTTTCCCATCCCATTCAACCTTTTGAAGCAATGCAGCCGTGTGGCCTGCTGAAGAAACCTTTGTTCCTCAAGGTTAAAAATAATCAGACCAAAGATGTGAAAACTGGGCAGCAGACCAAGTTCCCAGGTACTAGCACAGCAGAAACAAGGATGACCCAAGCAATAAGATGGGTTGAGACAGAGGGAAGCCAACCTGGGGATCTGTGATTGGCAAGCTTGTGACCAAGCTCTTCAAAAAATGGCTAGGGGTTTTGGGGTGTCAAACTGGACCTGCATGGGAGAAATCCATGACTGAATCAGCAAAAGCCCTGGCTTGTAGCCTTTCACATTTTGGCTAAGAAAATCCTAGCGTAGAGCCTAGTCCCAGCTTCCCAAAGCACTGAGGTGAAACCAAAGGCTTCACAAAGTCTGCGGAGTCACTGGTGGGATAGATAAGAAGAGTGAGAGAAGAGGTGGAGGTGCATGAAGACATTCCCAGACCTCCACAAAGGCTGCCAGGTAACCCACCATGGGCTACAGCAAAGTGCCTCTCCCCACACAGTGCTCTGGCTGTGAAGTCCTTTTCAGAGTTCAGAGCTTAAATCAAAGTTTTGGTTCAAACTGGAGGAGGCAGAGAAGGATTTTTGCTGCAGAACCCTGAGACTCAAAATCCTGTTCCCCACCACAGCGTCCAAATTGTCAAGAAGCAGTGCACGTAGGAGGGTGGTTTCCCAGTGCCCTGGCAGACATTGAGTGAAAGTGTTTAATTCATGGGAGCCGGGACTGGGAACCACAGGGAAGGGTTAAGGGAAGGTGATAACACACTGCAACTGTTCCATGGGCAGCCACAGAGATGACAGGGCCAAACTCTTCTTGATTATGGCAGGTGTCATAACATGAGGCACCAGCCACAAATTGCCCTTTGGGAGGTTTGGGTTAGGCACTTCTTCTCTGAGAGGTGGGTGGTGCAGACCGAGGATGATCTGCCAGAGAGGCGGAGGGGTGGTTTTTGAGATTTGGCCAAAGCCATGGCTGAGCTGATCTGGTGTTGGTGATGTTCTTGCTTTGAGCAGGAGGTTGAACCAGAGACCTTCAGAGGTCCCTCCCAACCGGCTTTTCTCCGATTCATCACCTTGGGACACAGAGCATCTGGATACCTCCACAGCTAGGAGGAAGCTGAGAAGTTTTGCTTGTCCATATCTTTGATTCAGGTGAAAAAAGCAGAAATGAGACACTTGTGTCCTTTTTTCTTACAAGCTTCTAAGATCCTACGCTTTATTTTCAGAGCAACTTAAACACGGAATTACCTGCTGGCTTCCCACAAGAAGTAGCTTCCTCAATAATTTTTGAAAATGATCCATGCCTTTTTCTACAAACCAGGTCCTGGTTTTAGGGTATGGATTTAGTTTTAATCAAATGGTCAACTCGGCTTTGTGTTAATGCAAATCAGGTGCGTTACCTTGGCCCTGGAAAGCTAAAGCAATGTCATGATTTAAAAGATCTTGTATTCTGGTGGAGAGATGTACAAGTATTCTGAACTTTGCTATTGAGATTAAGTTTATCTCACCTGCCGTTTGCTCAGTAGGCCTGGCTAGATAATAATTACCCCGGCCAAATTTCATTCAATAAGGGTTTCTTCTTTTTTTATAAGAACTTCTGCATTTCTTTACTAGGGGAAATAAAAGAACACGAGCCCAGCAGAATACTTGCAGACAAAACAAAGAGGTTTTATTTTTGATCACTGATCAAAAATCAGGTGGTTGCATTTCCAAACCTGGCAGCAGTGATCCATAGTTTACATTTATTCAACGCACCAAAGCTGGGAGCATAGATATATTATATCTATCCACAGTAAGTGAGAAGAGGAGAGGATACCTGCAGAAAACAACTTGGGTCCCAAGTGGGGTGAATTTTCTCATGAGTTGCCCATTTCTGCCAACTACCAAGAGAGTCCTGAACAATTATATTCTCCTGTTAATGTTTGGTGGGTGACATCCAGACCTTAGGAGCCTGGCCTGCCCAGGGGGAGTTCTCACCCAATTTCTGGTGGTTTTCTAAGTGGTTCAGCTGCCCAGACCAGGCATGATAACCATTTAAAAGTTTGTGGGACAAAACTTGGTGGGCTTTTCCCAATCCTATCTTAGGCTCAGGTCTCATTAGCTCAGTGGTTTTATCTCCTTTCAAGCTGGTATGGAGACTGTGGTCCTGGGAAGTCTGCAGTGGCTCAGATGGGGGGTCAGGGAAAATACCAGGCTCTCCTTCAAGCACCTAAGGCTGGATTCATCTTGGCTAATATGAAGCATTTACAAATGCCCTAGTCATGCAGGCTTCTTCTGGAGAGGCTAGAGGGGGATAGGCAGCCCTGGGACGCTGCTCATGACATGTTTTTTCTATTTCTTTCCTTTGGGTCATCTAGACATCAGCTCAGAGGTATTCATTACACTGCAAGTGGCTGGGGTTACCTGAGAAATGTCTTTCCCTACTTACTTAGCAGCCACCCCTTCTCCCTAGCCTGCACATGGAAATGGGTGAGAACTGGGCATCCGCCCTAGCAGTGGGATGTGGTCAGATGTGGCCGATCCAGGAGTGCACCTCACTGAAAAAATGCATGAAAACCACAACTCCAGGCTGCTTTGGTTGATGATGGTGGGGAAAAAGTGAGCCATGCAGAGCTGGAGCTTTCCCATGGTGATCAATCACCCCACGGTGCATTGGGAGCACAGGGCTCCGAAATGAGTCAGAGAGAAAAATATTCAGGTGTTTTTTCAAGTCTGAATCTCTCTCTCCATCATACAAAGAGAGGGGACCCAAATCGCCTGGATGAGCAGCCAGAGGTCCAGGGCATGAATGCGTGGGAGGCACACGTGTGCTTCCAGGTGGCCCATGGCTGGAGGACATTACCTGGCAGGATGCAGGGAGCTGCCAGCTCTGGCTGCTGCCAGGACCCGGCCAGAGAGGTCAGTCACTGCTGTCCCCATGAAGAAGATACTGAAAAGAGACATGTGGCAGCACAGCCCTGCATGACCCTGAGGTATTCACCCGGGGTGGGGGAAAAAATGAAATGCAATTCCTAAGGTGGTGTCATTCCTGTTGGGAAGCCCGGGATAAAAGGGAAAAAAGCTGAAAAGCTGTTTGGAGAAAGTGCTGAATCAACCCCCCCACAAGCCCTCTCTGAACCCACCTGGCCCCTGCCACGATGCAGAGGGGTTATCTCCCCTGCGGACACCCCCAGCCAACTTCACCCACCGAAGGGCAGAGGTTTTCCCTCTCCTGCCTTGTCAGGCAGACACTGCCTGTACTAATTAACCAGAAACTGTGGCTGAATCTGGCCCGGGCAGTGTCACTGTGCACCACTGCAGCACAGAGAGCGGAGGCAGGCAGCAGCCCCGGGCTGAGCCTGCAGGAGCAGGATGGGCGTCTGCAGAGGGCTCTGGCAGCATCTCCAAATTGGAAGGAGACAGATTTTTTTCATGCTTATCTGTGATTTCACTTAAAAAAAGGGCCAGAGATGCTATGAGGAGGCAGAATGGAAGAATTGCAAAGAGGAGAAGGCATATGAGTGAAAAGGGGGAAAATCCCTGAGCTGGTGACTTTGGGAGGGAGGAGGAATTCATTGGGGCAGACGATGAGAAGGGAGCAAGAAGCTGAGCCTGGGAGTCCAGACCCAGAGAATAAATGCTCAGACACCGTGCAGCAACCCAGGACGCTCAGCCAAGGGGACCACACTGGGAGAGGAGCCCTGCCCCAAGTCCTGCTTTGGAGGGAGGAATTGGGCTCAGCTTGGAGGCTGCTGCTGGCCCTACTTCTGATGTGGCATTTGGGAGAAATGCAGCTCTGAGGGCCGGGATGCTCCTTCAGTACATGAGTGACCGTGGCTCCTCTGGGGAAAGGAGGGGAAAGGGGGTTTTAGCGGTGGCTCCTGGCAATAGCCTTGGTTGATCACTAATGGCACCGGTCCATCTATCCACATGAAATGCCTTTCTGGAGGCAAGGCCATAGTGATGGAGTCTGAATTAAACTGCAGTCTTCAGGATGGGCCAGTTCAAGCCCAGGATTTGATTTTGAGTTGTGTTTTTTCCTTAGGGGACAATGATGATTTTGTGACTACTGCTACATCTGGGTTAGACCAAAACCCACCATTAGAGAGGACCACAAGGCATCTGAAGGAGTGAGCAAGTTAGTCCCTGCCAGCGTGCAGCCACTACTCTTCAAGCTAGTGCTAAAGACCCAGCGTGCACACATCAACGAGTAGAAACCCCACCGGTGTCAGCTCCAGGGGACACCATAATCTTTCACTGCTTTCTCCTCTTCCAGATGTGCGCTTCCAGACTGCAAGCTGATTAGATGACCTGGCTTGTTCCTCTGATCATTAATCTCTTTGCACAATTATATTTTTATCATTTGTTTACGGATGCCACGTTGCTACCTCCATAAAATGGGTTTATGGGATTTTCCCTGCCCCCACGTTGTAAATTGAGGTCCGTAAAATGTAGAGCAATTTATCACTGACCATTGCCCAGTTTTGTGTTAATGTTTGAACATGACCATAAAAGAATTACATCATCTTACCTCTGACCAACTTTTAGGGCAAAAGGACCTTATAAAACCAAGTTCTGCTTACCAGCAAGGCACCTTCTCTTGTGTTGGGTGCACAGAGAGCCTTTCCATCATGAGCTTCACTGGAAAGTATGAACTCCAGTCCCAGGAAAATTTTGAGCCTTTTATGAAAGCCATTGGTAAGTGCCTGCATGCGTTGTGTGCTGTTTTGCCTCTGCAGATCCCGCTGATACTTGGGAGTCCAACTGTGCTGATGTGCTGGTGATATAGATTGAATACATCTCTCAGATTTCCTATTTCTGTCTGTCACCTTGCAATTGTTGGGTTTTTTTAAATGCATGTGCATGGAGATGTGATCTCAAAGTAGAATAGAAAGCATCTCTCTGGCTGGTGGCTGGAGGTCAAGAGCTGCTGGGTGAAATTTTATGGCTTGCAGGAAAACGGTCCCAGCAGTCTCTGCAGCCACAGGCCAGCGCGGCAGTGCTGCACACATGTGCTAAGCCAGCGGGACCTGCTTAAGGCGACTGCAGATCTGTTCCATCAGGCTGTCGAATGTGAGAGCAAGCAGGAAGTTGCTCAGCCCACCATGCTGCTGCTCAGCGATGCTGCAAAGCCTCAAATTCCACCATTCATCAGAAAAATAGTCGGGTTGTTTAAATGCTTAATGATGAATGTGGCTAGCTATATTTCCACCAGTGACAGTGCCAGGGAACTTTTTCCTGCAGGGATTCAGAAGGCTTTGCACTACTTCTGCACAGTTATGTGCCGGAGGGGCTCTATCTGTCAGATCAGCTTCAGGCTTTGGGAGAAGACTTTAGTGAGCTGGTTCTGAGGGACCCTGAATCTTACAAAAAAAATACTTGGTTCTCTCCTTCTGCCTCAATTTATTCCATTTTCTCTGCTTGCCTCTCAGTGAAGGAAGGAAAACAGGGTTTCTTCTTTCCCTCTGATGTTTGGACAGTGAGGTAGCTGTTCTGCTCCCAGCCAAGTCAGTGAGACAAGGGAGAAGTCTAGTTCCCACACAAACCCAGGATGACAGTATTTGTTATTCTTCCTCCCCAGCAGATTCAGGGCTGTGTGGCCCTTGGGGACCCATCATCCTTGTGAGGCTTTTCCACACTAGAATAGAAATCGTCCCAGTTGTGGATCCCCAAATCCCACCGCGTACATTCGGCAGCAGCAATCTGCCCACAGATGGCTCCAAGGTCCACCTAACGTCTCTTGTTCCTGGGCAGGGCTTCCCGATGACCAGATCCAGAAGGGCAAGGACATCAAGAGCATCTCGGAAATTGTGCAGGACGGGAAAAAGTTCAAGGTTACCGTGACCACTGGCTCCAAAGTGCTGCACAACGAGTTCACCATCGGGGAGGAGTGCGAGATGGAGATGCTGACAGGAGAGAAAGTCAAGGTGAGTGATCAGCTCCTCCTCTGCTAGTGCTGCAGGGGCTCAGGGACATGAAGTTTCCTTTCCAGCCATTCCCCCTGCACTTGGGCCAAAGGGAATGACAAGACCACGGGTGTTAAAGCTGACACAGGGCAAAGACCTGGGTAATTCCCCAGCCTGGTTCTGTCTCTCACAGTTTGCATGCATGATTTAATATAATGGGAAGGGGCTAACTGCTGAAACCAAGTCTGCAGATGTGACTCCCACTGCCCTGCTCCCTGTAGGTCCTCAGCAAGGCTCTTAGGAACACATTTCTGAAAATGACAGTCCATTTCTGAGCCACCTTCCTGAGAAACTCAGAACTCAAGACTCTGAAGTACCCACCTCCCCTCTCCACTTTTACCAAACACCATACAAGCTCCCCAACCAGCACTTCTGCAGATGAAGCCTTGCATTTCTAAAGCTATTTTAATAGCCAGTTTGGAAAACACTGGAAACCAGTGTTTTAATAGCCCGTTTGGAAAAGGGGGATAGAGATGCTTTGGTAAATCCTTCTGACAGCAAAAGGTCTGAAAGATTTGAGGTAGAAAAGGGTTGACTTTCTGTCATGTTGCAACACAAAACATACCCCCCTCTTCGTTTTGTTGACTTAGAGGTAGTGCAGGAAAGTCAGCCAATGAATCATAAACCAATAAATCTCTCCTTTTAAGTCCCAGCGGCTGTTAGCTTCTCTGCTAGCCTTTTCCACTGCTTCTGTTGACACTGGGTGAGATGATTTGGCAAGGTGAGGATTTATCACCCTTGAAATTGGGTCAGCTCCCGTTCCTGGACATTAGTTTCCAACAGTTCATAAAATGTCAAGACAGCACCACTGGTAAATATTGCCTCTCACCTCTACCTTGGGAGAATATGATATTGCAGGGACTTTTGAAAGCAGGGGGAATGATCACCAAAGAAATGCCCCTGTGAATTGGGCTCTAATAGTCGTACCGGCTGTATCACTATTTCCAGCATCATTGAAGTCCCTTGCGCATAAATGAGGGGGAAATGGCTATTAGAAGAGCTTCACCCTCCATAAATCAGCAGCTCAAGGGCAGATGAACATGTCTTACAGCTGGACAGACAAATGAACAGAAATGTTTTTTGCTGGGTTATTTATTTCAGTAATTTCAATGATCAGTGATAGCTGCCCTGGGGGTGTTGGTGCTGTCTGTAGCCTTTTTAGACGTTCAGCTCCTTCGGGGATCAGAGACTCAGCAGATGTGCCTGTCCCCCTGAAAGCTTTCTAGCCATGACTGTGTTTCTGAAAGCTCCTTAAATTGTTTCCCACCTTGACCAAGACTCCCCCTAGCCCCACGCTGTTGGGGCTCCCCATCACCCCAACCCAAGGGAGGTTGCTGCTGCAATGTGCAATAGGTGGGTGGTGGAGAGGAAACAATGTGGCATGCCCCGACCCAGCTCAGATGACTCTGCAGTCCTCTCCTTGGAGGTGTGCAGGTCCTCTTGGTCTTGGTGCTGCATGAGGAGCTGCCCTAAGGAGCATCAGGGCTGTGCAGAGGCATCAGCATTGGCAGGGTGAAAAGCCTTCCTTCTTCTCCGCCAAAACTCCTATTGCTGTGTTGCCAAGGATCCCTGCTCTGGCATCTAACGGTGCAGAAGCCATGAGTGATTCTCTGTTTGGAGGGGAGAGAGGTAGGTGTGGCAGCAAAATTGCACCCCTGTAGAGCCCAAAGTAAACATCCATACCCTTGCTGTGTTGTTGTCACCACCAGCACAATCCTCTCTCCTCCTCCTCCTCCCAGGAAAGCTCCGAGGTACCAGCTTGCTCCCAACAGCTTGCAGAGGGGATAGTGGCAACTCAGTACAGAAGGGGAAGGAAAAAATGAAGGGGTTGGTGTGGTCTGCAGTGATAACATGAATGCTCCCCTCTCTACCAGGCTGTTGTTCAGCTGGAGGGTAACAACAGGCTGGTTGCAAACCTGAAAGGGCTGAAATCTGTCACTGAACTCAACGGAGACACCATCACCAATGTAAGTGTAGAGAGGGGCAACGGCTGGAGTAACAGTGCATACAGCTGCCTTCAGGGTTCTGGCCCTGCAAAGCCTACAGAGATGCTGGGGAGCTTACGGAAGTGCTGGAGACAAGCACGTGCTTGCACTCAGGCTCTGTAGCCAAAGCTGGTCAGTTGGCCAGGCACTGAAGGCAGTTTTTTGTAATAGTCTGATCCAAAAAGTATTCTTTGAGACCCCAGTAGGCATTTCTGATCAAAGTTTCATGCAATGAGGACATGTTCTCACCCACCCAGATTTGTGGCTGGGCCTGGCACTTTTAAAGAAGAGAGGTGCAGCAGAGTGATGTCAGATTATCCCTACCTGCTTTGGGGTATTCATGAAGAAATCCAAAGCTTTAATAATTCAGTTTATAGGAGATAGACTGGGGACAAGTCTTGTTTTGAATTGCAAGACCAGATCCTTTCCAAGTAGAGTTAGGAGCCAAGCGCCATGAAAAGCTAACACTTTCCATATGTTTTTCAGACGCTGACCATGGGAGACCTCACCTACAAGAGAATCAGCAAGAGAATCTAGACACCCTGTATATGCCAATCATTTTACTGTGTAAAATGTGTCTATTAAAATAAAATTTGTATTAAAGGCCTCTTCATTGTTATCATCAACCTCTTCACTGTTGCTATAAAGACATGCAAGCCTCCAAAATTCACGGAAGCCCTGGTAGAAATTGGGCAACAGGCTGAGCCAAGGCTGTGCTGATGTTGGTGAATGGAGCTGGGCTACGGTGCAGGCTCGGAGCCATTGAGTGACCCTGTGAGATGTGCTCCATGCTGATGAGCACTCTTCCAGCCCCTTCCCGGGGACAGGTGTCAGCATCCTGCTGGGGATGTCCCGGTGGGTTGTGCACCCACGGCTGCCCTGGCTGGGTGGATGGAGGAGCACTGGGCAAGGAAAGGGCTCCGTTCCCTTTCCTTACAAACATGGCCAAAGTGACCACAAGGTGACTGGCAGGGCAAGAGGATGGGGAGGTTTAGGTGGGCTCAAAAAAATGTCAGTGATCCTGCCTGGAAAGTTGCCTTGGGGAAGCAACTGACGTGGGGGCAGTTTGGGTATCCCAACCATCATCCCCATCCTCGCACCTCTGCAAAAGGATCCAGCCCTACAGGCTCTGGACATTCCATCCAGCTAGAGGGTCATGGACAGCCTGCAGGTGTCCAGTGTGTGTTTTGCCCCAAACCGCGCCTGATAAATCGGGTTGAACTGGAATTGAACTCTCCTTCCAGGGTGAAATACAGGTTTTCTCTCCTGGCAGGAGATGGGCATTGATTGTTCACATTGTAGACACAGAAGGAACATCACAGTCATCTCCCACGCTCTTGCTTGGCGCTGCAGGCTGGATGGAGATGTCGTTTTCGGACACACACAGGAGAGGAAACTCTTCCTTCTTAGATGCCGTTTCCAAGCCCTCTGCTTGGATGATGACTGGGAATCATCACTGGGAAATGGGTGTATTGCTGGTGTGATATACCTAGCTGGGATGATGTTCTTACAACCGCTCAAAGCTGATCAGGATGCTAGGAAAACACCACCAGTGCCTCCACACCTCCTCCTGCAACGCCAATACATGCCACCAAAGGACCAATTTGTCCTCATGTGCATCTCTCTCATGACTCCTGTCTCCTCAGGGAAGGTTTTCATGTCACCTGTCAACATTGATCCTCATGCTAGGAACTGAACCAATATGGATTGTCACACTAGGCATGAGATGGGCACCTCATGGACAAATGGAAAGGCCTAGCTCAACAGCTCCTAAAAAGCAGATGTTGGTCTCCAGTGAACTCATCATAGATGTGGAGAAAGAGAAGCAAAATCACTGAGAAATGTCAAAGAGGAAAAGCCTTGGTTTTGTTTTCTTGCTCTTCTGCTGAGGAGCAGGTAGCGGATTCTTGAACAAACCATCCCTTTTCATCTCTTGGCTGCCACTGAAGGTATGGAGCAAACCAGTTGGTTTTGAGATAGGTGGGCAAACAGCAAAGACCTTTTTTATTTAGAAATCCAACCATTGCCTTTAGACTTTTCATTGGCTCTGTTGGCTGCCCACTGGCAGCTGATCCATTGACTATCCCTTTTTTTTGTTCAGTGCAAAATTGATTAAGCACCTGTCTAAGCTGAAAGGCAGGTCCTGAAAGGCATTAGCGCCCCCAACTCACTCTGAAGGTGAGCAAAGGTGGATCCCCCTCCCTGGAAACTGCTTGTTCAGTTAGAGCAATCCACACAGCCAATGCACTACACCAGTGCAACTGGCTTCTGGCACAGAATCATCTCATATGGATCTGCTGCCATCACTGCAGACATTTTCTGATTTTTAACTAAGGAGACTGATTTACCCTGATTAATTTATCCTGATGTAGGAACTCCACTTAATGTCACTTGCAAAGTGCCCACAGTTTGACATTGCACCTGTGCCAGCTGCAGAATCATTTTTCAATCAGTTTTGCATCAGAAAAATGCCACTTTACACAAAACGCCATCTGCAGGTCTTATTCAGTTTGCACTCATTGCCCACAGGCATACATGGCACTTTTTGGAACCAGCTTCCCACTTCTACCATCCCATGGTCAACCACTCATGGACATCATTGGAAAGAAACGATGATGACAAGGAAGTGATGGGGTAAAAAACACTTACGAAAGAATCAATTAAAATTTAACCAAGGACTTCAGGATCAGGACTCGTGTAGAGACAAACAGGCTTCCAATAAGAAGGTAAATAATTTTAAAACAGGGTTTTTTGCTTTGATTTTTAATGGTAGTGGTAGAAAAAGGATGTCGTTTCTGCCAAGATCTCCTCTGCTTTGAGCCCTCAGAAGATTTTTCAGGACTCTCCCCCAGCAGGTCTGTGCTGTCAGGCTGGTGCCACTGGAAACAGTCCTTATGGATATATCACATGCCTATATCACATTCCCCATGTTTGGAGGTGCCACAGGCGATGTTATCCCACAGGCATGAATTTGTGTCAAGCTCAGGGTTTATTCCTTCTTGTGGAAGAGGCTTGGTGAGGTCTCATTGCTGGGTTCAGGCATGACGTGAATCTTTTGGTTTTTGAGGGCAGCTTCCCTCATCTTGTAATACATGAACTCATTCTGCTGGAACATGCGCAGCTCCATCTCCGTCTGGACACGCATGACCTGAGGGACACAACAGGTTATAAAACCTGTGATACAGAAGACCTCAAAGCAAGTGAATAAAACACTGCCTAAAATGGGGACCGTCCTTCAGGAATGTCCTAGGCCATGCAATGATTGATGCAATTTAATCTACGTGTCCCACCAACAGGACCAAAGTTGACTGGACACAGACACCCAGTTACTTCCTCAAACCTGGTTACCTGTGCACTGTGAAGGTGAAGAAGGCATCACCCTTCCTGCACCCAGCTCTTCTGCAGGCTGCTGGGAAGCCTCACACTCCCAAACCTGATGCAGGACCTAGAAGCTATGCTGTGCAGAGCCAGGGAGTGAGTGCACTTCCCATCCACACCCTGGGCCTGACCCTTAGTGTGACCCATCACCAGGGTGGGGGTCACCTCATGTGGGAAGAGGCAGAAGAGGAGGAGGGGGATGCTCAGCCCCTCTTCGACCACATCACAGTTGCACCCCCTGCATCCCAGGATCCACTGTGAGCAGAGTCATTCCTAGTGCTGCATTATGGCGGAGGCTCAGAAGGGATTTTTCGAAATCTTTTTACACCTGCCTGTGAGTTTATTCAACCCTTGGTTTAGGAGCACAGAGATGAGCATATGCCATATATCCAGTATTTTCCTCCTGAAGTAAGTGGGAAAGAAGATACAGAAATGGAGGTGCTGAGGTCTCGCCCCCTGCTATATATACGGAAACAGTCAACAGACAGTGTGGCTTTACGTAATAGATACTCATTTTTCTGACGATATGAAATTGCACTAATAAAGGTTATAGGTCTGCTATAATGGGAACTAAGACATCAATAAAGAATTTCATTTGGTATCATGTAATTTTTTTGGCTAATAAAGGAGAATGCTGTAAAGCCAACAGGTCACATCAGGTGAGTTAAAGGCTAAAGAAATGATAGATCCCCAGCTGCAATTGTAAATAGTTCATCACAGCTGAGCAGATGTAATTCCCTGGGATCTGCAGCTCTTGACCCTAAGCTAGGAAATACACCTATCAGTCATCTGAGGAAAAAATACGTTGCAGCTTAGAAGGACTGGGGAGTGGTAAATAAAGAAGAAAGGACACCGATAATGAAAGTCAGTTGGTAAACTGGGAACATCCACCATATGTAATTTAATGTAGTCAAATTGTAATGCCATCCATCTGAGAGCAGAGAAATCAGGCTGTTTGAAGAATGGGAGGCTCTGTCCTTGGGCACAGCAGTTTCAAAGAAGATTCAGGGGTCAGTGGCCATTTTTAATGTATGTCCTGGTGCAGCATAAAAGCTATTTTTCAGGGGTGAAAATTTTCCATAGGAAGGGACATGCATTTCCCAGCAGACTGTAACATAATCTAGAGAAAACCACAGCACTAGTAAGAAGCAGGCAGTACTTGATACATCTCTCAGCTCTTATGCATGGGTTGTTTCTACAGCTTGAATGTAATTTTGCCCAGACAGACAGCAGAGAAAACACAGGAGATGACACCTACCTCCAGGTCTTTGGTAATTGGGTGGGAAGGTCCATGGGTTATCAGGAGAATGGCATAGGCTTTACAGATCAAGCCATGCCCAGCTTCAATGAGACCAGCATGCCAGTGAGTCACTCCTGCCCGCATCACGGCCATCCCCAGCTGTGCGTTGTTGGGATGGTATATTTTCCTGGAAAAACATTGAGTAATTTTAGTTCAGGAAAGATCTGGCTTCCCAAATGTTTGTCAGTGAAGTGATATGTTTGCCAAAGAGCGGACTGTTTACTCAAGTGAAGAGCCTATCGCATTCAGTGCCACTGAAATGTGCAGCCCTGCTTAGAAAGGGGCAGGCGTGAGTTACATGAGGACACAAGTTATACAAGGACATGAGTTGTTGTGACAGAGGATGAATGACCTACGAACGGGGAAAGTTGGACCCCTGGGTTGGAGAATGCCAAGCTCTGTCATTCCATGTTATTTTGGCACAAACAAAACCCACATCTGACCTTACAGCCCAGACAGCACCAACTTAATTTCAGATGCTTAATGAAGTGCTTAAATTGAGAATGTAACAACAACCAGCTTCTCATTCAAAGTGGGGAGAGAAACTGGGGGTTCCAGAAACTCCAGAAATGTTCATCTCATCCCCTGGAGATGCATCCTTGCCTCCAGGGACTGTAAGATCACTCCCCTACAGTCAGTACCCCAGGTGGGCAAGATAAATCCTGGCCTCTGCATCCTACTTTAGAAGCACAGGTAGAGTTAGAATCTGCTTGGATTTACCTAAAAACCTGTCTTCAAGGGCTTAGTTGGCATATTGAATTGGCAGATCTTAAAGCAAGGAAGGAAATTACTGCGGTCCTCACTCTGAACTGAAAAACTGAGGAACAGGGAGAGGAAACAATTTCCTCTGTGTCATTCAATTAGCTCAGTGCCAGGGCTGGGACATGAAGTGGCTTGTCAGGCTTGTAAGCCAGGGAGGTGACTCTGTCACCCCGCTGAAAAAGAACAAAATATCACAGGCCTTTTGGGGTAGAACTCACCAAAAAAGACAAGTAATGGGTATGAGATACTCTCAGCAGGATGGTGAATGAGATGTCGAAATGGGTTTTTTCTTCTCTGTGGTTTCCATTACTTTTTAATTTTTTTTTTTTTTTTGCTATTTAATACTCATCAGTCCTGTAGTAAAACCTCAGTAATAATAAAGTACGTAATTTTTACTGTGAGGTTTGTCCTGGATCTATGTGAACTAAGCCTGAATTTCTTTATTCTCACTGAGCTTTTACCACAGGACTTATGCATACTAATTAGACAGGATGAAAATCCATGTATTATTCAAGAATGAAGGGATATCTTGAGTCACAGCCATTTGACACAGTTTCTCTTTTCTCTGCAACTTCCCCTTCCTGCAGGGTGCAGGGGAACAGACCATCTCCTGCAGTGACAACCTCTCTGTCCTGCACCCAGGCTCTGTGTCTTGCTACCAGAGCAGCCCTGGGATGCTTCTGAGACAAAACAAAGAAGCTAATGAAAGATGTACCCAAACTATTTGCCAGTTACAGTTTAGTAAATCAAGGTGTTTGGGAGCTCTTGTGCATTTAGGAAGGGGTCCCTCTCTGTCTGGTGATATAATCAGGTCCCCATCTGAATGCCAGCACCGCTGCCCTGATGGGCGCAGACTAAGAAAATAATTCTATAACACACTGCCTAACATTGCATAACCACAGAGAGCTGCCAAAAATAAGGCACAGACGTACAGGTAGCCATCCACCATCCTCTTTGCGTAGTCAGCTGCTTCCTCAAACATCTGGAGGTAAGAGAGCACCTCGGAGGCGATGCTGAGGATCCTCAGGAGGTAGATGTTCGTGTCCCCCAGCACTGGCTCCTGTTTCTTCAGGCACTCGCGGCACAGCTTCACGACCTGCGCCCAGGGGAAGCAGGGAGAGGAAGGGAAAGTCAGAGCACCTTTGGCCCCAAAGCTGCCACATCAAAACCCTGCATGGTCCACACCAGTCCTAGAAGCCAAGTCGGCCTCCATGAAGGTTGAGGAAGATAGGATATCTTTTATTTGTTGAAAAACATCAGTCTAGCAAAATGATTGGTGCTCAAATCTTCCTCTCTCAGGGTTACATTCATAAAACTGGTGAGGAAAAAGTGATGTCTACTGTTCAGGAGAAGAAAGACCCCAGGAGGTTGGGTTCTGTCAGATATCAAGTGCATACAGGACTCTTATACCCCAATGCCATCCACCCAACCTCCTACAAGCACTTGATGCAATGAATGCTCTTAATGACCCCATGGAGCTGGGGACACGCAGCTGCGCTGTCCCATGCCTGTCTGCTCGGCTGCATCACAGCTGCACCTAGCCCTGATCCAACATCCAGATCTCTGCTCCGGGAGACTTCAGCATTTTCCCAAAGTAAGTTCAAACGCAGAGGCTGTTGCTCAACCTGGAGTGTTTTCCTGAAGCTGTTACACTCTGAAGAGAACAATTAAATATGTCCTGGGTCAGCAAAACAGGGAGAAAGGAAGAAGTGACTTGAGGTCTCTCACCCTTTGCCCCTGTGGCCTGTGCTCCAGGTGGGATGTGGATCTCCCACACCACACACCCACCCTCAGCACCTGACAAATGAGCAATATGCAGGAGCCGGGAGGTGAAGAGGAGACCAACACAGGCAAACATAGCCCACAGCTTGATGTGGCAAGTCTCCTGACTGTCCTGTCCCTCTCCCAAACCCACTGTCCTCCTTTTTATGAGGCTACCTGGCAAAGCTGACTCATTACACTTGCCCTGTAACTCATGTTTTTGACCCAGGAGGCCCTTGGTTCAACACCTGTGTCAATCGGAGGTGCTGGAAGTCACTTGAATCTTCTTGTATCATCGCCACAAAAGAAATCAGTCTGGGATGTTGTCTCGGACACAGTCGTGCTTTACAGAGGGCAGAAACCAGTGTCAGCTTTTGCAATTTGAGCTGCCGAGAGGCCAGGAAGCACGTGGGGATATTCAGGTTACAGCAGTGGGGCTTTGTTTCATCCTTAAATCATTGATGTAGAGAAGGATGACACCTGCTTTCCCTGGCAGTGTGTATACAGCAAGAGAGCAAAAGTACCAGGACTCACTTCGTGGTAAAGTCCCTCCAGGCGGGCCTTGTTGATCTTCTCCAGCGTGTCCTTGGAGAACTGGATGACCTCCTTCACCGTCTCTGCAGAGGGCTGGGGACAACGTTAGGAAAACCAGTGAGGAAAATGCGCTGCCTGGCACATGCCAAAATACCCTGGTTGAAGGGGTGCTTGTTTCCCAGTCCAGGAACCCAAATCAGCTCAGCGAGATGCTTCCCACATCACTCACTACCTTCCTACTGCTGGCTGTATATCCCAGCGTGCCTTCTCAGACCTGCCTAAGACTGGGCTGAAATGGTCCCACTACCAAATGGAGAGGTGAAGCTCCTGCTGACTTCAGCAAGAGTGTTGCTCATCAGGGTCGCGGCCATGTACATCTGGCATGCATAACTGCATTCCTCGACTCTTCCCTCCACTTCTTTCCTCTGGAAAAGGGACAGAATTGACCCTGCAACTGGGAGGCCTCATGAGACGCCAAAGAGGCTGTGAAAGCCACCAGCTGGCGTGTATCAGGTGTTCCTAGTGCAGCTGCTTGAGAGAAATGAGGCTCTTGAATGAGAGATGGGTGGAATAAGGATAGGAAAGATCACTAAATTTTACCCCCTCTGAGAAATGCTGTCATTAGGTCCAAACACCGTAAGATGGTTAACCTCAGATTTTAGTTGCATCCAGAGAGTGAAATGTGTTTTCCCACATACCTCAAAGGAGTTTGGATTACACCATGTATTTGAAGGCATGATGCACATCTGGGCATACCTGACAAAACACTAACCAGCTCCTAATTAGCTGCCTCCTCTCCCTTAATTTAATGCTGAAATATAACATTATGATATCCAGCACCATCATCAATCTTCTGCTTTTCTGAGCCTTTCAAATTTGCATTTTCAAACTATTCTAGCTATCACGACCTTCCTTTCCATAAATGGGAAATCTGAAATCAGCCCACAATCGCCTGACACCAGGAGCTTGCAGGAAGAGCCTGGCCTGGAGAGTCACGGTAGAGCCAGAGGACAGGCATGTGCCCAGCAGCCAGGAAGGACCTCTGGGTGCAGATCAAAACCAGAGACCCAACGTTGCAATGAAGGACGCCAAGATTGGGAGTCAAGACGATGGGACTGTCCCATTGGTTTTTTCCCCCACCTGCTCCACCAGATTTTTGAGGAATCTGTGAAATTCAGCTAGCTGGGAAAAGCTCTTGAAGGTTTAGTATGGAAGGAAAACCAGTAGCTTTTCAGAGCCATATACCCCACATCTATTTATGGATACAGATGTATGTGTTATGATTTATTATTCTATATTATTAGACTGAAGCTATCATAGCTAATCAGATTTTGGCAGCTGTTTGAGCAGCATGCAGGGTGTCCTAGTGCGCAGAGCACATTCAAAGGCAATGTTAACATCACTGCAAATCACATCGTTATGCTGTCTGAGTAAAGACTCCCAGAATAGGTACTTTAAACAGCACTTCCACAGAGGCTTTGTCTAATAGAAATCCTCTCTTGCGTTTACTAGACCCCTAATCCTGTTGCCATTATAAACAATGGGAACTTTGCTACTATTTGAAAGGGGTGAAGGACTGGAGGTCAGAACGGCTGTTGAGGATGTAAGCTGTCAATCTCCATATATTCATAGCGCTTTTTCCACACAGCTGTGAGCATTGCTGCTCTCAGGCAAGTGAGCCTGAATTCAGAAAATGCGATACAGCCGGCGGGCGAGCAGACGTGCTCTGCGGGTGAGGTCAGTCTGGATACTTATTGTCTGTGGATGGAGTGTATTTTTAATAGCTGAAATCATGCACCTTGCATAGTTACAGGCTTTTCCTATACAAGCACTTCAGATTGTGGAGGACATTCACCCAAAAGTGCATGTCTTCCCACTGCGTGCTGCAGAGCACCTCTAATGCTCCTGAAAAGGTGATGATGCATCTCACTGCTCGGTCAAGCCTCGATAGCAGGTGTTGAATGAGAGCTGAGATTTTTTTATGCCATCCACTAGAGGAGGTGTTTGAAAATACTTCTACAGAAAGTCAGATGAAGATGCTTCTGTATCAGAGGACTGAGCTCTGGGACAGCTTTACATTAGAAGCGGGGAGTTTCAGTAGTCAGGATTAGCTTTAAGATGAAGCTCGATAATGTAGTAATGGGATTATATAGCAGGGTCTTTTGCACTAGTGGGGAACCCAACAAGCAAAGGGTTTCTTCTAGTCCCATGTCCTACTTCCCATGGGAGCTCCCTGATATCAGTTCGATCCCGTTTCTCCACACCTTGCTCAAGGAGACACTTTTGCTGTGCAACATCCAGCCTTTCCTGACTGCCACCTATATGAATGAAGAGTCACGGGACTGAGTTTGGCTTTCTGGTAACTGTGCTGAGCTGGAGACTGAGGGTTTTGTACTCGTTCCCAGGAAGGTGCAGCTCCATGGGCATCTCCTGGTGGCAGTGCTGGTCTAAGAGGTCACGGTTCTTCACCCCACTTTTGCTGTTTGGTCCTGCCCCACAGCAGCCCCTGAGCTGTACTATCTGGTTTGTTACATGACTATTCAATAGTGCAGATCAATGACTTGATAATAGATTAAAATGTTCTTGCCCTGCCTTGCCTTCCCTTATATGCTTTGTAAAGCTTGCAGGAGTAAAAACCCCCTAAGCTAACACTGCCACAGAGGACAAAAAATATGAGCAATTATATCCTTGGGCAGAGGAACCAAAAAGAAACTCTTAGAGCTACCAGCATGCTCATAAGCTGGAGCCACTGGCCAAGCAACACATCCCACTGCCGACAGCAAGACATAGCCTTACACCCTCCCACTCGATGACTTGTGAGACCTCCAAGGAAAACACAGACTACTTTAAAATGAACAGTCAAACATGTTAATTCTTCACAGTTAGTCTGCCCACAGCAACCATGCACAAATGTCAAGCAATGGTGCAAACTTTCTGTGACAGGCCTTTGCAAGGAGGGACTGGAAGTTCAGGCTTCCCACCTTCCTGGAGCCAATGTGATGGTACATGTTTTACAAACCGTACAGCTTCAGCAGTGCTGGTTAGTCCTGTCACCACGAATCACCTGCAACACATTTTCCTTTCTGCTGTTCAAAACTTTGATTCCCTTTCAGTTCCTCCAAAAGACTCACAATCTGCATGCCAGCATTTTTCTCAGCTCTAGACCTAATTTTCCAGTATTTTAGCATTCTGCCTGTTGATGGACTTTTAGGTTAGAGTTAAAGGCAACGTTTGTGGCCTTTTTAAAATTAAAAACTGCTCGTATGTTGCATAATAGGAATTAAACTAGCCTTGCATGATGGGCTTGAATTGGTGTTGTGCTCAATCAACGTTCAGTTCTGTTCCCATTTTTTACATTGGCACTAGTCAGGCTTCTGCCAAAATCTGACTCCATTGATATTGTGAGTGTCCCCGGGCTGAGGAGCCGCAGTCGCAGAGACACACAGATGCCTTTGGTGGAGCCGCCTGTGGGTTTGGACACAGCAGGACAAACCATACCTTGCCTTCCCCCTCCTTCACCGCCAGCATCAGGTCGTCTTTGATCTGTTTCTTGCAGTGCTCACAGGAGCAGTCAAAGTAATACTGCTTCTTCAACTGCTTCCGCCGCTCCTCGCTCACGTTGAGGAAATCCACATAGGAAACAGTCAGCTCGTCCCCTGGAGAAATCTTGCTCAGTGCCCGCAGCTCGATCCTGAGCGCAAAGGAGATGAGATGTGGACTTGAAAAAGCAGCAGAAGCAAACGTGCAGCCATAGAGCCATCAGGGACAAATCCTGTGACCTGCCTTCTGCCTTGCAGAGGTGAGCGCTTGCCCTAAGGTACTGCTTTAGCTCTTCAGGGAGGCAATACAGAGATGGGCAGCAGTCTGGTTAACTGAATACAGAGTAAAAACACAGTCACACCAGTTTCTCCTGCCCCTCTGCAAGTCCCTGGCAGGGATACGTAAGGGTCTGAGCTATAAACAGATTACAGCTCCTTTACTTTATCCGGATGGGGGCTGAACCTAGACATAAACTTTTATTATGTTGCAGGAGATCTCACCAGAAGAAAACCCTGAGATCAGAAATACCCACCAAGCCTTGCAAAATGCTGAGTTGGGACTTTGGGTCTTTTTTTAATTACTGCTTTGCATGCTACCTGCACATCCCTGGCTAGACTCCCAGATCCTGAGCTGTGCTGCTTTCAGTATTGTTTTCACTCTGAGAAGTTAAGACAAATTCCCTCTGGGTGCTGGGTAAGAGATGCCCTCACGCTGTTCATGCAACTCTACATAAAGGCTTAGAAACAATTGTCTGGAAATAGTCTATTTTTTATATAGCCCATTTGATCTGATATTGCTAATATTAAACACAAGGAAATCACCAGTCTCTGTTACTAAACCAAAATCCACAGCAAATTCTTAATGACAGGCTTTTGGAAAGCCAGATCTTTGCACCTGCCTTTCTCTCATATCTTTCCCTGCAAAAGGTCTTAAATAATGTGGACGCTCAAAATGCCCTTGCTGTTTCACTCTACAAGCTAAACCTCCCAGTTACTCTGGGCCATCTCTCAGACGCAGGGGCTGGACAGTCACAACTGGCTGAAGAATTTGGCCAGAGTGGGAGAAACCTCCATCAAATACCAATTGCAAGGTGGTGCTTCTGTACCCATCTACTCCCCCACCTACTAGTGACTCTACCCATGGTTAGAAATAATTCACTTGAGACTGGCGACCTTGGGCTCTCTGCTCAGACCAGTTGGTTGGTTAAACATATTTTTGCAGCTAGGCATACTTACGGGTTATCAAAATGAAGCCAGTCCCATGGTCTGAGTTCCCATCCTACCGCTGCACTACAGTGTGGTACATCTGTCCTGGGACTCCCTCACCACGGGCAGCATGTGCCTTGATCATCCTCCTGCTGAGCTCAGCAGTGTGTTTGATGTACATGCCTGCTACAAGATGGACCTGGGGGGGATCTGCTGGCTCCCACCTGAACACGAGGGGCTTTAGATGAGAACCAATGAAGGTCTTGCCAAAGGCATAGGTGGCATAGAACCCAAAGGTCTCACCAGGTGCATTAAAAGTAAGTCTTTTGGGGAGGACGTGACTTTTTCTGACATGACTTTTTCTATGTGATCATATTTCTGCAAAGAGATTGTAATTCCCTTGTAATCCCCGTTACAAGCTCTCAGCACCAAGGCTGTAGCTCTGAGCCTTTCAGCTGTGCTAAAGCTGCTGTGAAAACTACTCCCCAAGGCTGGTCTTGACCTTCTCTGGGTGTTAGATTATATCAACAGCATATTTCATACAAAATTTATTACTAAACATGCCATCGTCACGAAGGGCAGCTATTAGTTATGTCACAACCACGGGAAAATGCCAGTCAGAGAAAGGTGCAACCCGCTACTCCAGGAGAAAGTGCATGAAAAAGAGCAATTCCCATCAGAAAGGTTTACACATACAAACATTCCTGTTCAGACTTAATGGGATCCTCATTAAAGTGAGTCATGCAACTAGAAAAGCAAAATCAAGCCTCTGACTTTTATGATGCCCCTGATAGCCTAAGCACTGTAGGTATATTTTAAGCTGCCATCCCTTGTGTGGAGGGGATTGATAGCATTTGGGATAAGCCTGGAAACACATGGCATATTTTAAATGCTATAGTTAAAGAGACACTGTCAGCTGAGAGCACCCCACTGAGCTTGTCCTGTGCTCTTTCCCCAGTGTCTGCCCCAAGCACCAAGGACCTTGAAAGACGCACACGCAGGCACAGTGAGCGCCCGATAGCTCAAAACTCAAATTTCCCCAAAATAGCACCTCTAATCAGAAGTGAAACTCATTTGCCTGTTTTTATGGTCCTATCTACAATGCACTGAGTAAGTGTCAATGGTGAAGAAGAGCACTTCAAAAGTATTTCACGTCTTATTCGAGGAAATTGTGTGTTTGCTTGAAATTAAAGTTTAAAGGCAATAGCATCTCTTTGATAGGACTGATTATAATACACTAAGCACAGTGAGCTAAGCAGAGAACTCTTTTTTGCATACAGTTTAGTGATTTCTTTAGTTTGAATCAGGTAACAGTGGCATCATTAAAAGGTAAAACATTAATCGGGTATTATGATAAAGAAGGATGAAACCTACATCTCACGCTATTGCTACTGTAGTCAACGCATTCAACGGGCAGTGTTTGTTGCAGAAGAAACGTGGACTATTTAGTATGTCAGTAATGCAAACATTTCTCGTCTCCTAATACGCAAGGTTTTATTTTGGGCTGTGCAAGATTAGTGAGACCTTGTTCTGACTTTCATGCTCTTGCTGTAGTCAGGGCAGGAGAAATGAGAAGTGGAGAGGGGAAATACTGACAGGGACGAAGCCAAGGGAGAGGGTGGGGAGGGAATTCATTGTGGAGGAGACAGTCACAGCATTACCACTATCATTTTAATTTACTACAAAATGCAGAGTTAAATGAGGTTTGGGTTTAGTGGGGCTTTACACAGGGGAGGAGTTCAGAAAACAGGGAAAGTGAAATTTTCTGCAAACAGAGGGAGCCCCTTGGGGCTGTTTGCAGCTTTTCCGTTAAATATGGGGCATGAGGGGTACAGGGCAAGGGGAAGGATGATGCTTTCAAGACTGACCCACCTCATCTGTGTGTGGAACATTGATCTTACAGCCTCATGACTGAAAGACAAAACAAACATCTGCAGTTTACACAGGTACAAGTACAACGAAAAAAAAATGGGTACACAGTGTAGAGCATCAGGACATTGTCCTGATGGGCGACAAGGGAGTTCCCAGCACTTGGCTCATGTCTCACTGCATGCGGCGCTTCGCTTTTGCTATGCAGCTGCCATAACTGAATCGCCTATCGCTGGGCCACAAAAGTGGATTTGGGGGAGAGCTGTCCTGGCACTGTGATTTTAGGAGTGCTCTCAGCCAGGGGATGAGCAAAATCTGCTTCTGACATTTGGCAGGTGCAGTAGGGTTAGTTATCCTGCACAGAAATGTCTCCACCAACATCAGTAGCCATGCTCTCTAAAACATAGCTTGAAATGGAAATCAGACTGGGATATCAGCAACAAGGACTGTGCTGTCTCTGTGTGATGAGTTTAGTGGATCCTCGAGTCCGGCACTGTGCCCTGAGCGTGGATAGAGCGCTCAGTTCCCACAACAGGGGCTTATCACCAGGTTTCCGCAGAAAGACAAGAAACCTTCATAATTTACCTGGCCAATTGTACAACATAACCAGGCTACACGTGGGAACTTGGACAAGCTGCCAGGCAAACAAAATGCTATTCCTCTACTCACCACCCAGAAACTCAGACTTCGGGGTTGCTATCACTGCTAGTTACCTCCTCCACTTCCCAGGCTGGTTGGAGAGGGTCTCCATCATCCCACTATGGATCTGATCCAGGGCAGCTGGATATCAGAGCACAGACTCCAATGTGACTTTGGATCAGACCCTATTTCCCACCAAGGTAACCATCCTAATGCAGTTTTGTTTTCTCTTTGCTCGTTTACCTGCTGCTTAATAAATGCTGGCATGGTTTTATTAGGTAAAATCAGCAGCAAGAACTGGAATGTACAAGCAATATGTTAGTTAAAGAAGGGGAGGCTGGGGGGTTAACTTATAGCACTAAAGTTCGGTGAACATGGAAATTTATAAAATCTTAAGACCAAGCAGAAAATTTGGATGAAATACTGTAGCTGTGCAGTTTTTGGCAAGCAGTTTCCTACAGTTAATGCATTGCACACGATGCAACTTGCAGGATCAGCAGCAATTTATACCTGTTCTGGCCTGGGAGGAGGCTGGGAAGAGCAGAGCATCCCTCCCACGGGCTGCCCCGAGCACTGAAAGCAGCAGCCTCCACTGAGCTCTGCTGAAATGTTCCTGCATCTCCCACTTCATCTCTTTCCATCTCACATGTCCCGCAGAAGTTTTCTTACAGCACTTGGGTGGGAACGGGGAATGCACAGCAGCTTAGGGCATCCTGCACTCGCACATGACTCAGTTTGCAGGTAACAGTCACAATTGTCATTAAGATCCCATTGCTAAAGAGTTAATCAGTGACTAACAGAGATGGTACACTCTCACAAAGATGAGGGTTGTGTTAGGAATGGTTATAAACACATCAGCAGATAGTGATACTCAGCTGATTGCAAGCTTAGGTTATGAGAAACTCTTGGACTATGGACTCAGTATAATCTTTAATAATTTGTTAACCATAATTGTTCCTTAACTATTTATAAATAAAGCCTCAATATAAGGGGTGATCTAGTCAGCTACTTAGTACTTCATCTGCCTATTTTGAGTCTGGTTTCAAAACTCAGAGAAACCAGGGAAAAATCCTTTGCTGGTTCACTGGATTCGGGGTCAAACCTTGTGTATTTGTTTAGTGCATCAGACAATATTTTTTAAAATAACAATAATGAGAGAGAAAACAGCTCCTTTTTAGAAGGAAAATCCTGACTTTTTTGTTTCTGAGCTAGAGAAGGAAACGAGAATGAATAGATTTTCTGGGGCAGGGATCTGACACTGGGGTTAGCAGAGTCTGCTGAGTTGCCCATAAAGATGCATCCCCGCTGTGTCCAAGGAAGGAAATATCCACTCACTTGCCGTTGTTGAAGATGACGGTACAGTTGGGCCAGCAGTCATGGTTGGCCTGGCAGAGGTTGGGGAAGATTCCCACACCAACAGCCTGCAGTCCTCTTTGGTCACTGAGGGTAAAGCCGTTGCAGCTGATCTAGTCCCAAAACATAGTCAGGAAGAAGCATTAAGGGAGAAAAAGCTGAACTCAGCTACATTCAGGATTTCTCAGTTCCCGATGATGCTTTAGAAGAGATATATCTCCAGCATCCCATCTCCAAACTTTAAGGAGAAAGGAGGAGTGCCTATGAGATTATTGCAGAAAGTAATTGTAGAAACAACATCTTTAGTTGGGATAAAACATCAGAACAAAAGCAATGCAGGACTCATGCCGATGGACCAACTCAGAGCAAAGCTGAGTAAATGCTGCAGAATATTTGCTGTTAATATTCATTTGGGATGTCTAAGATAAATTTGGTTTGACCATGCGTTGGTTTCCTTATATTTGCTTCCTGCAAATAATTCAGAAAAAGGTCACAGGAGAATGAATTTGAGGCAATTCAAGTAGAGCCTAGACAGAAAGCAAAGTTTGGCTTATTAAAACAGGTATCAGTTAGAAATTAACCTTGAGAGCTGCATTCAACCTGGTCACGTTTGCTGGGTGGCCCACAGAGCTTAACAAAACCAATTACTACTGTTTGTTATGAGTCCCAAACAATTTTCAGAATGACTACTTTTGGGTGACATATGTGCCAAGAACAATTTATTTTACTTTTCTATATGGTACCTTATTATCACATGTGAATGGACCAGTTTTTAGTCGCAAACATAAACAAAGGAAATATTTGCAAAGAGAAAATGCAATAGAATATACCCAAGGAAGTAATTAACTCGGCTGCTAATTATTTTACTCTGTTAATAGTTTTATTTCCTTTCTGAACTGATTCTGTACTTTATCTGTACTTCCTTACTTCTGCATGGGCAAATTGTGTTGGTCACTAGTACCTAGTAGTCTATATGACTACTGTAGAGACCTGTAGGTCTCCCTACACCCAGTGGACAGGATTTTCTTTGCGGGGTAGGTACAAAAAGATGCTGTGTGTCCTCCCTGTGCTAGGGCTGGCAAAGCCAACTTCTCCACCACACCTCAGCAGAGGTGCAAGCAGAGCGTGCGTCTCATCTCAGCTCACCCTGGCTCCTCAGGCATTGCTGCTAGCTGAGGGGTTAGTGCAGCCTGGGATACACTGACTGGTACCAGGGCTGGGGGCAGAGCAGCTCAGCCTGAACTGGCTTCTGGGAATTTCCCTCTCTGCTACAACGAGAACAAAAATTTGTAGTTAACAAGTTAGTAATGGATATTATTAAATATATTTAGTATATTTCACCTATTTTTATTATATATATAAAAATATACATTTATAATATACATGTAAAAATCTAATGCACACAATATATAATAGACATTAATGTATATACTAAAATAGATCTGCTATATTCAAATATATTCTAAATATATTTACTAAAAATATATTTAAATAGATTTTCTCAGCTCTCCCAGGTGCAGAGACATGCCCAGTGGAACTTGTGATGACAATGCAGCACCTATGGTTGAGCGAGCCACTTGCCTGCATGGTTAGATAAAAGGTTTCAGACCTTGCCCTTGCCATGCCTCAGTTTCCCAGTGTCAGTGCAGAAGCGATGCAGATGGGGAATGCAGCAGTATTCAAACTGCCTGCAGCAAATGCTGGTCTCGGCTATTCTAACCACTATGGCCTCTTAAGGGCAAGAGAGCGAAGAACTCATGCATCCTCAACTCAGGCCAGCTGGAGACTTTCTGCAGGGAGCTGGAATTAAAAGCAGTCCCCCGTTTGCTCTCCCACCCCTCCAACGTACCACTCCAAATATGTGGGAGATGTACTGCATGCCGAACTGCTGGCTCTGGGGCGGCCAAAACTCGAGGAAGCTCTCCACGTCAGCTCGGAGCTCCTTCTTCTCCTCCTCACCAAAGTTGTCCACATGGTTCTGCAGGTCATCAATGGAGACCAGGCAGCCCTCTGCCAGCCCGCTGCCTTCCCTCTCTATCTTCCACATGATGCGGGCAGCCAGCCTGGCCAGGAGAGAGCCCCAGGTGTTAGCACCACCACGCAGTGCAAGGAGAGGGACTGAAGGACCATCGATATTCATTTCATGAGTGGGAA
The DNA here is from genome assembly GCA_013389945.1 of Fregata magnificens. Lineage (NCBI taxonomy): Eukaryota > Metazoa > Chordata > Aves > Suliformes > Fregatidae > Fregata > Fregata magnificens. Next base: position 372,983 of record WAAD01031603.1, read on the forward strand.
GTTGTGTGCAGACAGACTGAGACAGGCTCAGCACCAGATGGCTGATGGCTGGTCACCATCCATGGGCTTTTGAAGGAAAGGGAGACAGACGCAGGGTTTTGCCCAGGCATCTATGTCCTCATCTGGAGAAGCGCTACAGACCTCCAGGTCCCCAGCCCTCCACGACGGCTCTTATTTCCTTGGGGATTCCTCTCATTTTCTTATGATGGAGCCAGGATGTGAATTCAAATCAATGTATCCCGTAGACAAATTGGGGAAGAGCCCATCTCCTCTTCCACTTTTCCACCTACTCCCCATTTTCCCACACCTCCTAAACCACCCCGGGTGGGCTTACCTCACCACATTCAGCTGCAGTAGTTTTTGGGGCCCGACACCAAGAAAAAAAGCAGGAGCACAACCCCCTCGCACCCCAGATGCTCCTCCAGCTCCCAATCCCATCAGCTCACGGATGCTCCTGGCCTCTCCCAAACCAGTTCCCACCTCCACCCTGTCCAAATCAGGCCACCTAGCTCTTCCTCATCACCTCCCAGAGGGATGCCCTGTCCTCTCCCACCGTCCCCAGGCTGCTAGCTCAGTCCCTGGGGCCAGCTCTCACCTGATGTTTTCGGTGGGTGCCTTGCCATGCTTCTTGATGGCGGAGCACTCATTTTTGTGGTTCAGCCAAGCAGCTCTCTGGCAGGTCCGGTCGCAGTAGTAGGCGAATTTGCACTGGCCACAGCGGTGGAGCCTCTCCTGTCGTTTGAAGCAGGTGTGACAGATGACGTGCGTCAGGCTGGAAGGACAGAAGGACCCGTTGGCTCGTAGCTCAGTGAAGGGCCAGCTCCACCCAGTGAGGATCCTGCCAGCTTTGCATCTCTACGTTCCCCACACCCGCTAAGGATGGACCCTCCAAGATTTTTGGGGAGGATGGAGAAACCTCCCACCCAGCTTAATCCTTGTGCGCTTGCCCAGTGCTCTTGCTTTTCTGTTTGGCAATGCCAGAGACAAATATTTTGTTTAAAGGAGGACAGCAATAAAGCATTCCCCAGCTCTCAGCCCTCTTGTCTGCAGCTCATCTGCTCCTCCTCAGCACTGCTGCTGTTAATAGGATTTTCAGCCTGTTTTCGTTTTCTGTCCAGCCTGTGCTGAAGCACCAGCCATGGATTTGCTGAGCAAAACGCAGGTGCCTAATGAGTCTGTGGCTCAGGCCAGCACGAAGAACATGAAGGCAAAGGGCCAGCCTGGGAGCTTCACCTGCCTGCAAGGCTCTGAATTTGGCTGAAGTGAACCCCCCGCAAGCACTAAGGCTTTCCTGGGCTTCACAGGGACCAGGTCACAAAATGGAGTAGCGGCCACCACCATGCCTGAGACTTAGGAAAACATTGGGCGAGAGGGACCAAACGGGAGTATGGCTCTGAGCCGTCCTAACTGCTCTCCTAAGCTTTCCTTAGGCACAGGCACGCTGTGGGGATAAAAATATACATCAGCAATGCTCTGCTAGTGAGCAGGCCAGAGGTGTATCACAATGAAGAATAGTGATAGATAGAAGCGGTTGCATAGGGAAACCCTGTGTTTGTGCTGCTTGAAACCAAGATATGTTTCCACAGATTAAAGAGCAGCTTTGCTTGTCACTTCTTTTTGTCAGTGGGCCCAAGATGTAGCTGTCCTGGAGGCATTGCATTTGGCAATTGTGGCATTGTGTTGGAAATGACAGGAGGAAGCCAAAACAACAGCCTCCTTCAAGGCGGATCTCATTACAGAGTGTTTTATGTCTTCTCCTCCTTCCTTCGGTTGCGGCACATGTCTCCTGTCTGTCCACCATCAGGAGAGAGCAGCACAGACCCCCAGTCCAGGTGGGTTTGGGGCTCTCCTGGTCCCAGTGACTCCAGGCAGATGCTTAGCATGGATTAGTGAAGGTCTGAGGGACCAGGGCAGGCTCCCAGCCACTCAGCAGATCCCCAGGCACAACTGTCGAGGTTAATTGGATTTTCAGCTGCCCAGGCATTGACAAGAAACACCAAACAGCTGTAAACAAAGGACAGATGAACTCTCAAGAGCTCGCAGGAGCACTGGCTGGGGTAGGACATGGGGTGGGCTGGCAGTAATGCCAAGTTTAGGGAGCAGTACTTGCATTTATGACCACCATAAGATTTTATTAATAAACCCAGAGGATCTTTCATCTTCACAAGGCTGGTATGTTACCGAGCTGAGAACATCAATGATTTGGTGCTGGTAAGTGTCTCAGAATATGCCACCCATGGGGATCTAGTTAAACATCAAAGATAATGAGCACAGTGCCTGATGTGAGGATGTGCTTTGCTCCCAGGGCATGAAGCCCTCCCTGTTTAGTCCGCTGCCAGCTTTAGCACTGTCCTCTTTAGGCCACTTAAAGCCTTCCTGCAGATGGGCTACCGATGCAGATTTCTCATCCAAATCCAAAAGCCTGACGTGTCTTTCTCTGGTGCCAGCAGCAGTAAGTGCTGCTCGCTGGCTATTCCTGCCCCTGGCTCTGCGGTTTAACTAGCTGAGAGGTTACTGCGAGTTAGACAGTCATGGGATAACTGGGAAACACCCTTCAAAAGGAGCAGGTCGCTTCTTTGAGGGGTTCAAAACAGGATTTCCAAGAAACATCCTACAATTGTATGTAGGTAACTATAACCAGGGCTAGGGGAGGAATGCATCAGAGGATACTGATGAAGAAGTCTAACATGATATCCTTCCTCCGAGAGTGTCCAGGGTCCCGAACCAAGAGGAAACCTCCCCCACGTGCCCTTTTCACATGCCCAGCTGCTTGCTCCTTTATTGGGTAGGAGACTTTGGTCTCCTGCCCAAACAACTTTCGCCTTGCTGCTACAGAACTCTTTTCCCTGCCTGACTTGGTGCCCCAGCTGTCTGCTTCTCCAGGCAACTGCCCACTTTATTTCTGCCTCCAGCCAGGCTTGACAGTACAGGAGAATTTAAATTCCCATCACTTAGACACTGCCAGCCCCTGGAGGGAGGTTCTCCTCATTGCAAAAAGCTCACTGACCACAGAGGCTTCATTACCAAGGGAACATTATCATCGCCCACAGCCTGTAGTGGGGAAACTGAGGCACAAGGAAATAAAAAATTTATTGACGATCACATGATGAGGCTGTGCCACAGGTGGGAATCAGACCCACAGCCCCAGAGTCCCTAGCCCCATGGCTGTCCTACCTCTGCACTATACAGATATATATATAAACATATGTATGCATATTTATATCTATCACAGTACACTTAAAACGCACTTTCATTCCTCTGGCACTATTGCATGAGCTGCTGACACAATCCACCCTGTGCCTTGGCTCTTGCAGGATGAAGGCAGCCACTGATTTAAAGCAGAGGGTCATTGATTTAAAGCAGGACGGCCTGCAGCAGACAAAACCATGTGCAAAAATGAGGTTTGGAAAATGACAGTGAGCAGTGCCAGTGCATGGGAGGGAGACTGACGCAAGGTAAGCACCCGGGATGGGGCAAAGGGGAGCACATGTCTGGGAAGGGGGATGCAGCCAACTTCATTAAGTCAAATGAAAGAGCTGGGAGCTGGTGAGAAAAGTGAGGCTGTGCTCTGTCAGCTGTCAAGTTAGAAGGACAGAGAGGTGCAAGAGAGATTACACTCCTTGTAAGGCAAAGGAGAGCCAGAGAGCTGATAAAACCCACGTGGTTACGTTGTGCCGGGAAACACAGGGAGATATCTCACGCAGGGAATGGAGCTCCTTCCTGCCGCCTGCATGCTTTGAGGATGGTCAGAAAGTAAAAAGGCAGTTAAAGAAGTTTGCATGTAAAAAGGAATGACAGGTCAGAGGGGAATACGATGCAGCAAAACCCAGTCCTCAAACAGGGCTTGTCTTCCCCCAGCTCTCTCTCTGAGAACAGAAAAATACTGAAATGTTGGGTTTGCATTTTGCTGCTTATCACATAGGGTGTCCAGAGTTTCCAAAGCAAACTCAGCTGGTGGAACTTACCACCAGCCCTGGAAAGCCCTCATTTCTGAGGAGATGCAGAAATGCACAAAAAAAGATTATATGAGACTGCCTGAGGAGGCGAAGGAACAGTTCATGTGGTATGGAAACTGCAGGACACAATTACTCATAGGTAATCTGACTGGCAAGTATAAGAAATACTGCATCTCTCACAAAATCCTCATGGGATCCTCCGTACTCAGAAATGGTTTAAAAGAAGACTGTATTTATTGATAATGTGCATTACCAGGACTCCAGAGGCTTGGGCTCTACTCTTGTCATAGTAAAAAATCAGGAGACACAGGTATTTGAGATCTATTGCCTAAATCTTCAACACACATTGCCTGAGCACTGCCTGACCCTGCAAGCACCTAAACCCCCCAGGTGCCTAGAGGCAGTCGTGCAAAATCCTGCCATCCCAGAGGTGCTCAGAGCTGGATGCCCCAAATGGGGATGGCAAAGTGGGTCTCTCCCTTGGCCCCAGGGCTGGACCTTATGCCAGGCTCTGATACCATCGGTCCTGGAGGTAGACAACACCAAGGACACCAAAGGCTTGCAGTAATCCACAGTCTCCACTGTCATCCCCTCTGCAATGTTTAAGGTCCCCCAAGGACAGGGGGAGCAGCCTGAGGTTAAATCCAAGTCTCTCAGGCTGTGGAAATCACTGATCTATAACGCCTTCTCCGTCTGGCCTAGAAAGTGTTTATCACAACCTGAAATGGCTCCAGGTGGCCTGAATGAAGCTTCCTCTCCCTGTAGAGAGAGCAGCCATGCCCACATGGTGAGGATGCTGCATGGCCAGGCAGCACTGAAGGTTTGTGGAGAGAGGTGTGGTACCTACACAGAAGCCCTGGAGGTTTGAACCCTTAAAGACTCAGTGCTCAGCTTCCCTTGCTTTAATACGGGGACAATACAACTGCTTTCTGCTGCATCTGTGTACACCATGGCCTCTGGGGTGATCTCTGGCCATTCATTCACTGCCATCTTCCACACATAGTGAGAACTTCTTTTTTTCACCCTGCTCAAAAGCAGGATCTTCATTAGCACAGTAATTTCTCCAGCCCGTCCAAGCCTTGCCAGGTCAGGGATTTAGGACTGACTTGGAGGGCAGGTGCCGCCAACTGACTCACTAAATGACTTTCTGGGGAGTCTCAGGTTTCCTTGGCTTCTCATCCAAGCATCAACTGAGCTGAACTCTCAGGGGCTCATGAGCTCTGATGTTACATAGATGAGACGCACAACTACTACTAATCCTGGATGTAGCAACAGTCACAAAAGCAACGATTCAATGTGCCAGCCAACAAATGCAAGAGGTGACAGAGCACTGTCAACTAAACCATGGCTCCTGCAAGCATGGCTCTCAGTGAAAGCAGAAGAAACAAATAGCTCTTGTGACTGCTTGGGTTGGATTCAGATGGATTAAGATCTGTTGGACCTGCCAGGACACAGGGCTGAGCACTGCCACAGGAAATATATTAACCTCATCTCTGAGACACACACAACCCAAACATCTGCCAATCATTTCCCATCCAGCACCCACAGCATCTCATTCACTGATCTGGAAAAGCAAGGTGAGATGGCTGTAGTGGAAAGGAATAAAAGGAAGATTTCATTGAATAGCTAATGGACATGATGAAAAGCTTACAAATTATTTACTATGAGTTTATGCTATTTTGTACATGACAGAGGACACACACAGACAACCTAACTTACACCTAAGTCCACCTGCTTCATATTTATTATTGGCCGGCTAGGCATCTCTCTCCTCAACATCTTACAGAGGACGGCATAAGAATAGCCTAAGATGTAGGCAAAGTCCACTTGGCTTTCAAAGCAGAGGCTGTAACACTTCATTAAACACAACAGCCTAAGGAAATGCACCTACTCTTTCAGCAGTGAAAGGAAAAGGGAGGTATTCAATAGCTGGCTTCTACTGAGGATACCTATAATGGTGAATTATTAGCACAAGAATAGTTTTGTTCCTTTAAAAAGGGGGGTTGGAACTTAGTACTTTTATCCTTAAAATGTCAGGGGTGACACATCCTAGTTTGTCTGACTTGATTGGAGGATTTATTTTAGACTAATTTTTGATTATTTTACTTTCAGTCTTTCATTACAAGCTTTCTCAGCCTCTTTTTAAAGAGGTGTGGTTTCCTTTAAAAAACTAGGTTTTCTCCCAGGTTTTATTTAAGCTTTTGAATAAATGAGATAATAATAAAAAATCAAACCCCAGAAAATTTTAAACAACGTGAATATGATCACATTAGCTCTCAGTTTTTATTGGTATCAGCTCAAAGAATTTGCTTCCATAATCTTTTCAGTCATACTGTTATGGAAAATTTTGCATTTCTTATATCCCTAGGTCATCCCACCTACAATAATGGAGCTCCCCACATTTCCTTCAGAAAATGTTTTGGGCCTGCTTCATACATCAAAAAGGAGTGCAAAAATTGCATGATCTCAAGTTTTTAGCAATTTGCAGATCACTCATCAAGCAGATCTTCAGGTGATCTTGGCTTTCTACCACATGACACTGTTTGCCTTGACTACTGTCTCTCAAACCCCACTGGTTAAAGAGCAAACCTTCTCTTGATGAAGGTTGACAGAAATATATCAGGCATCCCCATGCCCATAGGAAAAGTAAACTCTTACAGGCTTGAGAGCCAACTGACATGCCAGAGGAGAAGGTCACATACTGTACATTGAGCCCAGGCAATGGGAATGCCATGTCCTGAAGGTGGCAGTGAGGAAAGGAGACCTGGGATCTTCAAAGAGAAAGTGAAGAGGGAGAAGGATTAAACCTCAGCAAGTAAGCAGAGGACTAGAGAAAGCTTCAGTGAGAGGTAATGTCAATGGGGAATGCACAGGGGCTTTGCAAATCGAAAAATGACCCCAACAAAGGCAAAGAATCCCTTGGGAAGATATATTTCCAACCTTCTGCATCTATTTTAGGGCAAAGCAGGCCTGACACTGGTGTTTTCTGAGTGCTATTTCAGCTGATAACAGCAAGGCTGATTCAAACACAGATCAGAGAGTGTGTCTGCACTTCATCCAAACAGCAAAATACTGGAGATCACAGAGAGTTCTGCACCCCCTTTCAATCAGTATTCACCGCCTCTTAAACAGCCTGCTCTAGTTCAGGTAGAAGTAACAGGCTTGATGCAGGAGTCAATGCCAGGTAACCACTGTGTTAAGCTGATTATAGAATCATAGAATCATAGAATGGTTTGGGTTGGAAGGAACTGTTAAAGGTCATCTAGTCCAACCCCCCTGCAATGAGCAGGATTAGCCTTGCAAGTCATACCCTGGCCTTAAAATCTAAGAAACTATAAGCTGACTGATGTCTATAGGAAAATTCTTTAGCTTCACTTTGAGTTTTATGTACTGCTGGACTAAAAGTCTCTGGCACCGTGTAAGAAACTGCTGCTCAGATGACCATCATTGGGTTGAAGAATACAAGCCCTCACCAGCCTTCATGACTTCAGGGACCTTCAGGGACCTTCAGGGACCCTCAGGGACCCTCAGGGTCCCTGTGACCTTGAGAGGCTTCCAGGGTGGGATGCAGTCTGCAGATTTAGACAACTAGATGTGCTCATCTGTATCCTCAGTGTCTAAGCAGAGATCCCATCAAAACACTCACTGGGGTCTGGAAAGCCATTCAGCTCAAAGGTGGATGTCTGTGGTTGGTGCACATTATAGTGCTCCATTGATTATAATGGGCACTTAGGGCTGGTTTCTCTTGCCTGGATGTAGGATCCTGGTGTTATTTTAGGCTCTGCAGGGACACCCATCTGGCCTGAGAGGAGGCCTGATTCTCATAAATCCTGGTTTGTACCTGTCAGCCCTAAGAGGATGTCTCAGACACCCTGGGACATCTCAAATGACACTACACACCTATGGCAACTGAATCCTGCCCTTAGCTCTATGCAGACACTTATTACAGACCTTAGTTTTGGGTGTCTTAATTTGCAAGCTGATTCCCAAAGCATATTGCTGGGCAAGCCATCACATCACCCTGTAGGCTGGTCCAGTTAAATTGATGGCTGATTATAGAGTTTTGTCAAAGAAAACATTTCTCCTTTTCCTGCCAAAATAAAATACTCAACATCTCCTCAAACTCAGCCTCCTACTGAAGGACAGACATTCATACAGTGCAGTTGGGTGACAGCCTCAGGTCCAAATTACTTCGGCAGTTCCTCACATCAATATATAGCGAAGGGCCTTTGCATCATTTAAGCCCAAAGCATAGTGTATCCACACTTTCTGCTGTGAGCACCTAACAGCAGGTGCCAAGATGAGTTGTCCAGGCTCCCTAGATCCCTGTACAGTCAGGGTAAAGAGGTTTGTTCTTCTGATAGTTTCTCAGAGTATGAAAGGTAGGTTTCTGCTACGCAACAGCCCTATGGAGGGGTTTCTCACTTACACACCTGAAATTAAACACCTATAGCAGATAATGCAATTTTTTCATTACACAGTTGTGCTCTTCACCAGTTCAAATTATGATCAGCTTTTATGGGGCTCCCCCATTTCTGAACAGTAACACCTCCCATCTCTTGACAGCTTTGTGCCCGGGCACAAACACAAGCTGCTTTCCATCCTGTAGTACGGCCACACCAAGAAAACTATGTTGTATGTCTGAAGAGCTGCTCCTACTAATCTGAAAAAGAGACCTTCACTTCACCTGCTGTGTTCCCACATCACATGCAGTCACACAGAAGACTGCAGTGTGGCCACTGTAGTATGACGGACATCCATACAGAAGTTGGTTTCAACAGCAAAATCAGGGGCAGGATTTCAGGGGGTCAGCATCCATACTGGGACCAGACTTCCCAAAGAACTAAGCTCCTCAAAGGGCTGCAAAGTATGGACCAACTTTTCCAAGTAATCTGCACTCTTGTGCTTCCATGGCGACCTTTATACACAAAGAAAGCAGAGCTCTGTGGAAATTCTGGTCACCTATTCGGTAGGACCTGAGCAGAAAAATTAAACCTACCAATCACTTCTATTGGAATCCCCTTTCCACAGTACACATACACATGCTTTCAGCAAGAGACGAAGATGCTGAATGGAATTAGGATGATGGACTCTGGACTTTGGGTTTCCCAATGCAGGGTTAGGTCCTTTTTAATAGTGTAGGCTCAACACCAGTTTTAGGACCTATAAATGCTTGTTTGTGTCCATGGAAAAGCACATGCCTCCTCATTGGACTCTCCATCCATGCAGAGGCAACAGCAGGTCTTTCAAGGCAAAACCAGCCACCATGGCTTAGCGTGGATTTATTCTTGCAGGTCCTACAAGGATCCAGGCTACCCTTCTACAATCCAAGAATCCCTCAAAATGGGGATTCTACAATTCCTAGCAAACTAGGGGTTTACGCAATTGAACACCCTGGGACAGCAGTAGAAGGTACCTTCAAAACCAAAGCCCTGCATGCATGTGAAAAACATCAGAGCAGTTTTCACAAGAAAAATGCATGTTTCCATTATGTCTCAGGCGCAGGCTTTCCTCTGCTGATCACTAACCAACAAGCATTTAGTTGGCACCGCCTGCTTCAGAGATTTTGGGACGGGAGGGTAAGAGTCCATTATTCTTGCACAGCAGCCTGAAGAAGAAGCAGAGAGATAAGAATGACTGAAGCCATCCCCATTCTCTGCAGTCACAGAGAAGGGATGTGTTTACCTTACCTCCTTGCTGCTCAGTGTCTGGATCTGCCCTCCGGGAGCTAAACAAACACAGACTGGGTAGGGAGGGAAGCACGTCTCTCCCCATCCGAGGTTTTCTGTTGGAAACCTAAGCCTAAGACACAGTCTGCAGTCTAAGAGCCGATGTGCTGATAGTTTCTCCCCTTATCTCACATTACACAAGTGACATTTGAAAATGCAGTGAAGTTGCAGCTCTTCACATGTGCAGCTCTACTCTATGCATGATGCTCGCAACATTTCACATAGAAGAAAAAAAATTCTCAACCAGCAATCAAAAGGCAAAATGTTTTAAATGGTTTAAAGGATAATTAGTATTTTTAATATGGCATATATGGGAGAAATCATTGTCCATAGGCACTTCTGAAGCAAACAGTATCACAGCAAGATTCCAGCTAGTGACACAAGTGAAACTAAACTACAAGAGCTAGAAGGACACGTCAAGGAGAGATGGCTTTGTCACTAACTACTGTAACAGAACTCAGGGTTAAGAATTCAAGAACTTAACATTTTAAAATTAAAAAGTGACATTTTTAATGTGACCTCTTGCAATGACATTAAAATACAAACTAAAAAGTGTCACTGCTGCTATTGTAAAGATTTATAAGCAAGTTCACCCACTGACAGTATAAGGGCAAGGAAAAAGTGAATGAAAGACTCAAAAAAGCTTATTTCCTGCTCTGTTCATTTAATCCCCAATTCTCTGCTATTGCAAGATCACACAGTAGCATGAATCAGCTTCAGCTACAAGATGACCGGGATTAAAACAGCAGCATGAGCTCTGCCTGCGTCCCAGACTTCATTAGCGGAGTTGATTCGATCAAGGAAAGCTCAGCTAGGCAGAATCACTCACCGCCCCATTTAGTGTGCACAACATTCACTAAAGTCACTGGCAGTTTGGGGCACAAAAATCAGTCTCAGGACTCACCATGATGCCCTTGAAGAATGCTCACAAATCTCCTGAGCCAAGAATGAAACCATCAGCTGACATCTAGCTCCTTGTTCAAAAAGTTTGGGCCAAATTCTGTTCTCAGTTAGCATATTACAAGGCTGAACAAATTCCATTCATATCTGGGGCTTTATTCTAGATTTACCCCATGGGAGATTAACATAGAAATTGGTTCTTTGTGTCTTTTAGCTTTCAGGATATTTAAGTGAATCTTCCACTGATTTGAAGGGCAGAAGTGGGCTCCTAGCAGCCACACCGGTAGCACAGGTTGATCAAATGTTGCTCGTCCTTGAAACAAGCAGCAGAAAAGAAAAACGTGTTTGCACCAGAATTCAGTTTCTGGCTACGTCAGTGTGAACAAAAATTTAAAACCAGTCTCGTGCAAGAGAGAAAGCAGAAACTTGTCTCCAGTTAACTCAGCTAGCTATAAATATAAAATCACTTCAACAGAAACAACATCACTCAGAGATCCCTACTAGTTTCTAGTTTGAAGGCAGCAGGCGATGAAGCTGCACGTACAGCTGGGAGGTGGCACATGTGAGCAGAGCACAATGTAACTCACCTTTATCATGCATTATACATCGGAGGCTTCAGCAAAGTCAGTTTGAGATTGCTGTACCTGAATTACAGTAACTCTTGGCAGCTCACCAGAGCGTAACATGGGTCCAGTTTTGTGAGGCACGGAATACACGCAACTTTCATCGCATTTGGTAAAAGCTGACGGCACCAAGCACCTTTCAAGATCACATCCCAGAAAGAGATTGCACCGTATTAAAAGTAAAAAAGCTGATCTGAGCCCTGGGAAGCACATCCACTGTAAGCTGCGAATGCAACTTTACAGAAGTGCTTCTGACTTCCCTTCGCACCCTTCTCTGATGCTGTCCAGATGCATTCAAATTTTATCCACCCGGCCGGAAGAAATTTTGCATTGAGATTACTTTTGGTCTGTGTTTTCATGTGCTTTTGTCTTACCTATCGAAAACCACGGCCGCGTAGGCTGGCTCTGCAAAGATGACATCCCCAGGCAAGAATTCCTTCTGCGCTTTCAAGCCCCTGCCTTTGCCTTCAGACGTGAACACTTCGACTGACTCCATTCCCCCTTTGGTCATCCCAAGGGACCCCAAGGCTTGGGAAGTGGGTATCTCAGAGCGAGCCAAATCTCCCGGCACTCCGCGCAACTTCAACTTGCCGCAAGACCACGCTTATAAAAGGGCTGGCCTCCCCCCACCCCCAGCCACACCATTTCCCATAGGAGGGTGAGGGGGTGGGAGCAGGAGAGGCAGGAGGCGAAGATCCTCTGCACAATATCGCCGACCTATGCAGGGCAGGCACAGGGCTAGGACTTCTGCTTCATTAGGAAACCCCCCTCCGAAAACCACGTTTGGAATTTTTTCTCCCAGCTACAAGCAGTTGTATATGTTACGACTCGGATTAATTTATACTCTCCCATTGGAGAGAGAATGTATTCTCTTTGCCGGGTATTTTTAGCAACCACATGCTTCTGTCTCTCAGGAAGCAACAGCTGAGACAGTGGGACAGGGAGGGCTGGTATGCATATTTCTGACCCCTTCCACTGTCATCTGGCTTTTTCCAGAAATTAAACAATGCTGCTTTATTTTTACCCTCTAGGAGATGGATGGCGTGTTTAGAGGCAGGAATAACAGCAAAACACACACCCTGAAATTCTCGTCATCCTCCGTTGCCACCAGAGCCTGGAAAAGGGGCGTCACTTCCCAAATGCCGGTGGAGGTGGGCGCATGGAGCAGCGTGGAAGGAGCTGGAAGGACAGCAGCAGTTCGGCACAAGCCGCAGAAGCAAAGCAGGACATCTTAGATATTTGCACAATTTTGGATGCACTAAACCTCTTTGAAACAGCACTGCATTTGAGGGCTCTCCCCACCTCCAATGCTCAGCCACGGAAGAAATGGGGGAATCTGAGCCACCTGAGTGGAAAAGGAGGGTGCACCAGTAAGACCAAACCTGTGAGAAGCCAGGCCCTTGCTTTTGCTCTCTGCCCCCAGCAGCCAGTACAAGTTCGGGGTGACACAAGGGAAGGCCTCCATGTACAAGAATGAACCTCACTGTGGAAATTGAACCCAGCCCAGACTGTCGTTCAGCATTTTTTTATCATTTAACAGCACTTCGTGGGGCTGGTTCCTGCTAATCTTACCCTCCCGCCCCTAGGAAACCTCATGCTATTTCCTCCTGGATCTCTACGCACCGCACAGATATCAACGTTTGCAAACCTCTTCCTTCACCTCCGTGCTGCACAGAAAAACCTGTCTGTTTTAACAGGAAAAGTGAGGTGCAGAGAAATAAAGAGTGTAATTCCTGTGCATCCCTAGACTATAAAAATGCTTTACTTTGCCAAGGCAGTGGGAAGTATCATCGTGCTCTTCAAGACAGTCACAGAACTGCTCAGCATCTTCTGCTAAAAGCTTCTGGCAATTTTCCTTGCCTGCAAATGAAGTATGGTATCATACTTTACCACAAATATCCTGTGTTACAGTTTGCCCGAGTGTGCCAAGCACAAACAATATCAATCCACAACTCTATAAATTCAGGGTGATCCGGGTGTTCATATGATTATGAGCAATCTTCCCCAACCAACCAGACTCCTCCACTCGTCCTGAGGAGGGCCAGAGCCGTCGCAGAGCCATCAGCATAAACCTCCCAGTGTTTACGCTGCACAGCATAGAAAAGTCACTACAGGCAATTAGCCCCTACAAGCAATTACAATTTTAATTGCAATGCTCTGCTTGCATGATATGTAATGTCAGGATGCTCTGGTCTCACCTGTTACCCATGTCTAATTCCCCTGGGTGTAAGTGCCTTTTAGATACATATATTTGCCAGCAGTACTTTAGCACCTCAAAATTAGGTGCTGATTATTTTTCTCAAAAAAAACTGATTTGGAGTGCAGCTATATTGAACCCAGTCATTAATTACACTAAATACCGTTCCTGATTCCCAGATAACAAAGAATATAGAATAGAATAGAATAGAATAACAAAGAATATAACTATAACAAAGAATATAATTATATCTTTTCAAAGTAGCCAACTAAAACCAACAGATCAAAGTCCTTCTAGGACAGAGTTACAACAGAGCGGGTCTCTGCACAGTCAGACATCCACGGTATACCCAGTACAATGCACCCCTCACCCCTTCAGATCACAAAAAATCCCCATTTTGGCTGAGACAGAGCATAACAAAAGTCTCGTTTCTCCCCTTCCAGCCCGGTGAATGCCACGGTGGTGTGTGCTCAGCTGGGTCATACAGGAGATCAGCCATCTGACTGTGCATCACACCCTTGGTACGACCGGGACATGGCTTCAGACCCAGCTGCGTGCAAAAATAGGGTGGTAAAACTGTCAATCTGAAAAAAAACCCACCAGGAAAGTTGGAGAGGGCCAAAAGAGGCTGGTAACAGGGATTCCTGCTTTTTAAATACCTATTTGGAGCAGTGACCCTACTTTCAACCCCTTGGAAACACATTGAATTTCAAAGCCAGCTGGAGAGGCACATCGATTTTGGGGCGCCAAGCAAGGCTGACCCTTCAACAGCAGGTTATTCTGCATTTCAGATCTGTCTGGATATTGGGCTGGAGGGGTGAGTGGCCCCATCCGCCTAACAGGAGAACAAACAGCACCCTCTACTGCCCTCTAAAAAATTATCCAAAGCACAATTTTATCAAATTTAATCTCTGTAGCTTTGGACTGTGGTGAGCAGTACTCAGACAAGTCGTGAATTAGAGAGAAAAAAGGAAAAACAAGAGGGAAAAAACCAGCTGTCCTAGGTGGGTGCTCCTGGGTCTTGTCCCGTCGTTATAATTCAGCTTTAAACATTAAATGTCATCACCCGCAGGGTGAGAGCAGGCCCTGCGTCCTGATGAAACCCCTTTTTGGGGCAACAGCGGAGAAAATTTTGGGGAAAATTAGACTGCCTGTTCCCTTGGGGGTGGGTGTAGCGGGGGCTGAAGAGAATTCGGCCCTGAAGAGGGATGGATCGATGGGGTGATCGAGGGGAGGGCTGGCTGGTGGACTGGCAGCGATTTGGGGGATTTTGGGGGTGTTTTGGGTGCCGGGGGCAGAGGGGAGCCACCCAAAGTGAGGGGAGAGGCCTGCAAGTTACTAGTAGTTTCTAGGCAGATACTAGGAAGTTACTAGGCAGAGACTGAGCTGCTACTAGTAGTTACTCGTAGTTACCAGTTATTACAATGTTACTAGGCTCCTACTAGGCATTGGGCAGTTACTAGTAGTTACGAGGCAGTTATGAGATTGTTACTAGGAGTTATGAGCAGTTACTAGGCCGCTACAAGTAGTCCCTAGTCAGCTCGGAGGGCTGTGGGCCCCCGAGGGGGAGGCCAGGGGCTGGCCGGGCAGCGGGAGGCCGGGCC
>WAAD01031603.1:388001-500458 GCA_013389945.1 Fregata magnificens
GGCGGAGCGGGGTGGGGAGCCTTCCCTGCGGCCTCCGCTCGCTGCCCCCTGCCGCGAAGGTGAGTGGGGCCCGGTCCGGCGGGGCCATGCGGGCCGTGAGGGGCCGTGAGAGGGGAGGTGGTGACCGGGGCCTGGCAGAGGATGGTGGAGGCGTGGTAGCGCCGCTCCCGCTGTAAAATGAGGTATGTTCTCATGATGCCAGTATTGAAAAGTAATAGGCGTTTGAGGCCAAAGGCAGAAATTAATGAGGAGCAAAATGCAACGAGAGCCTTGGCTGTGTTTTGCACGCGGAAGGAGGAGGTGAGGTATCTGAAATTGGTCCAAGCTGTTTGATATGCAGCTCGTCAAAGGCAGTCTTAGATTGAATTCTTCAGTGCAAAGAGGTCTCGCTGTAGCTTTGTAAGCTCATCTCATGCTTCTGGGACAGTAAGATGACAAACAGGTCACTTTTGTACACCAGACCGGTGATGTAGAGCCCTGGACTTGAATCTTCGGGTTGTGGCTGAGAAGTGATGGGAACTTTCCACGTCCTCTCATTGCCAGGGAATCTGTCCCGAAACCTAGCAAATAGCACCCAAAAAAAAGTGTTGAGCTTCCAGGAACACCAAGCCATTTATAATGGGTATAAAATACTTGCATGTTGAAAGGCTTTGGTCAGTGGTTTATAAGCATTGACTATTCAGTTGTATAATGAAAATCAAGTTAAGACAAAAGCCACATACTTAGCAATGCATAAACAAGGTTTTTCTATGTATGTGAAACATCCATTAACAGCAGATTTCCCCATTGTCAGTTAAATTTAGTAGTACTCTTGAACAGAAATAACTCTGGTGGAATTAATCGCTCTCCTTAAAAAGCTGACAGCTATTTTAAGCAGTCAGCTTTCTGGAGGAAAGAAGCAACACAAGTATGTATGCTCTTCAAAGGGATATACTTGGGGCAAGTTAGGAGTGCGGTCTTACTATGTTTAGGTTTAAATTCCATTTTTCACACGTATTTCTTGAACTGAATTGTTGTGTTCCTGAACTCCAAAATGTGCTTTGGTGTATTAGCAACAAAGCCTTTAACTTTAGAAGTACTTTGACCTCCTGGGAATTTCAAGGGATTTTAAGGGTCTGAAGGTTGTGTTTCTTAAATTCTCAGTATTTAGAGGTAGCTCACACCCTGATTTTTAGTGTACAGCTGGTATAGGTTTCGTTGTGAGCCAGACACAGCAAGGATTGCTGGTTATGCTTGTCAGTTCATACCTGTGCCAAACAGAAGCAGTGGGACTGGATATTATGGGTAATTCCTGGTTTGGTAGACTGTTGAGGAGGGTATCCTTTTAAATACAAAATTAGCAGTAACTTTGGGCTTTGGAAACTTTCTGTGGCAACAGTTCTTGCTAACTTCTTCACATGCCCACCCCTTGGGGTTTTTTGTTTGTTTTACCCTAAGGGGTTTCTTTTGACTCAGTGGCAATAAGGTAAAAAAGCTTAGTACCTGTAAGAGTGTAGTTAACCTGTAGTTACAACCATGCATCCTTTTTCAAGACTCAGTATGTAGCACTCTCATGTTATAAATGATTACTTTTCCCCTCTCCCTCCTTTCCTATTCTACACATCTTCTTCACTTACTGGAGGGGAAAAAAGAGTTGGGTACCAATTCACTAATTATATGTTTCTCGCCCAGCGTTCCACAAGCCCGTCTTAAATAGCACTGAGAGTAGGCTGAGAAATAACATTGCACAAACTACTATTATACAATCGTATGGGAGCATTTATACGTCAGAAGAGAGCTGGGCAGAAGGGTAAGTAACTTGTCTTAACCTGCCCCAGAGTTTACAAAGTGGGGATTGGGAAGTGTATTTCTTAAGTGTTCTTAAGACCCAAGGAGGGTTAAACCATGACAGAGTGGAAAGGGAAAAGGGTCTGTTATCCTAAGGAAATCACTTAATGCCTGGCAAAGAAACTAACAGCTTATCTTGCAGTGTTTAAGAAGTCTAATGCATTAGATTCTTTTTCAGAAGGAACCAATCACCCAGCATAGGCTTAATCAGCCTTCTGTTGCACCCTAGTCACATTTTGACAGTGTGTTTCAAGAAGTAAAGTACAGCTGGATCAAACTATGCTCACAGAAATTTAAAACAATCAAAGACTTGTTTTCTGAAATCCTGAGCAATTTATTGCAGTAAAAATGATTTGACACTTTAAAAAAAAAAATTGCAACTTTTTTTCTGGTAAAAGCAGAATACCTGATTTCAGTCTGCTTCCGCTGTGACAGGCTGGTCCAGCCCTCGTGGGTGGGATAGGATGCAGGGAGCAGAGGTCAGTGTGATGTTCAGCAGAGACAGAGTAGTGGAAACAAGAGGACTTGGAGCAACAGGAAGAAAAATGAAGAGAATCAAGGAACTGTGTTGCAAGAAGCAGACACCTTAGTTTTCTTAGTAGAGATTGATATATTGTACTTCGATCTTAATGCTTTAAAATATTTTCTGTGTCCTGGCTGAGTTCAGAGCACTAAGAGCAGGCAAGGTGTCTTGTTACTTGCTCATCCTGGGCAAGAGGGGGAGCGTTGTGTTTCACATCAATTGCGAGCTGCTTCTGCTGTGTGTCAGGGCAGATCACAGATCCATCTGGCCATGAAAGCTTTTAGCACTGTTTCGGTTTAGTTTGTGCCTTTGAGAAGGTTTGGGCCACGCTAGGTTTAACCCCTGTTTTGGTAGTGTAGTTGTACGCTTCAAAGGCCTCGTGCATGTGTACAGGCTTAGCCATGGGTCTTAGTCAAATCTGTGATAACATGTAGTATTCAAAGATGCATATAAATGCTTGTAAGTTAACTTGTTATAGTATTCTGTGGGGAAAAATATTATAGTTTGAGTGATGAAACTAGTTTATGGAAACATGCAGTGCTGGCATTCGTTTCTAAACAACAAAGTCCAGTTTGGCATTTCATTTTTTTTATGATCACCTGAGCTTTGAAAACAAAACAAAATAATTGAAAAGGATATTAAGTGACTAAACTCGCTGAGAAAATTAGAATTTAGTGCTACTACAGTATTGTTTCCTTGGAGAAACGTCTTTTACCTAACTGCAGAAATCGAAATCTGTCTGGTTCAGCCTCCCTTCCTCATAGGAATAACAGTGCTGTAAAACCGCAGTTCAGTGTATTTGATAAGGGTTTTAAAGCTTGTTATCTTTGCCTGCCCTTTCTAAGTTGGATATCTGTGGATATCTGGATTTATTTCTAAGATTGCTTTCTGACTTCTGCTGTACAGTGACCATGCTTTCCTGCTGTACCACAAGCAAAAGTGACTGGATTTTGGTGATGCTGTTTGCCTGCAGTTTTGGACAGCTGATACTCTAAGCATTCAAGCTTTTGGTCATCCTTCTCCTGTTAACGGAGTAGGAATATGATAGCCTGATCACAAGCAATAGAGTTTGCACATCACATAAAGTTACAGCCAGTCAGCTGAGATGAGGTAACTGACTGCGTGCAGGCTCCTGCCTTTCTTGCTTGCAGAGTAAAGCAAATTAATATAGTGCACGTGATGTAAATTAACCTGTTTTACTTTGCAGCTGGGACAGGCTTCAGCATGCATGCTCAGTTACTGTGAGGCTGACAGGTGGTAGCCTGGTAAGATGCGCTAACCCCATTGCTTGTGCTCGTCTGGATGTGCCTTGGAGATAGCCATGTGAAAGGGCTTGTAAAATGAGAAAATATGTGGGTCAATATTTGCTCTTGAGGACTTGCAGTTGTTGAACTTGATTCATGTATATCCATCTATTTTTCATTAAAATGCTATGTTTGCTGTTGGCGTTTGAGGGCAGAATTTGGCTATGTCATTTTGTGGATTTAGTACCTTGAACTTGAAACTTTATATCTTGCCTTAAGGGATTGTCTAGCCTAGACTTTTTCTTTACTACATTATTCTGTTTTCTGTCTTCTCTACCCTCAAGAAATGGGAAAGAAAAATTAATAATAGACTAAAGCTGCGAGCATTTCCTTTTTAATCAAGTGGTAGAAAACCCTGGGCTGAACAGGCTTTTTTAAATTACCTGGTCTCTGATATTTTAATTAATGTTAGTATTTTCCCTACCACATTTATACTGCCCTGAGGGAAGACTTTTTTCCCCTGCCTTTCCTACATGGCATGCCACAAAGATTCCTCTACAATTAACCTAGTAAAAGTGTAAAAAAAAAAATAAAAAAAAAAAAAAATCCCACAGATAACAAAGGTTTAAAGTTGAAAAGACGTCCTTGAACTTCTCACAAATAGTAAAATATACAAGTACAATAATGTTAAAATGTCCCTGAGCCTTCTCACATCAGTGTTTTAATGCATTTAACCTAATTGTTTTAATGCATCTAACCGAATTGCTGTTCCACTGAAGAAGATTTAAAAAAAAAAAAAAAAAAGTTGGGTGTGCTTCTAAGATCATAACTGGGAATTGAGAAACAGTAAGCAAATCATTATCTTTCAATTTACACGCTAAGAGTCTGATTTATTATTATTAGGCAACCTGTTTCATTCCAGATTTCCAAAATCTACCTCTGTTTTTATTTTTTTAAAAAATTATTTAAATTACTTCAGTTTTCTTGTTGAGAGAGATGCTGAGTTCCTGCAGTTCCCATTGCCTTCTCAGTGCCCATATTTCAGTGTGTGAACATTAAAACAATGAAGTTGATCTTGTTTTAAGAATGTGTTCCTCATTGCCTATTGATTGCTCCTCATTGTCGGTTGATTTAGGCTGGGTTTATTCTCTGTGTTAAAAAAAATTGTATAAAACACATCTCTGGAGAAGTATTTTTATAAATGCTAAATGAATGAGCAAGAATGCAAGTATATTCAGGTGATACTTGATTTCTCTGTCTTCACCTATGTTATTCACTGTTATGTCAGATTACTTTTAATTTCACTTCATATGAAGTATTTTGCTTCTGTGTCTTCCGAGTGCTCTCAGAAGATGCCAGTCAGAAAATTATAGCAATAAAAAGTATGCTGGGTTTTAAGCATACATTTACTGTTAGGATCTACTTCTGCTTTAATAACAGATTTTTCTATTTACTCAGGCATTTTGTAAGTCACGTTGGAGATAAGAATGAGAAGTCATTTTTATGAGAGTGAAAGTGCATGTGTTTAGGAAACTTTTCTTGCATCAGTCTTTGTGAAGTTTGAGTGGGTTTTGGTAATTAATAAACCTTCAGTGATTCATGGCTTGTCTTAATGATGGAAGACTTATAACAGTGAAACCAACTCACTAAAACATTAGATTTGAATCAAACTATTAGGTGACATGTCAATCACAAGCTTCAAAGGTGGCATCATAAAAAATTAAAATTATGAAGGAGAACTCCAAATGTGAGCTTAAACGGAAGGCTGACTTAGAGGGAACAGTAATAAAGCAAATATACTGACAGTATTTCTTCGCAGAAGAGTAGAAGACATGATTGTTTTGCCCTGTGGCTTGCTTCTCTAGTCTTTGCAGACATCTGAAAATGTACTGGTGTGGTTTTTTGTTTGTTTTTTTTTTTTTTTCTCCTGTGGAACTATATTCTTTTCTTTAACTACTGGCTATGAATTAAGGCTACACAGCTTTTACCCCTTCTGTATTAGGTGTATGTTTGCCATCTCCAATGTGAAGATGATCATTCCTCCCAGGCTGGGTTGACCCATCTTTGCTACATGTGCTCAGGGCTGGCCATACGTACCTGCCTACAGCTGTAGTTCACCAGGCTCAAAGTTCCAGTGTACTCTGATCCCTGCAAAGTTGAGCTGGTGTTATTAACTTTGATCAGGACCTGATGGGACTTGCAGTCTCTTGAGGCCACAGCACCATTAGAAAGAGGAACCATTCCATCTCTTTCACGGTGGTGGCTGCTCCACACTTGTGTGAAGTTACAGTGGAAGTGTGTTCTATTGGCAGTAGCTCACTGAGTGCTTTTCAAAAGGTAACTTGTAAAATGCAGCTTAGGTGGGAAGGAGGAACTGTGTCCTTCTCTGCTACTTTCTACTTATTTCATACTTAAATAGCAAGATGTTGGCATCTGGAGTCACTTACAAAAGCACTTGGTTTGAAACACTTTGTTTTCTAAGAAAACCAAGGAATTTAAACCAAGATTGTTCATACCCTAACTAAAAGCTGTAATTTCAAGTGACTATTTCTGCCAATTGTGTTGTTTAGGATAATACTGAATAGGCCCATCCATGTGAGGAACTCAACACAGTTGCATTCATAAGAATTAGTTTTAACTCATCCCTTTGTGGTAGGTAACTAATTTCTCCCATGGTACTGTTGCAGAAATCAGAGATGCACAGAAATGAAAACTAGAGTTTTCAAGCTTAAACACCTAAGTACAAACATACCTAAGTCTGAGAACATAGGTTTCAGGGTGTTCACAAAGTTTAACAAATTGGCAGCAGAGCTGAGAGTAGACCCAGCGTCTCCCAATCAGACCCTCACACTGAACAGTATTGGTTTTGTTTTGCTTTAAGACACTTTTGGATGCACCTGAATGACATTAACAGTTAAGTTCTCCTTTCCATAGATATCTGCATATTTGACGTTCACTTTCTTAATCTCATCCTTAGGTCTTGAGTGAACTGTTTTTATTGCAGTCCTGCAATGCGATTTTAACACAGGCATCCAGAAGTTTCAATAATTATATATGTTTATAAATCCACCCTACTAAAACAGTGATTTGGGTGGCTGGGGAATTAGTAGTGGGATAGCAAGCAGTCTTAGCATTCATTTGAAACGTGACCAGAGCTGGTGCATCCCTTTCTCTCGAGACATGCGTTAGGTAAGGTATTTAACAGCCCGATCATTCTGAATTTAGCACCAGTAAGGGGCTCTCTTTGCCTATATTAGTAAAGAGGGCAAGGACTAAATGGGCAGGGAGAACCAAAGCATTGTTTAGGGCAAGGTTTCATGATATTGCAGTCAGTGATCATTTATTAATTCTGCAGACTGTATAGGAAAGCAGCTTCCCAGTCTGTCTCTGGCATTGGGCGCACTTGGCACAGCAGGCACTTGGAAGCCCAGGAAGGGGATGGCTGTTCTGATATTTTGTGGAGGTACTGTCTAAATAAAGTAACTACCAGGGTGGCTGGAAAAGGATCCAGTACTGAATCAGACTGGGATTCCTGGTAAGCTTGAGTAATAAAGCACAAGGCGGCAGCCAGCACTTTTGCTGAATGAGAAGTTGCACACATATTTCATTAGCATACAGTGCTTGAAGGCAGAGAGCGATGCTGCTGTCTGGTTTCAGGTAGGTTTCTCAAACTTTTTCATAGTGTGGAAATATAACCGGTCTTTAGCATCTCGAATGAACCCACCTTGTCCCATTTCTCTGTGCAGAGGCATAAGCTAATTTTCCAGCCTCGTCCCCTCTTACCTCTTCCCACCCCATCTTCCTTCTCTGTTAGAGCTCTATAGCCTCTGCAGTGTATGTGGAACTTGAATCTGATTGTAAAGCAGCCCTTTATTAAAATGCCCAAGTATCTCAGATGACTACTATAAATTAATAGTGTTACAAAACCGAGAAGGAATACAGATTGATTTTTTGTGTGTGTTCTGCTTTTTTGCATTTTATAGGCATTTTGATTGATTAAAAAAAAAATCTTTTTTGGCACCTATTCTGTGTCCTAGATTTTAAGCTCTTGAATCATAATAAGAGCTGAAGTACTCACAAGAAATACTCTAGTGACTGCTGAGAATTAGTAGTCAATAGAATCAAAAATATTTTATTCCTTTCTTTGAAAAGAAAATGGAAAACTTCACCTGTTTTTTCTAGTTTCCCTCTGGGACTATGTTAATTCTAACATGGATCGTCACTAGGGGTAGCAGGTGTCTCCAGGGTCTGCTTTCTTGGGCCTTGACAGTCCAACAATGATAATATTTTCCTCTCTGTTTGTGTGAATATCTGCTTTTTTTAAGGACAGCTTATAAGTAGTACATTCATGGAAGTCTAGACTGTCTTTCATATTTTCTTTCTGGGCATACAAGTGAAGCGTGATGAAACAGGAAGATGTTACCTGGTTTATTGCCGGATTTTTCACTTTATGCCTGGGTGGTACTCGAATGTTCGTTTCCCATTCTATCTAATCAACTTTGACAGGTACATTTCTCAGCCCAGTTCCCTCTGAAAATAAGTATTTCTTAAGAGCTTAGGAATGATAACAGGGCAAAGCAAATGGTACAGGTGAGGCAGATGGTGTGTTGGTGAGCTCATAATTATGTTTGCTTGAAATAAGATGTATATGAATACACATGGTTAATACATGCAGCTTCGTGTTTCTGTAACTGTCCATTGTCATCCTGGCTACTTTCTGTTTGTGTGCATCCTTCTGGTGTGGTCAGTGCTGCCTTAGACCAGAAGCTCCTTTTTTTTTTATGCTTGTACTATACCCACTAGAAATGGGCTCTAATCCTTCTTGGTGCTTCTAGACACTTGCAAATCAAGAACTGTGCTCTTGTTTTCAGCCGCGTGTGGTCACATCTTCATGTAAACGGGGCACCCTCAAGACTACTGAAGCCCCAAAGCTGATCGTTTTAATCTACCGTACGAGACCCTGTGTCTTTTAGTGACAGCCTTAGCTGATATTAAGATCTGTAAGCACCAACAAATTTTGGATCACCTGTGCTTTCAGAAGCTATGCTGCCCAGGATCAGTCCTTGCAATCTCGTTGTTGTGGGATGACGCTGAAAACAGGGCCATTACTGAAGAGAAGCACCAGTCTGGTCAGTGGGATCTCTGAGCCCAGAAGCAGAGGGCGTTGTTACAGTGCTCCACACGTCCCTTGAACTTTGTGTTAAATCTTTAAGGGATCTTTGCACTTCCTTTAATGGGATGGCCTTATGAGTATCTGAGGTTAATTGGCTGTGCTAAAGTCACTTGCAGAGCTGCTCTTAGCATTTCAGTAGGATCAGATTCATCCTTTGATTGCCAGAAACTCCTTTATGTGCGCTACTTCACTTTGTGCATCCTTTTAGATATGTAAACTGCTCTTAATATTTACTGTTGCTATAGTATGTCTTTTCTGAGGGTGTCAGTGGACTTCACAAAACGTGAGATACCACATCACGTCTGTGGCAGTGCTAAGTACCATAGGTTTCATAATATAGCTGAGAAACTGTGGCAAGGACAAACCCGTAAGACCTACTAAGAATTACATGAGAAAATATTACCATTGGGTCATTAGTAAATAGGAGGTGTGGGCTGGATTAAGGACTCCAGTCCTTAATAGTCCAGAGACTTGACTTGCCCTCCAGAGTATGGACTGTTGACAAACGTAAATGTTTTTTTTGAGGAATAGCCTAAAAATAAGGGAAAAGCTGCACTGTAAGTTACTGGTTGACTTCATCATGCAGCATGAGTGTTTATATCTTTTATTTAAGAAAATCAATCTCATGTCTTATATTTTTGAAACGTTTTAATCCATATCCTTTTCTTAAGGAGCAGTCCCTTTGTGACAAACAGTAGCTGGTCTGTTTTGCAGTGAACCATTTCTTAATGACAAAAAGCTGATCTGAACAGTTGCTCCGTATTCATGATACCAGTCCCTTTACTTAAACATTTTGGAGGCATAAAAATGACAAGGTCAGTATGGCATTTCTGCAAGGCTACTGCTCTTGATTGATTCTCTGTAAAGTTTCTGATGGCATGGTTGCAAACTGTAAGGTAAACTATTTTTTAAAAAAGTTTTTCTTAGTTGCCAGGAAAGATGTCTTGTGAATCTGAAAGCTGAAGACCTGAAGTTCAGCTTCATATTTATAGAACTGGTTGCACACAGGCAGCAGTAGCATAGATCTCCCTGTGCTCTGTCATTTTTGTGTGTTGCAAATGGTCTTGAGGCATAGTTAAAAGGAGAAGGGGCAGACTTGTTCTTGACCCTTCTCTGGAAGTGAGCAGAGACATGTCATACAGCGGAGAGGGCTATTGATGTGCGTGTTTGCCATTGGGAATGAGCGTGCAGTTGCCCTGATCAGACTGAAAACCATTTACAGCTCACTGCCTGATTGGGATTTAAGTGAGAGACACATCAGTTTATTCCTGAACTTGTCTCCATGCAGTTCATCAGAAGACCACGTAGAAATACGTTATCCAAGGCATACATACTTGCCTCAAAATCGGCTAACCATGGAGGAAATAAAAAGATTATGTTTGTATGTAGAGTTTTTCATGTGGTTTGAGGCTGAAATTATCAGATCGAGGTTTTTAAAAGTTTTTTCAGAAGTGCTAGGTAGCTGTGCTTCTGACTGACTTTGGTAGCAGCTGCAGTATCCTTTTTATGGATCAGGATGTTCTGGCCTTGTTTGGTCTGAGGAAAGCAGACAGGGTTACGCTGTGCTTGGCAGTATCATACTGACAAAGCCAGTGCTGAACTCCCATACCATTGCTGATTGAACAGCAGGTGAATGCCAAGAGCTGCATTAAAGCAGGCTCATTACCATGCTCATGGTTTGTAGTCGTCAGCCAAGTCATTGTTTGGGAACCTTGCCTGTTTCATGGGGTATGTGTGAGTAGTCATCTTGTGACCACGGAGAGAAACTGAGTAGAGCAAATCTCTGAGGTTCCAGAATCAAGACAACTGTTGCAAACTCTGTGTATTTTTGTAGATCTATCTCTCTTGGGGGAAACCAATTCTTGGGCTTAGCAATGCTACAGGTGTTAGACTGAGGTAGGAGAGTTTACTGAGATTATTGTAGTTCTACCTTCATCACTGCTGTCTCAGCTGTAGTAGCATAACCTTATCTTGAGAAAAGATAGAGCCAACACAGAGGGACAACAGTGTTAGGAGGTGAAAAATTGAAAGACTTAATGAGAAATAGAAAATACAACGCTATAAAGAGAAAAGAGAACTAAGAAGATGTGATAAATTTACAAAGAAGAAAGAATCTGAGTAAGTCATAGAATCATTAAGGTTGGAAAAGACCTCTAAGATCAAGTCCAACCGTCAACCCAACACCACCATGCCTCCTAAACCATGTCCTGAAGTGCCATGTCTACATGTTTTTTTGAACACCTCCAGGGATGGTAACTCTGCCACCTCTCTGGGCAGCCTGTTCCAATGCCTAACCACTCTTTTGGTAAAGAAATTTTTCCTAATATGCAATCTAAACCTCCCCTGATGGAACTTGAGGCCATTTCCTCTCGTCCTATCGCTGGTTAGTTGGGAGAAGAGTCCAACACCCACTTCACTACAGCCTGCTTTCAAATAGTTGTAGAGAGTGATAAGGTCTCCCTTCAGCCTCCTCTTCTCCAGACTAAACAACCCCAGTTCCCTCAGCCACTCCTCAGAAGACTTGTTCTCCAGACCCTTCACCAGCTTCGTTGCCCTTCTCTGGACACACTCCAGCACCTCAATGTCCTTTTCGTAGTGAGGGGCCCAAAACTGAACACAGTATTTGAGGTGCGGCCTCACCAGTGCTGAGTACAGGGGGACAATCACTTCCCTACTCCTGCTGGCCACACTAGTTCTGATACAAGCCAGGATGCCGTTGGCCTTCTTGGCCCCCTGGGCACACTGCCGGCTCATGTTCAGCTGGCTGTTGACCAGCACCCCCAGGTCCTTTTCCGCTGGGCAGCTTTCCAGTCACTCTTCCCCAAGCCTGTGGCGTTGCTTGGGGTTGTTGTGACCAAAGTGCAGGACCGGGGTCTTGGTCAAGTCCTGTCAGCCTTTTTACGATATTGAAGAGTGAAAACAACTCTTGTAACAATGAAGAGCAGTATTTAAAACTGTCCCTAGAATACGTGTTAGTGCAATTCATCAGTTACTGCAAAACGCCATTGAGGACAGGGGCACAGCAGGGTTCAGAATGACTCCAAGAGGCACAACCAGACTTCTGGTCCCTATAATCCAATCTTTTCATTGCAGTGGTCAGCCAAGAATAAGGTGAATTAAAAACCCAATTTTAATTTCACATTACAATGTTTTTAGGATTTTTTTTTTTCTCTTTTGGAGCATGCACTTGGTTGGATTTTGTCTGCCAAGAAGGCTGTGAGGTTCACTGCTAAGTCAAGGAAAATACGCATAGAATACTGTCCTTAACTAATATTAAGAAGTCTGTCTTTGAAAAAAAGATCTGTTTTCCAGTGAGAAGTTATGCAAATTGAAATACAGTAAATACTGCCCACGATAGTAGTATTTCATAGACTTGTGCCTAGTTACATGGCAATTTGCCTTTTGTTGTTTTTTTAAATAGAGAATATTGTTCCAGTTATCTTTCTCTAGGTAGCTGTTTTTACAGTTCAGTACACTTGAGCAAACTGGTGTAATTTTCCTCTGTAAGTGGCTTTTTCTGCTACAAACACTGGCAATTCATGCATTTCAGTTGCAAGTTCAGGGCTTTCATCTAATGCCCAGAACTAAATCACTGGTTTTTCTTGTGTGGCTCAACTCAAGCTGTTTATTGTGTCCATCTTTCACTCCTCTGCTTGAAGCAGCTAAGCTACATGAATCAGTAACCGTAGAATATTGAACACTTCTGGATGACTCAAAATACAGGGAACAAAAGCCCTAAATGACTAGTCACCTGGGTGTTGTACCTCATGAAAATAAAGGTTTTATTAGAAAATGAACTCTTACATCAGGGACTGATGGTAAACCATGCTGGACAGCAGCATTTTCATACCCAGTTGTCATTGCAGTCTCAGCCAGAAGTCTCATCAGAGCCAGCTGTATCAAGATCTGTATCTTAAGCAATTCAGGAGTGCTGCTTTGGGAAGGCAAAGTGGGGTTAGCCATACACACAGTCTGAGAAAGACCTCTGCATCTGCCATTCCTCGGGTTTTGTCAGCGACCATAGAGCTGCTGATAGATTTTTCACCTGGTTGCACGTGTTAATGCTGGCTTGTCAAAGCAGTTTGGCATTCCTTGTTTCAGGATTCCACTGGAGCCGCATTCCTGGGGTGATACTGGCTCAGTTAAAGTGTATGTCATACAGCTTGTACTGAAATTCATGCTCTGTTTTTAAGCAGCTTTTTACTTGTGCAAAGAGGGCAGTCGTGTTGTCCAGGGCACATGGCAGGGACTGGATAGACTCTAGTCCTTCCTTAGTCATTTGTGAACTGACCGTGTCAACGTGGATTCACCAAGGGGAGATCATGCTTGACCAACCTGATAGCCTTCTATGACGGTGTGACTGGTTGGGCAGATGAAGGGAGACCAGTGGATGTTGTTTACCTTGACTTCAGCAAGGCTTTCGATACTGTCTCCCATAACATCCTCATAGACAAGCTTAGGAAATGTGGGTTAGATGAGGGGACAGTGAGGTGGATTGAGAACTGGCTGAACAGCAGAGCTCAGAGGGTTATGATCCACAGTGCAGAGTCTGGTTGGATGCCCGTAACTAGCGGTGTTCCCCAGGGGTCTGTACTGGGTCCAGTCCTGTTCAACATATTCATCCATGACCTGGATGAAGGGCTAGAGTGTACTCTCAGCAAGTTTGCTGACGATACAAAACTGGGAGGAGTGGCTGATACGCCAGAAGGCTGCGCTGCCATTCAGCGAGACCTGGACAGGCTGGAGAGCTGGGCCGAGGGGAACCGAATGAAATTCAACAAAAGCAACTGTAAGGTCCTGCACCTGGAGAGGACCAGCCCCCTGCACCAGTACAGGTTGGGGGTTGACCTGCTGGAAAGTAGCTCTGCTGAGAAGGACCTGGGAGTGCTGGTGGACAGCAGGCTGATCATGAGCCAGCACTGTGCCCTTGTGGCGAAGGCGGCCAACGGGATCCTGGCGTGCATCAAAAGGAGTGTGGCCAGCAGGTCGAGGGAGGTTATCCTCACACTCTACTCCGCCCTAGTGAGGCCACATCTAGAGTACTACATTCAGTTCTGGGCTCCCCAGTTCAAGAAAGGGAACTGCTGGAGCAAGTCCAGCGGAGAGCCACAAAGATGATCAGGGGACTGGAGCATCTCTCTTGTGAGGAAAGGCTGAGAGACTTGGGTTTGTTTAGCTTGGAGAAGGCTGAGGGGGGATCTTATCAATGCTTATAAATATCTGAAGGGTGGGTGTCAAGAGGATGGGGCCAGATTCTTTTCAGTGGTGCCCAATGACAGGACAAGGGGCAACGGGCACAAATTGGAACACAGGAAGTTCCACCTGAATATGAGAAAAAACTTCTTTATTGTGAGGGTGACAGAGCACTGGAACAGGCTGCCCAGAGAGGTTGTGGAGTCTCCTTCTCTGGAAATATTCAAAACCCACCTGGACGCAGTCCTGTGCACCCTGCTCTAGGTGTATCTGCTCAAGTTGGTTGGGGTTGGACAAGGTGATCTGCAGAGGTCCCTTCCAACCCCAACCATTCTGTGATTCTGTGACCATCCTACAGCTTAGCACCATTATTTAGAGCTACAGGACCCAATACACAGTATTTGATTCTGTTTTTTCATGTTCCCTTGGACTTGACTTTGCTTTGGCAAGGGGCCAAGACAGCAATCTTTAGAATTGAGGGTAAAGGCTGATTGCCTTTATGGGTTTCTAGATGCCTTTTGGCACCAAGCATTGAGACCACAGGGAACAATGCTTTCCTTGCCCACGATCTCTCCAGGCTGCGTGCAAAGTACGGAAAGCCAACTGCTCCACATGTGGCTCCCAGGATGGACCATTGGGTAAACTTAGAGGGTTTAAGCTCAGTTAAGACATCACAATACTTTCCCCAATATTTTCCCTTTAACCTCAGCTTCATTTGAAGAGCACGGTTTAGTTGAACTGTCTGGTTATGTGGCTTCCTTTATTTTTGCTTTAAACTTGTTTAACTTTGGCTTATTTTTAAGAGCAGGGCATGCCAAAAAGTGAAATTCTAGCTTAATTAGAATTAGTGGTGATATAGCAGCGTGGGTAAACTTGCTCCCTGAAAGCATAGCCTGTACCAGAGAAGTGGTTCAAGCAATATGAGTTAAACTGGTTTCTGTAATGAATTAAGCATACTAAGAGGAGAAGGAATTGGGGTGGTGATGTAGCCTTATCTTTGTGAGGGTTTTGCTAGTACAGCTATGGTCTTCTGAAGGGTGTGTTTAATTCTCTTAAATGACATGATGTTGGTACTACTTTTAAGTGGTCATTAGAGTGTCCCCCCCCAGATCAAATGTGCCTGCACATACAATTATTCGGGAATAGCTTCAAGTCTGGGCCAGTTTTACTATGAATTAAAGTGTGTACAGGCCATGAGATAACTGGGAACAGGGCAAAGAAAATCAAAACAAGCCATTGGAGCATTTTTCCCCCATATAACTAAATCAGTTAAATTGCTGTAGGGGACACAGGTACAACCTTCCTAAGCATCTGAGGCCTCCTGGCCTTTCTCATGTACGGAGCTACTTCCAGACTTTCTTTAAATCCCTTCTTTAAGGAGTATTCCCATATTTAACTAACTGTGTGATGTAGTCCAGTTAAAATCCTTCTTTTTAGGCCATTAGACAAGTATTTCTGACATTGTGCCCTATTTGAAGTGGACTGCAAAGCTGATGAAGAGTCTCTGTCTTTGTATTTAAAGTCCAGGTACTCTTATAGTAATACTTTATAAGTCCATGAGAGCAATACTTCTGTAAGTAGGAAGGTTTAGGTGGCTTTACAGCATTGCTTTGAAGCCACAGCGAGGTAGGGCGTGATTCAGCGGATGAACATTGGTTCCTTCATCTTGTGCTGCATGTGAATATTAAAGTGGTTGATTTTTTGTGTAAGTAAAGACATGCAAATATATCTTCTCCTAACTACTGGCTGATTTTTGTCTTTTGCTCTTTCTGTTTAGATGACATTTTAGATGAGGCAACAAGGAAAGACCTTTTCACCGACACATTCTGTAAGGTCTGTGGGGCAGTGCTGCAGTTTGAGTCTCAAAGGATGTCACACTATAAGGTAGGCTGGAGAGGAGGATTTCTCCTAGCAAGCCCTGGGACTTTGGTTTGTTTGTTTGGGGTTTCTGTGTAGTGTTATAGAAGACTTCTTATAGTGTGTTTCTCAAGGCTTACGCTAGGCTTAGACATTAACCAGACTTCAATGCGAACGTTATGGGTTCGGTATAGTGAAGGGCAATCACCTGCATATTACAGCATGATTTTAGAAGGCACTGAACAGGTTCAGGCCATATGTATGGCATGGGGCAGTGCTAGCTATAGAGGATTGAGGTCATGCCTTCTGATACTTCAGCCAGTGATACATACGTGCTGCTCCGTGCACCAGTGTCTGCTTGAGGCAGGTTGTATGAATCACACTGAAAGCATTTCTTGGAATAACTGTGTGCCTTGGGATATTGCTGTAGATGTGGGAAAGCATGCTTTATTTTTAAACTTGATCTTGAGGGTATGCAGGTTTGCAGGCAGAGACATTTCTGTCGTTTTCTTTCTTCTTGCAAAAGTTCAAGTTTAAAATATCAGTTGCTGTCAGGAGTCTTTCTTGCTATTCACGTTATGAAGACTCAGGTCTTGCAAGGTGTTGTATTTCCTTACTTTGATTTAACTTAAGCAGCAGTTGCACTGTCAGAACTTCACAGAGTTCAGACCCTCAGTTTGATTTTCTGTTTCTTGGATCAAAATCCAGTTGAGGATAATAGATGCAATTGTAAAGTTACCTGACTTTAGCATTACAAAATGAATTGATGGAAATAACTGACTCTTCTCAGTTGTGCTTGTAATGTCTAGCCAGGTATGTTAGGTCCTCTTTCTCTTTGCTAATATTGTTACAATATCCTGCACTGCTCCTCAGAATCCTTAAAAGACATCTGGAAAGCATCAAGTCAGAGAAGACAAGTTACTTGTTTTGCTTTATAGGTTACCACTGTATAGTGTGGCATGTGGGTAAGTACATTACAAGTGCAAGCGTTTGAAGGTTATGAGTTCAGAGAGCATGTAAGAATTAAAAAATAATTGCAGCTGAGGGAAGCATACAGTAACACACAATTTTAGGTACCTGGACTATTGTATCCTTAGTAGAAAGGTGTAGAAATCTCCATAGTCTGACTCCAAGCTGGAGATACTTTAACTCAGCTTCCAGGGAAACCTGTTTTTCTTTACTGGTTGTACAGGGAGACTAGACTTCTTATTTAGGAAGGTAAGTTAGGTCCTGCTGCCTCTTATTCTTCTGTGCCACGACACGGCCTTGACGTCAAGCCCCCAGGCTTCGTGGTAGAGGAGCACAGCAGACTTGCCCTGTGGCATGGCTGCATTCCTTTCCTTACCTATCTTAGTATCCCTGTTTGTAAGGGGACATGTCAGGATTTTTGGTTCCCCAAAGACTTGAGAGTAGATGACTCCGAGGGCTGCTTGAGGCAAAATGTTATGAGTAATGCTAAGTACTATATTATTGATTAAAGTGTAGTATTGTTACATGAGCTGGCGTTTGTCCGCTTGTGGCTCTGCTTTATACAAATACAATTTGGCAAGTGTTGAAAGCAGTTTTTGATGAATGAAGTCCCAGTCACTGGATATATCACTGCTTGGATCCTTGTTACTGAAACAGGAATAATTCTAATTCTAGTCTCTTCCCAGGGCAAAAAGCATGCTCAGAAAGTTCGTCTTTACATCCAAATGCATGGTGAGAAAGATGAGAGACAGGATCATGGGAAACAGAAGAAAACGGATTGTATCAATTTTCAGGTGACTATTCCTCTTCATTGCTAAATAAAATGTTCCCTTGGATAATTCAGTGAATGCTTGTAACCGAGTTTGCCCTTGCCTGGTTTCAGATGGATGGAAGTGGAGTACTGGACAAAAACAAATACTGCAATCTCTGCAATGTGATTTTTACTTCCCCAGTGGTTGCTTTGTCTCACTACTTGGGAAAGATCCACACTAAAAAGCTGAAGCAATTATCAGGAGACCAAGCCCACATGCCAGCACAGAGCATGCAGCCTATTTCTGGTAAGAACTAAATAGTTTGCATGTGTTTTCCTGTCACCCTCTGAAACAAACCTACACTTGCCATGTCTCTATGCCTTCCTATTCTGCTGAAGTTGTGGAGCTGTCTTGTGGTAAGTCCTTAGGTGAATAAACAAGGATACTACCCTGTGCAACTCTGAAGCCATGGAACCTTGCTTTCAAATTCCCTGTCTTTCATTGACTGAAACTAAAGGCAAATATTTCTGATATTTTATTAATGAAGGGTGTTTATTGTTGTTCTGAGAATTCACTGCAGTCCCAACGAGGTGTTCCTCTGATAAACTAATATGATAAGAAATTAAAAAACAATTAGTCCATGAGCCACACTTAACTGGCGTATTTAAAGTGTATGTGCTCTGAATCACCCTCTGCAGGTTACATCTCTCTTCTTGGAGTGTATAAGGACCTTAGAGTGACCAGCCATCAAACACAGTTGATTTTTAGGTATCTAATGGTGGGGTTTCTGAATATTCCAGGGTTGTGTTCCTTCTCAGTCTGTACTTTCATATCCTTGCAAGGATTAAGATATTTTATAGTCTCTTGCAAGTAGTTGAGCACCCAGCAGACTGTTGTCCTTTCCAGCTCTGTAGTTCTGCAGTCACCTGTTTTGCTCCATGGAATTGTTTTAGCCTTTCCTTTGCTGTGCTGTCAGCAGATTTATCCTCTACTTCCATGTCTCCAGCTTTACAGAAGCCATCAGCTGAGAACCCCTTACTGCCTTCAAAAGCTGAAGAGTCTTCGTCATCCTCCAACACAAGGTTGAAGTTAAATGATCCAGACAAGTACTGCAAGCTCTGCTGTGCTCCCTTCAATAATCCACTCGTGGCCCAGGAGCATTATGTTGGTAAGAAACACAGAAGAAATGAAGCACGGAAAAAGATATTGGAGGAGCTGGGAGGCAAAGCCATCCCTGCAGAATCCAGCACAAATGGTAAGCAGAACATGAGCAAGGGTTACAATCTCTTAAGTGTAGCTCGAGTGCTCAGTTCTGATTTGTTCAAGCAACTGCTCTGATGTGTGCAAGGAAATGGTAGTCTTCTCCTGTGTTACAGAACAAGTTCATTTCTTCCTTTCTGTTTGGTCTATGAACTGCTAAAGTCCTGTCTCTGGCAGCTGTAGGCTGGAAAATATTTCTTACTGGCTTGGAGACCCAAATCCAGTCCTCACTGAGTTCTGTAGTCAAATTCAAAGGAGCATAAAAAATAGCCCAGTCCCCTAAATCCAAGGCCAGGATCAGTTTTATCTGTGTCATTCTTAAGATGTTCATCCACCTTGTTCTGAAAAAGTGTCTGTGCTGGAAACTCCACAACCTCTATAAGGAACATCTTCCAGGACTTCTTGATCTTTACCTTCTCAATCTTAAAACGTTTTACTGACATTGAACTCTGCTGTCTCTGACCACAATGTATTTCTTCACTGTGCACAGAACAAGAAGCAGACACAAGAATTGAATCATATGTTTCCTTTTTGTTGCATTCTTTAAATAACTGAAAACTGGTGTCATGTCTTCTCTTAATCTTTTATTCATGAAACCAGTTGTCATAATTATTTCAATCTTCCCACATAAGGAATTTTGTTTCCTAAACAGTCATTGTTCTCTAGCCTCCCATCAGGACTGTCTCCAGCTCAAGCACTGTGTCCAAAGCCAAGGCCCTGTTGCTGTGCAACTTCCATTAATTTTGAGGAACTGTCAATCCTTTCTTCAGTAAGGAATTCAGAATCCTACCTGATCGTTAAAAGTCATTGTTACTATAAAACATCTCTCATTAAGTCATGCTATAATTTAAACAAAACAATATGTTTTGATGCAAAGTAATAGCCCATTGGAATTAATGCTACATTTTGCTAATGGATGAAGGTCTTGGGTTTGCATGGGGAAAAAGGTTACTCACTGGTTTCAGAATACTTAGGTCTATGGATGACACAGCTTGTAGGAGAAAATGACAACCTAGAAAACACAAGGCTTTTCCTCATCTGGCTTTACCTTATATTTGCCTGAGGCTCCGTGTACCATATTCATAATGTACTGTATTGACAATTCCCTCAGCATCTTCACAGGGTTGAACCGATGCTGCCTGAATGTTTGAGCAGGTAATGTTTAAACTGATCTTATTTTAATTAAATCTGGACTGACTGGATTGGTATCTGTTGGTGCTTGCTTTGGGTCAGGTATTTACGATAGTATTTAATTTTTCAGTACAGTTCATTCTCATCAGCACTTGACAACAGTTTACTGGAATTATCTTGGATCACTTCGGTCATCAGAAGTACTTTTTGTTAATGTCTAAACCATGGTTACACTGCAACTGTACACCTTACCAGCTCCCTTCATAAATATTATTCTAGTGTAAAATTGCAGCAGAGACTTTATATCTGTCTATAAACATTGTTTATCAGAACATTATGTTAGGACTCTTGCATGGGATGGGATATTGATGTGTTTTGAGTTTTGCCTTTCATTTGTAGTCTCTAACGTACAGGTTCCTTCTTTTCAGCAGTTGGGGTTGGTTATTACAGGTGCCCTGTATGTAACGTCACACTTACGTCTATAGAAACGTACCAGTCCCATGTGCAAGGAAATAAGCACCGGGTTAAGTAAGTCAGTAAGTCTTTTATTACTATTCCTCTGCAGTTTGTACTTTCAAACCTTTTCATTAGCCCTGTTGTCTGCTGTTAAGTGAGTTTGACTAGTTCCTGGGTTTTTTGGTTTGGGGTTTTTTTTGTTGTTTGGCTTACTGGTTTAAAGGGGCACTGTCCATTTAAATGTTATGCTTGTGACTGAAATTCAGGCTTAGAGTTCCCACAGTTGCATCTTCAATGACAACCCACAGGGGAAAGGTCCTGAAACCTGGACAGTTTTCCCACTTATTTTGCTGTCTGGGGTTAGCAGCACCTGTTTTGGTACAGCATCTTCAGTGCTCAGTCTAGAAGGAAATGGTCTGAACTTAAAGATTCCTACTGACAGGGCAAAGAAGACCTTAATCCCGAAAAGTGCCAAGTCTCCATCAGTTGTGTTGCTTTCAGGATTCATCAACATGCATCTTACATTTGGCATAAGATCATTTATGGGGTAGATGATAGCTCTTGTACTTTCCCTTTTACCCAGAAGAGGGCTTGTAGACTGTGTTAATGGTAGAATGGATATTGTGGTGATTTAAGGTGTACTTTTTAGAGATTGCTATGCAAGTAGGCCACGTATCAAAACTGCTTACATGTTAAGCATTTTGATAAGACATATTTTAAGTGAAAGTGCAATAATAATACAACCACAAGAGACTGATGTGATATGTGAGCTGATATGATTTTAAATGTTTGTTTAGTCAACAGAATTAGAGTCCCCAAAAACAGGAGTGTAGGGAACTGCTACAGGCCTATCTATAGTTTAACAAAATGAATGTATAAAGCTGGTGAATTAAGGCAGAACAAGATATATTTAAGGGATGGGTCTTCGGAGCTGCCTTTCCCACAGGGGATATCTTTGTCATCTAACCTCTTTATCTTCCAGTGTGAGGAAAGGGAGAGCAAAATATAAACTGATAGGTGGTTTTGCTACTACTAGGGAAGCACATTTATCTTGTTTGGGGTTTTTAGCAATCCAGGTTGGTTGTTTTGTTCTGTTTTGTTTCTGCTGTGGAGTCACACAGTTTGCCTGAAATTACTGTACTGCAACGGTTCAATAGAATGAATCTCATAAAGCAGTTAGTACCTTTATTACTTGACAGTCAGTATATAATGTAATTGCTTTTTATCTGCAGCTAATTGGAGATTAGTTAATAAGAGAGACTCTTAAATTTTCGTTTTAAAAATGTATAAAGTCATTTTAAAAGCATCTTAGTCTTGCAGCACCCTAGGTCACAAGAAACTCATTTGGTCTTCATGAAGTTATTCCGGATTTTCAGTTTTCACAAAGAGTAGAATCTGTTTCCTGTAACTTCAGCTTTACAGATATGATCGTGTGTAACAGGGTCCATGTAGTTACACAGAACAATACACTTGGAATATGTTCTTCTTCTAACCCTGGAAATACAACTTTTTTTTTTTTAACTCAACAGATGCTAAGCAAATTGGTCAGTATTAATAACTAAGACTTTCTGTCCAATTTATGCAGAGAAACAGTGCTTGTCAATCTCATGAAGAAATCAAAGAAAACATGTGACTCCTTTCAAGATGAATTAACAGATTACATTAAAGTTCAAAAAGCTAGAGGTCTAGAGCCAAGAAGTTATTTAGGAAAAGCCGAAGAGGAAGAGTTTCAAGATAAAAACATTGAAGGAGGAAGTGACCTTGGTGAGATTATATCTTCAAACTTTAAGTGTGAACAAGGCCAGCATTCCAGCCTTTTCTCAGAAACCCAGTCACCTGCAAGTACTGGGGAAAACAGATCGCCAAGCTGGCCATCAGCTTGTGAGCATGCACTAGAAAATACACCTAATTGTCGGCCTAACAAGGGATACTGTAAAAAAGAGCAAGAAGAGCAAGCATCTGGGGTGGCCACCATCAGAGATAAAAGCTTCAGCCTATTGGTTGCAGAATCTAAAGACTGCTACGAGCTTATGCTTGCTGAAACTTCTACCAGCTCCTACAGAAAAGAACAGAAATTTCAGATAAAACATTTTGAGGAGGAAAAATACATCAGTGAAGAGCTGAAGTATGAGAAGCAAGCCACAAAGCAGAAACGAAAGGAAAACATTGAAGGTGCAGATTTAGGAAAAGAAAGTCAGAAGCAAAAGAGAATTAAATTTGACATAGACTTGGTAAAAAAGAAGAAATCAAGACCTTATAAAGACAAAAGGCTTAAAAAAAACCCTGCTGAGAAAGAGAGCAAAAAGCACAAAGAGGATAAAAAGAAGCCACAGACACATGGCAAAAGAGAAGAGGAGCTACTTTGGGATGAATCTGTCTTGGGATATTGATAAAGGTTTTGCTTAGCTTTAAGAGGTTGATTCTGTTTGTAGACTCACTTAACCATTTTGTACTATACTATGACTTCTGGTTTTTCGTTTGTTTTGGGTTTTAAGCAAAGTTTTTGTTCCAATCTGGAAGTGAGAAAAAGTCTCTCTTCTGATACTTTTGGGCAGTAGGTAGGCATCAATTTTTAATCATCTTACACATACAGCAGCCATTGCAGTGATGCGACTTTGAAAGTCTGTAATCTCTTCTGGAATATACCACAAATAAGGGTCAATAGCTTACAGAATACTGTTGGAATTCCAGCAAAATGCATAGCTTCTTTCTAATACTAATGGTGCCTACTATTGAGGTTTCTATTATTCTTCTAGGAAAGTACGTAAACTTGTAGGATAAATAAGGGCACTACAGTGTTCCCGGCCATGTCTGTAACCATTTCTCTGACAGATTTAAAAGGAGAGTGTGAAAGGCTTTTGATTCCAGATCTTATTTGCTATTGGGGGTTTTTTGGGTTTGGTTTGGGTTTTTTGTCACCTCGTTCTGAGTGGAAAATGAGTCTATTAAACATTGTCTAGTAGATTTTTCTCATTGTAATCCTAATTTAATCCTAATGTAATTTAATCCTAATGTAATTTAATCCTAATGTAATTTAATTTAGGAAACACAGAAAAGGTGCAATATGCAAAATTAATTGCTAGCATGAGGCTACTTTCTGCTTCATTCACTCATAGTAACATACAGAAGGAATGTTAGAATGAAGCTAGATTTATGATCAAAATGATACCTTGAAAAATCAGTGACAGCTTTGTATTTCACTTTAAATGTCGTATCACCAGACCTTCATTCACAGTATGGATTTATGTTATTGTGGTATGAGCACCGATGTCCTACGTAAGTGCAATTAATTGAGGAACCTAGGTGATGGGTTCAAGCTCTTGTATTGCTCCCAGGACTCTCAGATGAGACCTTCAGTGAGCCATGGACACTGGAAACGCATCAGTCTCTACGGGGCCTGGGGCAGGCAGGCTGCCCAAGAGGAAGAGAGGAATTGCAATGTCTGCCACACTGTGCAGAGCTGTGGTTGTGTAGCGGATTTGAAGCCTGTGTGATGTCCTACTAAAAGCTGCTGGATTGAGTAAATACAGTTAAGTTCTGAAAAGTGATCATTTAAAAGCAATTTCTTAAGACACCATTTAGGTATCTCTCTTATTGCCTTCAGGTTGCAAGAAAGCTTTTTCTGAGCCTTGATGTGGGATCTGAAAGCCATCATGCTGTTGAGTCGCACCACTTAGACTGCGCTTTCCACTGGGTTAGTCTGTTTGTAGAGGCACCTGTGCTGAGCTGCTGCTCTCAGGAGATCTGCCCAACTGAAACTTTCTGTTGTGGGTTGTTGTGGTGTGGGATGGAGTAGAGACCAGGGCCCTCAAGCCTTGAATTCTGTCTGATTTGTCTTACTTTTTAGTTTTGCGGGTATAAGAAGTAGGTTGAAAAGCCCTGAAAATAAGGTAGTCTGCTTTATTTTTTAAGGATTTGTGTTTTGTGGTTGATTGCAATCTTTGGATTTATTTTTCCTGCTGCTGATAAAGTTATAAATCTGAGTAGTTAGCATCTGAGCTGTCAGGTAACTTAGTCCATCCTCTAACAGACAAGCTTAACTAGATACATGTACAACTAAACAAAGTTGAGCAGGAACATGTAGGTGCCAATAATAATTCATTGGTCAGGAGTCTCAGGAACCTGAACTCAGAGGTCCATGGGGATTCAGCTTTAAGTTCAAAGTGTACATAGGTTCCTTGTTCTGGTCCCCTTTTCTAATTTCCCCTGGTCTTTGTTTCAGGCTGATAATGTCTCTGCTTTCTTCAGTGGCTCTTTTTCCTTGCTCAGGAGTTACGTGCCTTTCTGTGTTTTTCCAAGGACTCTTTCCCTGGCTTTCCTTAGTCCCTGCTCGTCTAATGAGGGAGTCTCAAGTCACACATTAATAACTGCTTTTCTCATTATTTACTTGGGAAGAGAGCGGATTCAATCGTAACTTACTTATGCTAACTGTTGATGACAGTTGTGAGCTGTTGTAAACTGCCAACCGCAGGCTGCTTGTATTGTCCTACAGTGTAACTGGGGAGGTTTTTAAGCACTCTCTCCTGTATATACTCCTTGCTGTGAGAATAACGTGGGCAACACTGCAGCTTGTCTCCTGTATAAAACAAATAATGACTTTCTCTTCTCCCAGGACACCTAGTTTAGCAAACCTTGCGGCATTGTAAGATCTCTTTGATATTTCTGTCACTCCATCAAATAGGGCTGTACAAATATGGCCAGTGTCTTTCACAATTATTAGTAAGGAACCCTTGCTCCAATATGATCACGTACACCTCCTTTCCTTAAGAAATCAGCCTAAAAAACAACTAGACCTCCAGCAGACGAAAAGGCCACAGTGTAGTGCTCTGCTTTTACACAGGGAACAGACTAATTGAAGGGAAATAAGCACCAGTTTACTGGCTTTTGAACTAAGAGTTGCACTTTTGGAAGTCAGGAGAAGGAGATTAACAGCTCTGAAAATACGGTAAAAGCATGAGTTGGCAGAACAGGGAGATGTTTTGGGTTTTTTTCAGTGATTATTCCCAAATCTGTACTTGAACTCCATACCCTCGTTGCCTACCCACTGGAAAGTGGTTGCACAAACCGTGTAGAGTAGCTCTAAACAAAGTTTCTTGGTATCAAACATGAAAGATAAGATCCCAAAAGAGGTGCTCTTGCCACATTTTGATTAAACAGTGATTAATCTATGATGTAAATGCTGCAAATGAGACATAGCAGATTCTCATCTAGCAGAAGTAACTTATAGATCTAATTTAGATAAGTGATATCCAATTTTCTAAGATCATAAATAAGGATTATTGTTTGTGTGTTTCCTAATTGCCTTGTTCCTAGCCTTTCACATTTGTGCCGATAGTTATCTACATGCTAGATATTTTAAAATACTAGGCACAGAGATTGATTACTTTATTTGCCCTTTACTGTAAATAAGTCTTTTTTTCACTTCTTAGTAGCAAAGGAATCCACACTGTCTGTAACGAAAGCTAATTTTGCTCATCTGTTCCTCCCATTAAAACTACCAAAGCATTACAATTCTGATTTGAGAACAAATTAAATCACAGATCTTTCTGTCACATCTGAGGAGATAGACTTGCAGGAGATCTGACTGGAGACCCCTTGGAGTCAATGGTGTTTTATGCAGGTACGAGGGTTCCTCTCTGAAGGCCTGACAGCACTAAATTTGATCTGTCTCCTCTTTCAGTAAACCTGTGTGCTGCTTGGCTTTGTGAAAGAGCTGCTGTATATGAAAAAGGGAAGTTAAAACTCTACACGTAGCTGAGCACAGAAACAAAGTTAAAACTGCTGTTTAAAGCTGGGCTTGAGCGAAGACTCTTGCATTTCAATTTTGTCTCTCTCCATGGTTCACCAGATCACCTGGATCAAGTACTGAATTCTTCCAAGGCCTCTTTTTTCATCTACAAAAGGTGCAGAAGGGGACTCTGGCAGACTTATCCTGCCCGTGATGTGTCTCTGAAGCAGGCTGCTGCTGTCAGTTTCTCCTCCTTTCTCCTGAAAGTTACCATGCCTGGGACATCCTTGTGTCCCTGCATCCGCTATTCCCATTCACAAGCAAATAGATCAGCTTAAACTCTCCGTAAGAGCAGCTGGCATTAGAGGGAGGCAAGGCCACCCTTCTGCTGGAGCAGGAATAACAAGAAATGCCTGAAAGTGTTGGAGTTGCTTGTTCAATAAAGAAGCAATAGAGCCTTGGTGCTCACCTCTGAAAGCAGCTGTCATGTTCAGTGTCCTATGAAGAGTTGCATGAATGTACTTTTCTGGAAAATACTGTCACTTTTTATACTTTGTTTTCCTTTTTATGATTTTTTTTGTACTTTGGTTTCCTTTTCGTAACTGGCTGCAGTATGCGAAAAATTTGTAGTGAGATCCTAGTGCAAGGTCTGTCTGAAAAAAGCCACAACTGAAACAGGAGATCTCTTTCTGCATCCTGTGAAGTGAGCAAGAAATTGTTTTCACAGTGGAAGGCTCTCGTTTGAAATCTTGCAATAAAAGGGAGAACCCCTGAAGTCACCTTGCATGCCCTGAACTCAGGCTGTGGTTTCAGCAAGGCACACTGGGAATGCCAGCACCTGGCAAGTTAACCCTACCATTGGCCTATGAGACATATCCTCATCATATCTAACCTCCTAACTTGTCCAAGTGTATTTTTGTAAAGATTTTGAGGCATTCAACTGAAATTAGTATAAATCATTTGAATGCAGTGCCTTGAGCTGCATCTCAAATTTACCATGTTTCTATGGAATCAGATTACAGTGTAAAACTGTTGTTTGAGCTAGTTAGAGGACTGTTACAGTTTAATTAAATTAAAGTATGTTTTTCAGCATAGAGCTCTTGGCCAGCACTGCCATCCAACAACATGGAAGCTGATACTGTGCTTAATGGCTGTGTTTATCAGCCAGAACACCAAGATGAAAGCACCAGGGTGAGGACTGGGAGATTTGGATTCTCTTTCCAGCCTTCCCATAAGCTTCTCATGTGATTTACAACTGCCAGGAACATGGTGCCAGATGAGCTCTTCCAGCTGCAGCTTTTTTAACCTTAACATGTTAGAGCTTCTGGTTCCTCACACCCACTGGTAGAAATGACCTGAGTGAGGAGGTTACAGCCCTGTCAGATCTGCTGGTGTCTTTCCAGCTGTACCTGTTTCCTATCCCGCTTCTATTTTCAGAGTGAGATGTTGAGCAGCTAGGCACAGTATCTTTTTAACCCCGACCAGCTGGAGCAGTTCTTGACTATACCCTTAAACTGGTGATGAATGCACGTATCACAAAAACGGGTCATAAAAGATGAAAAAATAGGAAACCATAAATAAGTACAGTGCCATAAATATTTCTGTGGGAAAGCTTTGGAAAAAGAGCAACAGTGTTCCTTGTCTCCAAATAAGTTACTGACCTTTATTGCAAAGAGCTCAATTTACAGTTAAATGCAATGAAGTGCTATTTCTACCAGTTATTTCTGGCAGAGCAAAGGTTTAGGCATGGATGCCTATTGAACTTTAAGAAAATTCTGTTCTGATTTTGGAGCTACAGCAAACTGCCTGTCCAGCTTTGCGCCTAGGAGTGTGCTGGCTATCACTCCTGCTCCAGGGTGTAAGACTGGACACAGGCATAAATCTCAGTTTCCATAAGTGACTGACATTTCCGCAAGTCTTGAACACCTCCAGGAGCCTACCTTGCACAATGTGCTGAGTACCACTTGTATCACAGTTGGGCTTTGTTGTAGGATCAATACTCAACACCCTGCAAAACCACAGATCCTCAGGTCACAGACCTTTTCTTCTTGCATTGACAGGCTCAGGTCCTTGCTATTTCTCTACTTAAGACATGAAAGTTTGAAATAAAACCAGAATCTCAGTGGGGGGAATGTGAAAGGAGTGGTACATAATTTTTTTTTTTTCTCTGAGCTGTGGGGAAAACTGAAAATCTCTGTGTGTGGGAGGGAGAGGAGATTTAAAAGAAACCTTTAAAATGAAGTAGGGTTTCTTAGAATTAACAATGAAACTGTTCACAGCAATGTTCTGAGCACTAACCTAACAAACAGTTGAAATAAAGTTGTTTTCCTCAAACCTAAGTGCTAGGTGTTTCCAGACCATCTGTATTATAAATTCAAGCTCCACAGGCTGAACCACAATTACCAAGAATATTGTGCTGTATGAGAAATATATTGACTATGATGTCTCTTGCTCATAGGTAAGCTTTTTCCCTCAAAATGCTTCTTTTGGAACTGCATTATATCAGTCTCTATTGATGCTATTTCTGAGCCACGGTGGCAAAACCTTCCCTTTTGTAGTCGGCAGAAATGATGATTTCTATTTCTCTTCGCTCCCCCATGACAGTGATATGTCAATGGTTAATAACACATTGAAGTACCATGGTATATATACATGTCCTCCTTGGAGTATTAATCAAAACTCTGAAGTCTGTATCCTTACATTCATTTGACTTCATGTGCAAATGAAATCCATGCCTCAAGGTCATGATGGGAGTAGCTGTGGTGGCTTTCTGCATCAGCTCAGTTCTTTCCTACCCTGCCTTCAGCCTTTCTGAAATCCATCTTTTGTGTTTAAAAAAAAAAAAAAAAAGAGTATCACTCTGACTTGCTCAGCTTCACCCCAATAACGCTCCATCTCTTGCTTTGCGCTCCCCATGTTGCTGCAACACCAGGAAACTGGTTGTGTCTCTGGTCAAATGAGTCACTCCGGGCGAGGTGCTATGTGACTACTCAAATGTGAGACTTCTCAGGAGCTTGCAAGATTTGGCTCTTTTCCCCACTTTTAGAGGTCCATAGGAGTTTTGGTGCTGTAGCTTCATGCAAGTCCAGATCAAGGGACCATGCAGGATGCACTCAGCTCGCATGACTTTCTCTAGAGAGCACCTGGGCTTGTCTTCAGCAACAACATCTGTGCAGGCACTGAGGTTCCTTGGCCAAGTAGCTCATGTCAGTGGTGCCCATAACGCAGAGGCCTCGCGGCCCCTTGGGAAGGCACCTTTTGCACCTGTATTGCGTGTAGCATTCAAATTTGAATGTGCATCAGCAATTCCTTCACACGTGAGCTCCTTCCCTGCTCCACATTGTCATGCTCAGGGTGGAAGAGGATACCTGGGAAGCCAATGTGAAATCAAGACTATGATAGCAGAGTTGCATCCTACAAAGCAACATCAGACATAAAACCTACCCCATCAGGTTTATATAAAGTCTGGAGTTT
This sequence comes from Fregata magnificens, assembly GCA_013389945.1. Taxonomy (NCBI): domain Eukaryota; kingdom Metazoa; phylum Chordata; class Aves; order Suliformes; family Fregatidae; genus Fregata; species Fregata magnificens. Next base: position 417,589 of record WAAD01031603.1, read on the forward strand.
GGGACCCTCTGTGAATGGTCAGCAGTTAGTGTTGCTGGCATTTGTGTCTGTTCAAGCGCTTACAGATCTGTGATATTTTTTGAAAACTCTCGGGATGAGTGTCTCTTCCCTGTTAAGTTATTTCATGTTACTCTATGAGGGTGCCTGTACTCACAGCCTAAGCAAGCAGATGTACTCGTTTCCTTAGAATTGCCCTCAAAATGAGAGGATTGTATGGAAGGGGCTTTGTTTTAAGAAAAACTCCTCTCAAATCTGACAGAGAAGGTCATGCCAGCTGCTTCACTGCCTGCCTTCTGGTTTGTTTACATCTCTTTATTCTTCTTTTTTCTAGCTCAGCAAATGAAGAAATCAGACCGCACACACCAGCCGTGCTCGTTCAGGAGTGCTGGTGTGCCGACCCCGATGCTGTGCCTGTGGTGAAGGTGTTGTGTCGCCCAGCCTGAGCAGAGCTGGCACGCTGCCTGCCATGCAGCTGCAAACAGGGGCTTGCTGGGCGCAGGGTACATACGCCGGTGCACAGCTTGCCTTTCATCTTTCTGCTCCACGCTTGAAACAGCAAGAAGCACCAGTTGGTGAAGAAAAGGAGGTTGAGACAACACCCGCAAGCTGGTGTCCATCTTGACCTCCACTGTGTAGCCTTATCCGCTCTCCAACACTCATCTCATAGCTGCATCATCTCTCGTTATGATTTTAATGCTCTGCTTTAGCCCTGGCAATTAACTGGGTTAAGATTATCGGTCAGGTTTATGAACAAGCATGAAGGAAGTGAGGACAGACATACCACCACTGTTGTGGCAGTACTTTCTTGTTCATTGGTGGATGTGCTGTTGAGGCAAATAAGTCTTTGGTTTTCTTCTTTTTTTAGCAATGTTTTATGGAGTATTCTGATGCTGTTTGTTTGGTTAGGCAAACATAGGCAAGCAGGCATCTTTGTAGCATTACTGCAACATTTGCTAATGGAGAGCGAGGATAATGCAATGGGAGCCCCCCAGTGAGATGGATTTGTAGTGTTTATGCTTCAGAATATGCTCATGTGGCATTTGACAAATACAAGAGAGTTCAGAGGAGATGAGCAAATGGAAGCCTAGGCCGGTGTTGTCTAAGTAGTCTTGAAACTGTTAATAAATAAGCATCTATATCCCCTTGTAGGCATCTCAGAAAGGGGTTTAGTTTTGAGGACAGCTGACTACCTGCTGCTCAGTAGCATTAAAAATCAAAGACAGTCCAGTGAACTGTCTAAAAAGAGATTTGGGTGCCTTGTGTTAGGCCTCCAGGTTTGAAACTTCTGATCTTTAATAAACCTAAGGGTGGCTGGGGAAATACTGCAGTCATTAAACTATCTAATGGCACTTACTGTTTGTTTACTTCTTCAGGGAATCCCTTAAGGTTGGTATCTACCCTCTCTCCCTTGGGAGCGCTTGCTGCATAAGCCATGGGGGCTTGTCTCTCTCCCCAGTGAACGACACTTGGCTCTGACAGTGAGGTGATTCTGTCTTTGCTGCTTTCTTCTGTCCCCAGTAATGCCTGATCATATCTGGATTTCTGAAAACATTTGTGTCAGTCCTGTATACACAGCCAAAACACGTTTGTCTTACAGAAAATACACTAAGTGCAGAGAATATTGCCATGCAAGCCTGTCTGAGTCCTTTGCATGCATTTGGAAGGATGATGCTAGAATAATTGGCTGGAATTGCATGAAAAAGCTAAACAAAGGGTTGTATTAAAGTATTGACTGTGTATTGCCAATGATAGGGAATTTTTACTCCCATTTTCCTTTCTTACTGTGCTGGTATCAGCTAGGATCTTCATTATCATGCTGGGCAAGCCTTCATCTGTTTGAGGGGTGGAAAGAGGGATATGTGTACAATGCAGATGGCTCCAGCCATGGCTTTTATCCCTGCACTGTTGGTGATCATGCGTGGACAGCATCCATGGGCACACAGGGGACAGAGCCCATTTGGGCAGATGTGGTGGGAGGGCCAGGCCTGTAAATCTCTGTCCAGCTGCACAAAGAAGTTACCAGGAGACAAAATAGGGCAAACGTTTTTTGGCCAAATGTGTACTCTTGTCCCAGGACTAGTATAACTAACATACCTCAGTTTGATTGAGGGAGAGGTCACTCTGTGCACACCCTGTGGTACTAGCCTGGAGAGAGCAGTTTCCACGGAGCAGCCAATGTGCTGTAAATTCACACCATCGCTCACCTCGTAGAGCTGTGCCCTACAGCTGCTTCCAGCTCTCGGATCAGGTCAGATGGCATATTCACCATCACTTGTGCAGATATCGCCAACTTCCCGTGCCTCTCAATGGAATAAAGCCTTGCATTACTTCTAGAGATGCTGGGAAGAAAGGGAAATGTAGTTGAAAGTTTAAGGGGGATGTTTTTTCCCCATATCTTCTAGCCTGCACTATCCCAAGTAACCTTGTGTCTTTCTGTTCTCTTTCCAGGTACTTGTGACTCTCATCCACTGGTGAAACTGCTGAAAGCAGCTGGAGGAACGAGGGCATTTTGATTGCCCCACGCTGTAGAAGGCCCAATTCTTAATTACACTGTCTTGTGTTAGCTTTGCCAAACTCAACAGTCATGCCAATGATAGATCTCTCTCAAAATTGGAAATTGTTTCTGTTGTGTTTTATTTTTCAATAAAATGGGTGAACCCATAAGAATTCCCTGCATTTCCCTCTGCGGCATATAACTTCAGTCATTTCACAACTCCTAAGAGTAAACTAACTCCCTACTGAGTTATTCATGACCTCTTCTCAGCCAGGCTGATATATATCTGATTGCTTCCTGAGTCTGCTGTGAGGAATAAATCAAGCGTCTCCCTTCACGCTGAGTGCTGGCATATCACAGAATTTCTCTGGGACTCTACAAAGCAGAAGAAAATCAACACAAGCCGGAATCTGTCCCACATCCCAGATGAGCTACCCAGCTTTTTAGCTCTCAAACCAACTCTCCTCATTGTGCCTCTGAGCCCTGATGGTCTTCTTTATTCCACCTCCTAAAACTCATTTCTTCCATCCTGCCCATACATAAGTCGTCATGATCAGCCAGGATATAGCACGCTGCACTATGTCTGATTGTGTCACTCTCCCAGGGGCTTTCTTGCTCTTCCCTTCTTACTGCTCTGCTATACTGGGTTGTGTCTACAGTAAATTTACAGATTGTAAATAGTTGGGGCTAGTATTCAGCTTCTCTGTGAATCACCTGGTGTGCTCTGGGGTGGAGTAAAATGCTTGGGAGCAAAAGGAACTGGGGGACAGCTTGCCTAGCCACTCAGCAGGGCCGATAGGAGTAAAATGTTTGTTCTCAACCGTAAAGGTGTCTTATGGAGGGATCACAACCGGAGCACTGCAGCAGACAGTCCAGTGCTGCATTGAGATTGAACCCTTCAGGGTATCAATTTGCCTGCTACTAGTTTTGCTTTTAGAGGATTCCTTTGATGCCCAGTGGCTTACAGAATGCATGAGGTTTGAAGGACATCAGCACCGAGAGGTTCTAAGCCCGGTGAATATCTTCTCTGTGAATGTGCAGGCACCTTGTAGGTGCTGGGTGAAGGAAGAGAGCTTTGCAACGTCCTGCTCAAAGCAAGGGGTCCTGAAGGACAATCTTGAGTGACAGTCTTGCTCAAGAAGCAAGAAAACTGGTGTTCAGGAAGGTGGAAAGCACCTGGTGGAGGAAGGGGATAAAAGTTAGAGGTGGGAAGGAGGGAAGAGAGACAGGGAAAGAGTAGAAAAAGGAGAGCCATGGCCAAGCCTTGAGTCTGAAAGGCAAAGTTCACACCGGAGAGCGATATTGGTCAAAATGCTGATGATGGGTTTGGGGAGGCAGTTCTGACGGACAGACAGAAATCTGCCAGCTTCTGCCTGGCCCTGTCCGAGGAGGTACAAAATGAACCTTGAAGATTCAGGGCTTCAGAGGCAGAACCCCCCAAAAAAATTCCAACCTCTTTCAAATGTTTTCATGAAAACACAGTGATGCCAACCTGTGAGCTTTTTCTGAGCAATATGCTCAAGTACAAGCCTAGCCAGGGGAAAACCCAAGCTCAAATTCCTTCTGCATTTGAGTTGAGCCAATGTGGGATGTACAGCTTCAGGATAGCCATTAGGTCTTTACGCCAGGACAGGCGCTGGAGGTGGCCCCAAGCAGCCACGATCCAGGTATCTCCACGTAGCCCCTCACCTTTGCTTCGGGGAAGATGGAGACTCCCTTTGTCTGCTCACATGGAGTGAGGACCTGCTGTGGCACCTCCATGTGGCTGCAGGGCACATCCCAAAACTGGCAGGATCCTCTGCAGCAGCAGGAAAGGTCTATCATGCCAGGTACCTAAGAGAAATAATAGAGTATCCCTGCAGTCCCGTGAGACATGCCTAGAGATAAGCAGATGCTCTGCATGGAGAACAGGCTCCTTGGGTTAAATTACGTGTTTGGTACCTTCCTGTCTCTTGTGGGCTCTTTTTAGACTCTCCAGAGGACCCGAGCATGTCTGGGGTTCTGCCAATGCTTATTTTTACATCACTTGTTCCACTTGAGTCAAAACTGCTTCGCAGCAGCATCTTAGCCCCTAGTTTTTCAAAAGTTAATCTGAACTACTGCCACAGGACTAGACCAGTGGGGCTAGGTGACCTGCCCACATTGATCTTTGCAGCCTAAAGCGGAAGCAGCCAGGCTGGGCTAGCTCTGAAAACTGCCTCTTCAATCTACTTAGTTGGAACCGAGGAAAGCTGGCGTGTTGCAGATGGGTTGTGGGTTTCCACGGGCCACAGCTTGCATGCTCTGCACAGGCAGACTCCCCTCCGCTCCAGAGCACAGAGGACAGGGACAGAAATGCCAGGGAATAAATGCAGCTCACAAAATTTGGCTCACAAAAGCAGGCAAGTCTGGGTAAAATCTTTTATGGGATCTGCTGAAACCACTGGAAAAGCAGACAAAACCTCTGGCGCAAGGTCCTGCCCCCAGGCTGCACCCAAAGTCTATCACAGCCACAGTGATACTGCTGCTACCGTGAAAACAGCCCTCTTCGGTTTGCGGCGATAAACAAATGACACTAAAAGAGGCGGGGAACTTCATAGTTTTGCAAACTTTCCAAAGCTACGTGCACCGTGTGCCGGCTCTGCAGAGGGCATCAGCTTGTTGCAGCTGCAGAGGATGCTGCTGCCACATCCAGCAGCCGTGCAGGGGTCTGCATTCAGCTAAAACCTGCATGTAGATATAGGAACCCCTTTCCCTATAGCTATACCATCATCCCAGCGCTAACCCCTGCCGTGCCACACTGTCGCAGTGCAAGTTTGGGACTGAAGAGTGGATAATGTGAATTTTCTGTGGTTCCTTTTTCCCCTGCAGGCTCCCAAAACAGGTTAGAGGAGTAAAGGCTTTGTAAAAAAGGGTAATTATTCCCAGGGAAATTAATTCTCATTAAACACGTAAAGTGTTAGCGAGTAAGAAAGGTGCTTTAACCAAAATAACTACGTGTTTTCTGTGAGGCTTTGTTATGGGTAAAATGAAGGGAGCAGCAGAGCGTAGAGGGCACCAGGCACCGACCCTTTCCCAGGTGGGTTGGAGGGCTGCGGGGAGAGTTCAACCTCCTGCCCCAAGGGTGAAGGGGGTGTTTTGGTGGTACTTGGAAGGGGAAAAAGGATTTCTGTGGGTTTAGACAGTGATTTATTTATTCATGTTTTCATGAACTCAGTTATAGTGGGTGCGCCTTAAAGAGAATTGTCTTTATCAAACCCATAGATTGAAGTTTCACTTTTCTTTAAAAAAAGTATGCTGTGGCTGTATCCCGTTTCTTTGCGCTTCCCAGCCCGGTGATTGTGAAAAGTGGGGTTTTTAACTCATTTCTCGAGCTAGCCCAGCAATTCCTGCTGGGTTAAAGGCCAGTTCTTTAATCTTTTTATTTCAGCCTGGGTTGCAAAGGGCTTTTCATTTGTGTAACACCACCACCACTCCCCTCCCATTCTCAGAGAGAGCAGCGCCTCCGAGATGAGGTCAGACACATGGGCTGGAAATGAGGTGGGTGATTTATTTTTTGAAATTGCCAGTGCTTTTAAATTGTTTGAGACCCCCTATGTATATTTTAAGGCTCCTTCTGGATTCAAAGGCAGGGGGGTGATGCAGGATGGGAGAGGCAGAATGAAAGAGGGGAGCAGGTTTGTGCACCAGCTCAGAGCCCCACTCTTCAGCCCAAGGCAGAAATCTTTGTGTTTCAGTGAATATTCTGCAGACAGAAAGCAGGTGAGTGATTTTGGCCTATGAAAGGGAAAAAAACCCACATCTTTTCTTTTTACCAGAATTTCTCGTTACCAGTGCAGCCAAAGTTAGAAGCCTGGGTAGTGGGTAGCTGAGCAGGCGGCAATTGAACAGACAGTCCGTCCTCTAACAGACAAATTTTATTTGAGTACACGCATAACTAGGCAAAGCAAAGCGGTGGTGTCCAGGCTCCAAAAACAAGATCTCACCAATCCGTTGGCCAGACATCCTGGGAGTCTCGGGAACCTGGAGATGGTTGCTGCAAAGGTCCATGTGGATTCAGCTCCTTTAAGTCCAAGGTGATTACACGGTTTTTTGTTCTGCTCATCTTTTATCATCTTTCCAAGTCTTTGAGGCTGGTGACACCTCTGCCATCTTCAGTGAGTGCTTTTCCACGCTCAGGCATTACATTCCCTTCTCTTTCCTTCCAAAGACACTGTCCTTGGCATTCCTTATCCTGTTCTCCTCTGCTTAAGGAGTCTTAAATCACACAAGAGCAGCTTCTTCACATTAGTATTTGGGGATGGGAGGTTCAAAGACAAGTTACTTATGCTAACTCTTGCTTTTTTACTGTGAGGGTGATCAAACACTGGAACAGGTTTGCCCAGAGAGGTTGTGGAGTCTCCATCTGTGGAGGTAGCCAAAACCCAACTGGACACAGTCCTGAGCAATCTGCTCTAGGTGAGCCTGCTTAAGCAGGGGGGGGTTGGACTAGATCATCTCAAGAGGCCCCTTCCAACCTCAACCATTCAGTGATTCATGCCAACCACAGGCTGCTTGGCCCGCCCTCCCCTCCTGGATGGCCCTCTTAGAGGAGGCCATTCCTCACATCAAGGTCTGGTATGGCGTGTGTCCCCACCGCTCAACGCCTACTGGGTTGCAGCCAACAGCGGAGCTAAAAGTTCTTCTTGGTGGCAAACACAGAGGCCAACCCAGTCTTGCCCTTGACTATGGTAGGAGGCGCTTGGCCAGCCCCAGTCCTTTCACCTGGTTGTCAATGCAGAGCTTCACCTGCCTCATCCAGTAACAAGTCACTACCATGGCAAAGCACACACAGATTTGCATTAGCAGTATAACTACAACGGGGTGCAGCAGCGTGTTGAAGATGCCGGTGGCCGTGGGGGACCAGCCGAAGAAAATTTCCCACCAGTGGTGTTCTCCCACCCTCTTAATTCGTTCCATTACCTGTTTTATAACATTACCATCATGATGTACAGTTATTAGGATCTTTTTAGCTTCTGCCTTAGCATTTTCTAACAGCTGCTGTAACTTTGCATGCTCTAACATTTCTTTTATGAGTGATAAATCCATACCGATGGGGGTCGGGGTTATACTACGATACAAGGTATAGTTTCTGATTAGCAACTGGCTAGTAAATACGGGTGGTTTATACACAAAATCACAGCCTCTAATAATAGCTACATTGCAAGCACACATATTCGAGTCGTTAAACACGGTCTGATTATAAACTTCATTAATTTGCACGTATTTACACATCGTTCTAAAACACACGCACCCTTTCCCTACATACGCTAACACGGTTTTATTACTGCTCTGGGGATTGATCTCAAAATGACACACCCCTTCTTTGGTGTCAAAGCAAACATCGCTCGCCTTAAGGGCATCATCTTCGCATATGAATCCCAGCCCCCTTTCCAAAATGCAGGCTTCCAAATCTACCGATTGCCATTTCCCTTCAGACACCCTTGCCCACATGCGGTGGTCCAGAGGGTAGACCACGGACCCGTTTGTGTTAACCCCCAGGGCCACGATGGGGTAGACCTTTTCGATGCGGGCCTCCGCCACGGTCAGGACGTGGGCGATGACTGCGTTGAGGACCTGGTCGTGGGTGAAGTTGACAAGCCTCCACCAGGCTTGGAGCTGTCGCTCCTTCTCTGTGGCCCCGTCCCACACAATCTTTCGGATCTCGGTGGGGAGGACGCCGTTGTCACCGTCTCTCAGGATACCTGCAACGACACTCTGCACCCACATCTGGGCCTGGATGCAACTAAGAGCAAGAGAGACGTTATTTTGTTCGATGCCCAGTGCTTGCAACAGGACCTGGTGGTCTTTCTCGCTTATTTGTTCCCAGGTGGGCAACACCTCTGATACGAGCCACTGCCCCATCCCGAGGCTGGCCAGGGATGAATTCAGGGGGTTGAGGAGGCCCTGCACGCCCGAGGTGACAGCCTCCAACTTGTTGGCCAAGACCTCAGCGTTCATGCTGTTGAGGACTCCCAGCCCGGCACCTCCTCCTCCCAGCGCCATGGCCAGCAGGTCTCTCCTGGCCCGGGTTCCCTGGATGGAGCGGCTGTGGAGCCACGCCAGCCAGCCGGTGTTGAGGGTGGATAGGAAGGGGGTACAGTGCGGTCTGATGGATGAAATATTAACAGTGGACAGAGACAACACCACCTTCTTCAGTGACCGGACAGGCCCGGTCAACAGCTCTTGGATGTGATTTTGCTTGACTACATAAGGGCCTATTTTGGAAACAAAGGGGCGCAAGACAGCAATGATGGTAAACTCTTTTTTAAATCCTTCAGGGCCTCCTATCCACCACTTTCCTCCAAGCTTGGGGGACATTTCTACACTTAGGTTTCCTCGGCACCACACCTGGAGGTTTATGATCAGGGGTGGGCAGTGTCCATAATCCTGATTATACCATGAAGCCTCCGTGCCTAATTCAGATCTCTTAAATGTTTTGCTCTCACGGAGGCAGTTTACTGGCACGACCCACTTGCGGCCGTTAGGGGCAGCAATAGTCACAGTGGTGCCATCGATTTGCATCGGGTCAGTTATACTTTCTTGGGAGTATTTAATTTCCAATTTTAGTTGGTTGCCAACTTCAGCATATTGGGCTGCATGCCAGGCCAAAAAATGGCACTTTGAGATCTTAACGGCAGCAAAGGAGTGCATCGTGGTGCTAATCTTGAATTTAAAGGACAGCCCCACGCTGTTGTGTGCCCAGAGGCAGACCACAAAGACTGGCTGGACCAAAGTAAAATTGCACCAACAGTCCAATTTTTCCACAGCACAGTTTTTTTTCTGATTCTTCTTAGTTTTTACTTCGGTTATGGAGATTTGAGTTACTCGCTGGTGAGTGGATCCATTAATTACCCTGCACCCTACCTTTATTTCTTGTCCCACCTTCCCCAGCAGCTGTGGAAGTCTGTTTGTGCTATCCCAGCTCCACTCGTTTTCCAGGTACACCTCTGTCCCATGCATAACTACCGTTGACAAATTTAAGCCTTTGTTAGAATTTAATCCCATGCTTCCTGTATATTTTATGTGAGCTTGAGACCAGGGCCAATCGGTCCCAATTTTTGCGTACCTCCTAACCCTGTGCTGGGCTGTGGCCCACGTGTCAGGGTGCCTTTCTAAGTGGGAACGACTGACTTTTTGTCTGAGATGCTGATGGGTTGGTTGGGCATGTTGGGTGCTCAGCGCTATGCACATACCAGAAAGCAAAGCAAATCCTGCAACCAGAAATTTGAAAGCATTTTCCCCGCAGCGCAAACAGGGCTGGTGATGCCACGAAGTTCGCCCTTCCCGCCGGTCACAATCGCCTTCCATTTTCCTTTATCTGCAAAACATAAGCAAGACGGGCTCTCCAGCCCCGTTAATTTCCCTTCCATGCTTTTAATTGCGAAGAATGGAGCCATTTTTCCTGCCTTTTCGCCCCCTTTCTGATTTCTACCTGGTACATGGAGGGGCTGGCCTTGTTCACAACCCTAACAGGCCCCATCCATTGGGGTCCCAGCACCTGGTTCTTCTCTCTAACCCCCCGATACATTACCAGGTCCCCCGTGTTCCACTCTGTGGGGTGCAGCAGCACTCCCAGCTGCTTATCCATCTTGGGGATATTGGTGTCCTGCACCGAGGCAAGCTGGTGGTACGTAGCCGACACGGTCCTCAGCATGTCCTGGACCCATCTGTCCATCAGCACGCGGGGCTGCAGTTCGTCCGGCGGTTCCCCTCTTTGCCACCAGTGTCCTGGCAGCTTCGGACCTCTTGCAGGAGGCAGGTTTTGGGGAGAAGGCGTGTGAGATGCCACAGCCCCCCGTAATGCCAGCAGGACGAGGGGGAGCTTCTGATCCCAGTCTTTCCTTTGCTGGTTCACGAGCTTCCTTAGTGCCGTCTTCAGCGGTTGATTGGGCGCCTCTGCTGAGCCGGGCTTCTGAAAATGCCCCGTGATGTGAAGCTTTTGCTTGATGCCCAGAGCTTGGCACACCCCTTTCATGACTTCTCCGACAAAGCGTTGGCCATGGTCCGAGTCGATCTCCTTTGGGACACCCCACCGTGAGAAGACGTGCTCTACCAGGATCTTTGCGGTTGCACTGGCTGTGTTGTTTCGAGCTGGAAATGCTTCCACCCACTTGGTGAAGCTATCGCTGATCACCAAGCAATACCTGTTCCCTTGGGCTGTTTGGGGCAAAGGGCCAATAAACTCCATCTGCAACTTGCTCCATGGCCCAGAAATCCTCTGGTGGCCCAGGAGGGCTTTGGCCGTTTTGGTGTCGGGATTGTTGGCCGCACATGTCAGGCAGTTGCTGACATACCTCTCCACATCCTCTTTCATTTCAGGCCACCACCCAGCACCCTGCAGCCTCACCATGGTTTTGTCCGTCCCCAAATGCCCCTGCTCGTGAGCCAGGGCCACCAGCTCTGTCCGGATGAGTTCAGGCACCACCCAGACCGGAAAGTCCGCCCCTTCCCTCCGCGCCAAGACCAGCCCCGAGACATCCTTCCATACCTTGCACCCTTTATACTCCCTGCCCTGCGCTAACTCCCGGACACTGGGGTCTTGTGCCTGCAAGCCCAGCAGGTCCACACTCTCCCAGTGTCTGCTGGGAGCCACTGACATGGGCCCGTTCTCCGAGGGCTTGCTGGCCTTCCACATCAGCCCTTCCTTTGCACCTTGCTTGGCTTTGGCGTCCGCCTCCTTGTTCCACTTGGCCTCCTCTGTTCCCTTCTTGTGGGCCTTCACCTTAATGATCTGGGCCGGACGCACCCTCTGCTCCGCCAGCCTCGAGAGGTACAGCAGCTTTTTGGCATAGGTGACGGGCTTGCCATCGGCGGACTGCATGTTCCTCTCCCTCCAGAGCGGCAGCCATTCCAGCACCGCCCGCACCACCCAGCCCGAGTCCGAAAATATGGCCAGGGGCTGGTCTGCCGGTGTGTTTTCCAGGGCGGCCGTCACGGCCACCAGCTCGGCAGCCTGGATGGAGTGCGGCAGGCACTTCCCCTTCACCACCTCCCCGGTGCCCCAGTTGATGGCGGCGTAGCCCGTGTAGGGCACCCCTTCCTCATGGTAGTTGGACCCGTCTACGAACCACACGACATAGCCTCTCTCCTTGGCCTCCGCCAGGCTGAGGCTGCTCTCAAACAGGGGAGCCCGCCACGGCTTGGGCTCAGCCGGGGGACCCCCCAGCTCTTCCCCGTCCCTCTCTCCACTTATTACCACCCCATAGGCGCCGGCCGAGGGGGGCCCAGGGACCTCCTTGTCAGTCAACGCCAACGCCCAGTTGGCCATCCTGGGGCAGCGCAGGGGACCCTCGTCCCCCTTCCCTGACAAGACATACCTCACCGGTGCGCGGGAGGTCCTCAACAGCACCGGGGCTGACCCCACCAGGTACTCCCAGTGCTGCAGGGCCCAGGTCAAGGCTAAAACCTCCCTCTCGTAGTCGGTGAACTGCTGCTCTGCTGGCGTCAGGAGGCGCGAGGCATGGGCGACGGGAAGGAGATGGGCACCGTGCTGCTGGCCCAGGGTGGCCCGCAGCCCCCTCCCCGCGCTGGCCAGCTGCAGGACGTAGGGTCTGTCCCCCCGGGGATGCGCCAGCACAGGGGCTCGCGCCACGCTCTCCTTTAAGGTCTTCACTGCCTCGTCCTGTTCCGGCCCCCATTCCCAAGGGGTGTCCTTCTTCAGGAGGTGGCAGAGGGGGGCAGCTTTCTCCGCGTAGCCCTCGACAAACTCCCGGGAGAACCTCAGGAGAGCCAGGAAGGACCTCAGGGTGGTGGCATCAGCTGGCGCCGACACCTTCTGTATTAACTCGACCCTCTGCTTCTCCAGCGAGCGCCCTTCCTCCCCCAGGGTCACCCCTAGGTAGGACACCTCCTTCCAGCACAGCTGGGCCTTCGTGGGGCTGACCCTGAAGCCTGTCTTCTGGACAGCCTCCAGCACCTCCGCCAGCACCTCCAGGTTCTCCTCCTTTGTCCGGGTGTGGATGAGGACGTCACCGGCGCAGGACAGCACGCTGTCCCGGTGGCCGAGCTTCTCCCACATCCTCGCCACGTGCGCGTGGCAGATGGCAGGGGTGTTGTGGAAGCCCGGGGGGACTCTGGTGAAGGCAAATTGCCGTCCTCGAAGGGTGAAGGCAAACTTGTGCCAGGACTCGGGGTGCAAGGGGATGGCGAAGGACGGGCTGGTCAGGCTGAGCACCGAGAACCACTCGGATCCCCGGGAGATGGCCGCCATGATGTCTGGGTACTTGGCCACCGCGGAGGTCCGCAGTGGGGTGACTCGATTTAGGGCGCCGAAGTCGACTGTCAGCCTCCACGTTTTCCCATCGGCTTTCCGCAGGGGCCACACCGGGGCATTGCTGGTGCTCTGCTGCTCCACCAGCACCCCCTGCTCCAACAAGGTTTTGACTGTGTCCCACAAGCCATCCTCAGCCTCAGCCGGGTACCGGGGCTGCGGCTGAGGAGGGGGATCCGGCCCTTTGACTGCCACAACAGAGTCAATCTGCCCGCAGTCCAGCTTGCTCCTTGCCCAGACCTGGGGGAACTGCTCTGTGACCCGTTTCACTCGGGGCTCCCACTCAGGGTGGACCAGGAGCTCAGGGGCTTTCACCGACATCACCCTGTGGCTCGCTGGGATGACAGGCGCGTCACTTTGGGGGCAGTGTAACAGCGCTTGGTTTGCCAGGTCCACCACCACCCCCATCTTTTTCAGCGCAGAGATGGCTAAAATTCCTGGCTTTCCCTTCATTTCCATTTTCCCAAATTTTTCAGACCCTTTGGCAGTCCCAATTTCAAACGGTACAGGGCCTGTGAATGGCACTGATGATTTTTGGCTGTTCGGCCCTGTCAGTTCAATAATTTCACAAGTTTGGAAGAGCCCGGCTTCGCCAGGGGCCATATTCAGAATTGAATAAGAGGCACCAGTATCAATTAACATCACTTGTCCAAGCACCCCTCCTCCAATAGTTATATTAACTATCAGGCGCCCCCACGAATCGGTCTTAATCGGTGCCACAAAAAGGGGCGATGCGGGTGCCTGGCAGCCCTATTGCTGAGCCTTAGACCCCGGGTCAATCGGGTTGGAGCTGCTGTGCTTTTTGGCCTCGTGCAGGGCCAGTTTTTGGAAGAGCTCTGCGTCCGGCAAGCCATCAATATCCTCCTGCTTCTCATATTTTATCAAGCGCTTCCTCAGCTCAGCCCGCCAAGGGTTGGACTTCTGAAACCTCAGCCCTTGCTGGTTCTCCTTCCCCGAACCACCCTTGCCATCAGGATCTTTTCGGTTGTCTCCTTGCATTTTTCTCACCCCTGCATTTTGGAAGGACATGGCCGAGGTTTTCCCTTTCTTTCCCCCCAGCATGTACCCCGGGAACGCCTGCTTTTGCAGCTCAAAATTCTGGGTCAGGATCTGCTCCAGCTCCGACAGTGGCTTTCTAGCTGCATCCCCACCAGCAATCACCCGCAACGGGGGGGTCAGCCCCACCACCAGCGGCTCCTTGAATTCAGGCCTGTCAAAATTGAGGGGTGAGTCCTTTGAGCCCGGGAGCCCAGCCATCTGGTAAAGCATCTTCTTACGGTTAACATAGGCGTCTGGCCGCTCCTCGGGGTTTTGCTTCTCCTGGTGGAAGAGCACTAAGGGGTTGACCTCTGGGAAGAACACCTTCAGCACGGCCAGCTGGACATCCCCGATGTCCGGGACGTTGCCCATCTGCACGTCCCCCGGCAGCGCCGCGAAATCATCTGGTTTCATGCACTTTCTCACCACATCTATCAGGTCACTCACTGAGTTGCCGTTCTGGCACCTCGGCAGCCGCTGAGCCCTGGACAGCCAGTTGACTGCCGTCTCCTTTGTTAACGGCCCCAGCATCTTCCCCACTGTTTTGAGCTGCTCGGGGGTAAACCAGAGCACAGCCCTGTTGGTGTCTATGGCCTGGAGCGGGCCATGGCTGGCCGGCTCATCGGGGGGGTTCTTTTTAATTTTGGAAGCCTCCACCTCCCCTCCCTGCAGCTGGCACACCTCCTCCCGCAGAGGAGCATAGGGGGATGGCCTGGTGGGGCCGTTGGCACTCCACACATCATCCTCGTAGTCATAGTGGGGGGGGTGTGGATCCAGGGAGTCCTCCCCTTCGCCATTCCCAAACCGGCTCCTCTTGCCTTGGATGGCAGCCACGATGCCCCTCGACACCCCCAGCTCTGCCTGCAGCTCCTGGATCTTGGCATGGCATACCTTGTGATCGGGGCCGGTGCCCCGGTCCCGCTGGATGTCCTGCAGGACCGCCCGCACTGCGCTCTGGGCATCATGGGTCTCCCCGATCCACTTCCCGACCTCCTTCTCCAGCTCCTCCGTTTTCAACTTCTCGTAGCCCAGCTTGCTCTCCAGCCGGGTGATCTCCACCGCATTCCGCAGAGAGTCCCCACACAAACCCTGCACCTCTGCCCGCAGGTTGTCCACCTGCATTTTGAGCTCGCCCTTGGCCTGCTCAAGCGTCTGCACGCTCTCAAGAGCCTCCTTCAGCAATTTGGACAACTCCCTGCCCACCATTAGCAAACCCTGCAAAGCCGCTCGCTTCTTGCATTTGTTTGTGGGTTTGGGCTTTTTGGTCTCCTCCGACCAGCTCTCCCACTGCTGGCACAGTTGCTGGTACGCCTCCGGGCCCTGGAAGGCCCCCGGGGACCAAATTGGGGGGAGACACTTCTGGAGCACAAACTGCTCCAGCTTCCAGTTACTAACAATGTCAGTCATCATAGTGAGGGGAACGAGATCCGAGACGGCTCTGTCTCAGGGCAAAGCTACCATAACACCAGCACCACCGACCCACCCGCAGAGGAAGGCTGCGACCCCGCAACCCACCCCTCCGAAAAGCCCTCCCGGGGGGATGCCGAACCTGGTAGCAAGGGAAGGGGAAGGTGGGGACGGGTGGCCGCGACCGAGCGGGCAGCTGCCGCGACCCGCCGGCTCCCGGGGAGGGGATAGGGAAGGGACGTGGGAACGGACAAAGTGAAGCAGAAGACCCCGATAATAAGATCTCACCAATCCTTGGCTGGGTGTCCTGGCAGTCCTGGCCGGGGACCTGGAGACAGTCACGGCAGAGCTCCGGTGGATTCAGCACCTTTAAGGTAAAGGTGTCCGGAGATCTCTCTCCTGTGGCTTTTTATAGCCATGGCGGTCGTTGTTTGGGACTGATAATGCCTCTGTTTACTTCCTTGGTGGCTTTTCCTCCTGCAGGTGCTGTATCCCTCCCCCTGTCTTCCCAAGGACACTTTCCTTGTCTTTTCTTATCCTCTTTGGCGCTGATTAGGGAGGCTGAAATCACATGGGAGCAGCTGCTCTGCCCCTTATCAATTTTGCAGGGGCCCAGGATTAGTCACCGCTCGCTCATGCTAACCTCTGCTTGCACCAAGTGCCCTGAAGAGGGAGAGCTGGAGCCTGTCCCCTCAGCATTCATCCTCCCGAAGTCCCCCCAATGGCCTCCTTACTTGCTGCACACACCATTAGCACCTGGGTTTTGGGGGGACACCACATATGGGGCTCACACCTGCCATCTGTAACACACATGGTCCCCCCAAACTCCCCCTCCAAGCACAAATTGCTTGTGGGGGGAGACGAGATGGCAGGAAAATTCATACAATTTGTAGTTTAGATCCATTTTGGCTTCTGGACTTCAAAAGCAGCATTTTTCTGTGCTGCAAACCAGCCCGCCGCACACTGGCGTATACCTTGGGGATGCTCCATGACGTGTCAGGAGCCTCAACTGTGATATTGCACCAGCTGTAAATCTGCACCTGCAAAGGTAGACGGACCCCCCCAACCTCGTCCTACAAACCACATCTTAGCTCAGAGCAGTTTAGAAAAGAAAACTCGACCTGCTTGAGGTTTTTTCTGCCATTACACTAAGAGAAAGGTAGTACTCATCTTACTCAGTGAAAACACTATAATTTTCATCCCTGATTTTCCCCCTAATGAAATACTCCAGAAGCTACACCCTTCCCTGGAATAAAATCATTTGAAAAAATTTAAAAAGCAAAAAATACGTTCACCCATGGCTGCTCGAGTCCTGGGGAGTTTCCATCCAGCAGCCCGTTATCCCCAACAGGCCTTTACTTCCAGGTCCTGCAGTACTGGCCGTGTTGGACCAGGCTTGAGGCTGAGCAGCGCTCCCCGATCCCAAAAGTCAGCCCCTGTATCCCAGAAAGCACAGAGGGAATGGATTTTTCCTTATTTTTATGGCAACTGTTCCTCCAGCCTGGCATTTACAGCCCCGCTGCAATTACCGCTGCTGCAACATGGGAGTTTAGCAGAGATGAAACCCCAGACAGGTCGTGCTTCTTGTCTGTAGACCCCTTTCTCCTACCCCAATGCTTTGCTCCAACCGCCCGAGAGCAAACACTTTGCTGTAAGAAACCCATCATAGGGAGAAAATAAAAAGTTGAAAATGTAACGAAGCTGGTGAAAGCGCAGGGAATTAGTGTCGGCGTGGTGAGGTACGCAGGATGTGGGCTGAGAAAAAGGAGAGGGGATGTTTCCCCCTGGGGTGGGCGAGGAGGAGACCCACAGGGCAAGCACTGAGATGGGGCAGGGAGTTGGCTGGGCTGGGGACTGGGATGGTTGTCTTTCATTTCAGAAAAAGAATAAATTCCCCCTAGAAATTGTGCAGCCAAATAACGCAGTTACACCAAAATTCAGCGATTCCCCCCCATCTTGGCCCAGCCGTGAGCCAAACACTTGTGATTAGGAGCCGCTGTACCCCAGCAAGGTCACCAACAAATCTTGCTGTGTTAACAGATCAGTCGAACTTACACCCTTTTTTCCTCCCCTATTTTCTTCCCAGGACAGCACCCCCAAACAATGTGGGGACGTTATAAACAACAGCTGCTCTCCTGTGCGTTCCCACAGTGCTTTTATTTTTGTTGGCGATGGGCTGCCAGACAGAGACATCCCACCTCCAAAATGTTTTCTTGCAGGAGAAACACCCAGTCCTGAGAACAGCTTGGCCACCAGTAAATAACTCGACTGCGTATAAACAGCAGCTTAAAAAAAAATTAAAAATTAATCCCTGTTCCAGCACACACACTATGCTTTTACATTGCAAATATTCCCCTTTCTTTCCATAGGAGACACCCCATAGGTAAAAGCGCTGCAGGGAAGCATCTCTAAAGCTGATATAATGGCCTGGGGAATCCTCCCAAGGCAAAACATCTGCTTAGACAACCCAGTGTCACCCACCTTGCAACGGCATTTGGTTGCCCGATGTAACATGCCCTATGTCCAAGATTGTGATGGTGACAAAAGCCACCTCTGGGAACACTTTGGTCCTGGCCAGGAGGCCAGAAGATGCTCCAGGTGACAGCAGCAGTGAGAAAAGAGGGACGCAGCCTTTGCAGCATCCAGCGACATCGGGCTCAGCACACCGACTTCACCATGGGGATAAAGGGAAAGTTCACTTGCAGTGGCATTTCTCATATTAAACACAAACACACACATACACACACACCCACCCCGCAAAAAAGAGGTGCCTACACCCCGTTCTGGGGAGGTCCCAATTTGGGAGGGATGTGAAATAAAAGGGGAAAGGCGAGCAGGAGGTAAAGAGGGGAAAAGCAAGGGTTGCTGCACCCCGCATGGGGGGCTCAGCTCTGAAAACAAGAGCTTAAAAGCACTGAAATGGGTTTGAAAGCACTAAAATTACTTTCTCCTGCCAGGAAAGAGTTAAGGAGCGATTCAGCCAACCCTAAATTTTAGCAGCCGAGCCCTTTGTGGCAAGGCTTTTGGTGGTTAGCAACCTGCTTCGAGCAGGAAATTATTTTAAAAAGAAATGGGGAGGGGCTGTGTTACGGCAGCATGGAAAAATCTGGTACAAAATGGACCAAAAAATTGCACTGCATGAGATACAAAATCGTTTTTCCTATTCATCCGCCAACTCAAACCCTGGGGGAGGTTTCTCAGTGCCCCAACGTGAGACCCCCCTGGGAAATCCCCCCTCTCTGGGGAGCCAGGCCAGGGGAGATGCTGAAGCTTTGTAAGGACCGCAAACATCTGCATGACATGGGCATAAAAGAAAACCAAACCCTGCTCAGCAGCCAAAGGAGCAGTGAATAAATAAAATTAATAAATAATTTTTTTCCCCCACACATGGAAATATTGAAGGCTGCTGACACCAGTCCACCCCTGTAATTTCACGTCATGTATTTCACTCTTTGAATCCTAAACCCTGAGTGCTCCAAATCTCCCCCTCTTGATGACATTTCAAAGCCACTCTGATATTTTATCTATCATTTAAATATTTCTGCGTATGAGCTGCGCAGTGTTGCAGCTACCAAAACAGTGCCCGCTGCAAGGTGGGGAGCCCCAGCAGATTTTCCTTATTTTTGTGGTTTTTCAGCCACTAAATTTGTTTGAGGTTTCTTGCTCTTGGCTTCAAAGTTTTCTGTGATGCTTCACACCTCTACTTTATGGAGAGCTAGCCTGGCGTTCGGCGTTTTCCAGGCCCGAAGAAAAACACCTCCCACTAAAGATTCTGCTGAAGAAAAGAACCCCACGGCTCAAACTGTATCTTCTCCTTATTTTGAAGGCTTTTTGATTTCAATGGAGGAGAAACCATCCAAAATTCATCCTTTCCTGCTTTTATTTTTAATGCCAAGCTCCTACATTTGTCATTTTTTAATTGCATAGAGCTAGATTAAAAGAAGGAGGAAAAACTGGGTGATGAAATATGAAGAAATCATTATTAAAAATAGATGAGTTTTCATTTTTTTCTTCCTAAAGGGCATTTTGGGGGATCCCGTGCAGTGCTGGAGAAGCGCACGGGGCTGCCGCCCTGATGCACACCTGGATTTGGGGCTCAGCGCAGAA
Source organism: Fregata magnificens (assembly GCA_013389945.1). Lineage (NCBI taxonomy): Eukaryota > Metazoa > Chordata > Aves > Suliformes > Fregatidae > Fregata > Fregata magnificens. Next base: position 436,926 of record WAAD01031603.1, read on the forward strand.
GAAGCTGCCAGGCTGAGGCTCTGGGCGCTGCCGTGGCAGATGCTCTTTGGCAGCCGCTGGCAAGACATCTGCGCTGAGACGGGGAAGAACCTCCTGGGGTGAAGCTGGCCCTACCGCCAAGAGGTGACGGTGCGTAGAAAGGGGGAGCTGGCACAAAACCCCTCTGTCATTGACTCCACTGCCATGGTCCGGCCGTGGCTCTATCTCTGCATCTGCCTCCAAATTCCAGGTAAGAGGGACACGTCTCTTTGACATGCTGAGGGTACCTAAAATCATGCTGGAGCCTCTTTTCACCCCGCTCCAGCACATGGGATGCGTTGCACAGCATCTGGATGATGGAAGTTTAAATATACAGGCATAATATAGATCTACAGGATATTATTACCTATCAACGCATAATTTTGGACAATGCCCTTAATAACATGCTTTAGCTTTTGGTCAGCCCTGAAGTAGTCAGGCAGTTGGACCACATGATCATTGTAGGTCCCTTCCAACTGAAATAGTCTATTCTATTCTATTCTTTTCTATTCTATTCTATTCTATTCTATTCTATTCTATTCTATTCTATTTATAGTGCAATATATAATGATAGACACCACAGAATTTTTTTTACTGCACCCTCTTAATGCAGATGGACTCTGGGAAGCTGCTGATGGAGAAGTTAAAGTAGCATCTATCCACGCTGCCTGTGTAATGCAAAGACAATAAATATCCCATCAAATTTTCCTCTCAGTCTATCCAAGGACTGAATGTTTCCCAAGGGCCACAGCTGGAATCGGTGTGTTACAAAGCCATGCTGCCTTCTGCTTATTGCAGACAGGTTGCAGGAGGTCTGGACTGAACATATACAGTCGATGTCGTGGCAAAGTGGTAGAATTATGCTTCACAGGACAAATTATGCCATCGGTTCTGAAGTGGAAAGTGTTGAGAGCTTGAAACACCCATTACATATATATATTAGGGTGGCAGCTCAAGTTGGTCCCCCAAGATGTTGCCCAACCCGGGTCCACAGCTGCCCAGCGTCCTCACCTAGAGGCTGTCAGGACTACAGGGTGTTTTGTTCGCATGGCATGATGGTCATCCAGCCACAGCGTAACACGGCCGATCTGGCAGCAAACAGCCCGAGGCACTTTATCCACACCTATATAGAGGTAGTAATATCCTATAGATCTATGTGGTGGGGTCCCCGCTAAGAAAACCCCAATAAATTAGAGTTTGCTCCACACGTGCAAAGGGAAAAGGGACCATTTTTGAGCAGCTGCAGGCTGGTCTGGCCAAGTACCCGTCCCACCCCAATTCCCCATGGTCCCCTGTGAGAATATACACCGAGAAAGGGAACAGGGAGGTTTTGGGGGATGAAGGTGTGGCAGAGGATGAGCTTTTCTGCTCTGGCTCTGTCCCAGCTCACTGCACTGGAGCTTGACCACTGGCTCAGAGCTGAGCTGAGCATTTTCCAGGATCCCTTCTCATCCCTGCTGATTCATTTAATAATCTCCCCAACAGCTTGAGGAAAAGGTTTTCATGGGGGGTTAAGTTTCCCATGCCCAGCAGAGCCAGACCTCAGGGCAGGCAAGGAGACCCTGAAGCCACCATGCCCCATGGCCACAAATATTGCATCCCCTAAAAAACACACACAGGTGTCCGCCAGAACAAAGTTTGGGAGAATTGCACTCCAAAACCTGACAAATTTGTATTTTAATAATAAGGAGACATTTATAATGTCGCAGCACCAGAGGATGTGGTGAAATTCTGTGGCTGCTGTACAGCACCTGAATTTTGGCTTTGCAATGTTAGGGCTGGAACCTGCTCATCTCTGCAGCGCGCTGGCAGCGATGGGGCCATCAGTGTGGGGACAGACTGGACCTCTATCAGTCACCAGAGCCCTCTCCTCTGCCTGTCCCCATCGGGGACATGGGGGACATCAGGGCCATGGACCATGGGGATGGCTTCGGGTGTTCTTGTGGTCACGCAAACCCATTCCCACACCACCGGGTTTGCAGGGCTGCACGAGGCTGTTTGCAACAACTACTGTAAGCAGCTTTGGGATTTTGAAAGAATAAGGACATTTTAAGGCAAAAAAAAGCCAAAAAATATGTTTTGTTGAGCTTTTTGCATGGCTGTAAAACACGCCTGGGAAACAGATGGGGGAAGCGAGAACATCCTTATCTTCAGAGGGCTGTTTTTCACTCAGTCTCGGAGTATCTGCAGCTTTGTAGGACTGTTTGCTGAACAGAAAGGATCACAAGTCACCTGTTATCCTTTTCACAAGGACATATTCTCGCTCGCACATAGACACCACTGACATCTGTCGGGGCCAAACACGACTCAGATAATTTCCACAAAAGCTGCAAAGCCCAGACAGGTTGATCCGATGCCAAACCAAAGCTTTCAACCCCACCGCTACCCCTCACTCCCTCTCCTTCCCCCGGTCTCAAAATTCATATGAAAATAATTTCATCTGAAAACTAATATCAAATTGGCTCGTTTCAAGGTGTTTTGTACGTTTTTTGGTCTTTTTTTGCACCTGAGATGAAGTTTATCGGTGTTGCATCTGCCAGAACAAAAATCTGGCGAATTAGTTAAGAGGCTCAAAAAAAATCTGTTGAAAGAGGTGAAGCCTCCCTGAAAAATGAGAAAGAAAAGGAGGGCAGGATTGGGGCATCTACAGGAGCAGGTGGGGATGCCCTTCCCTGCACATACAGCCCTGAGGCCACCCTCAAAATCATCCCTCCACCCCTCTCCCTGCCACTGAGCCTCCTCCCTAGATGAGTGTTTACAGGGCAAACTCTACCTGTATAACTAGGCTTGACCAAAAAAAAGCTGCAGAACCCAAAAAGGCCTCTGAGGGAATATGGGAGCATCCTGATGAAAATGCTCCTGTTTCTCGCTCGTGTGATCCCCTGGTCTGTGACTACTTGATCTTATTAAGCCCACTAAGAAAATCTGTACTTAGCATGGAAGAAAAATCATGAAAAGAAAATAATAACTATGTATTCCTGTCTCCTTTTTTCTTAGGTTTCTGTACAAATCTACTTTTATCCCAGACTCCAGAGCATATTTTAGCCCAAACTAACAATAAAACAGAAATCCTCTGTGAGCTGAAGAAGGAGCATGCCGGGGTCTACTGGTACCGCTGGAGCCAGGAGAGGCAAAATTTCGAGTTCTTGGTATTTTCCAACCTGTTGGGCAAAGCCACGTACGGTGCAGACATCAGCCAGGACAAGTTTAGTGTCCACGGGGTGAGTTCCCGCACCTCCTACAGCCTGCACATCAGCCACCTCCACGCCTCGGACAACGGCACCTATTACTGCTCAATCTCCCAGTCCTCCCAGCTCCTCCTGGGCAGTGGGACACGGCTTGGTGTGGGTAAGCATCACCCCTGACGCTCCAAAATGTGCCACCGGCAGGCTGTGATGAGGTCCCCTGGGTAAGGGGTGATGCGCGTTGGTAGACCCTTCCCAATTTTGAGATGCAAGGTTGTGGCTGTGGGGTTTTCCTGAAGAGACCTATGAGACTGGAGAAGTCAGAAAATACAGAATATAGCTATATTTTAGGTCAGCTGATGTGGTAGTCCTTTTGCCACCAGCGGTTGCTCTGCTGTGGTCATGCCTTGAGCAACCCGTCGGTCCTAGCATCTTAAGATTTCCACGGGAAGACACTCAGTCCCCAATATTGCCATGCCCTGCATTTTTCTCGTCCCCCGTGGTACTTTGGATGAGAGGCTGGATATGTGCCCTGCTCAGTTCCCAGGTCCTCCTGCACCCTGGTTCTTCCTTACCCTTCTTCTAAGTGACAAGAGCAGCGTGAAGGCCAGAGGACATCACCCCTCGCATTGCTGGGGTGGGTCTGACTGCAGCAGGTTTCAAGCCGGTCCTTCACACAAAGGATGGAATGGGGATTTATTCCTCAAAGCTCACAACCCACCATCACTGGGGAGCTCCAACCAGACATCAGAGCTATCTGCGGGTGGCATTGGGGGAGTGATGCTTTTCAGACCCTGGGTCATACGACAGCTCTTTTCAGCCCGTTTTCCCCCTGACCACCAAGCAGGAGGTGGTGTAGAAAGACTAATGTGTTCGAAGTCGGATTCAGCCCTTTCTTTGCAGGTTTTTAGGGAGACAAACAACAGTTACAGCTGCTGGCTCCAAATCATCCCCAGTGTCCCAACCTTTCTGGTTTTTTTTGCAAATATGCCCCGCACCTTAGGCTGGCTGAGAAATCCCTTTTGCATTCTTGCTGGCTCAAATAAAAGCTGCTTTAAGATAAAAGAGAACTGGTTTTTATCAACTGGGCACATATCTATGTGCAAAGCAAAGCATGAAAAACAGGGCTGAAATTCAGCATGATCAAGGACACTCCAATTTAAAACTAAACACCAGCAGGTGCTCTGGGAGGACTCAGGCCTTGCTGGCTATTTTCTTTTTTTTCCTTTGGTACACATGATAAATTGCCTTTAAGTTCCTTCTCTTTGAGTCTATTACAATGTAAGGGAGAAGCTGTCCAGATAAATCCCAGGCTCCTGATGTCTCACCTTTCCATGTAAAAGAATGGTGGTTTCCGTAGGAATTTCAGTCCTGGATAGAAGCAGGAAAAAATAGTTTTGAATCACCCAAAATTTTGAGTAAGTAAGTGGAGTTTGAGCAGTCAGATGTACAGCTATTTAATGACATTACTGGGATATTTTCCTGACCAACTTTATAGAGAGATTAATGTGCTCCGTTGTAATTCAGATACACCATAATAAATCCTGCCCTCATTTTATCAGAAAAAACCAAACCAAAACAAGAAAAACCCTATTTTGAGCAAAGATTAGAGCAATCTGAATATGGAAAAGATCCAGGGATCCCTTAAAACCTCCCAGCGCTACTGAAATCTCCCACTACCTGAGATTTCATGCTATGCTGATGAGACGGTGCCTGGCAGTAAATGTAGCTCGAGGAAGTCTCCTTTTTCCCTGCCTTAACCTTCTGCCTTTGTTTGCCTGGTACATTGTTTTATTAACGCTTTTACAAGCTCTTGGTAACTTCTGAGGCCACCGAGAGGTTCGGGTCAAGCTCCCAGCCCCCCTGGATGACCCAGCCCTTTGTGGGGGTCCCCTGGATGGGGCTAGTTTTAAAAGCCAAAATTTCCAGCCCTTCCTGCCTGCTCTTTGAGACCTCCACTGCACTTGGTGCCATATTAACCATCCTCTTCTCCTCCTTATCCACCAGTTGATGTTTTGCCTTTGCCTTCAAAGACCACTCGGGCACCGCTCTCCAAAAAGCCTGTGCGGTGCATAACCAAAAGCAAAGCTGCTGACAGGAAAGGTATGGCACCGCGTCGGCTCAGGCTGCCTTGCACAAGGGGTTTGCTGAGCTCCTGGGGGTCCCCAGGGTTCAGCTGGAGTTTGTCCTGGGGTGGGGGCAACCACAACATGACCCTGCAGGGGTAGGCATCCGGGTCCATCTAGACCCACCACTCTGGAGGGAGATGACCTCTGCCTTTAGGAGCAGTTCCCTGGGATATACAAGGGTTTAGGGGCCAGGATGTACTTCCATTTAGCTCTGCCTAAGCTCTGGTGTCCCTTGGGTGCGCAGTCCCTGTGGGTGCAGCATCAGTGCTGCAGGCATGGTGAATTCCCAGAAAAAAAGGTTATCGTGGCTCATAGCTAAGTTCCCTGCAATGCCTTTGGGGTGTAATATATCCTCCAAGGGATACCCCAGGTTGATGGTCATCTCCTCCACCCCTCCTGAGGACCTGCCTTGCTTTTCTCCCCTCCCCACCCCACCCTTCATCCCCCAAAGCTGCTGGGCCAGGAAGATGCCGGGTGCTGAGCTGGGGGAGCAGCTCCACACTGTGTCCCCTCTTGCTCTCCAGGTGCCTGCAGCCCCCTGGTATGGGTTCCCCTGGCCGCCAGCGTCCTGGTCCTCCTGCTGAGCCTGGTCCCCACTGCCTACCGCCTCCACCGTAAGCATCCCACCAGCCCTGGGGGACGATGGGGGGTGTCAGGCCCTGGGACAGCCCGGGAGCGGGATGGGGAGCTGGGAGGGGGTCCCCAGGCTGACGGACACTGTCTCTCCCCAGGTCTGCGGCGGAGGCTGTGGCTTCGCATCCACAGGCAGTAAATCCCACCGGCTCCCCCCACCTCGGGCAGGCAGGGAGAAGCTACGGACCCTCCCCTGCACAGTGCTGAGCCCTGCCTGGATGTGACCCAGGAAGGACCTTACAAGGGACAACATGGGCTTGCACTGCAAAATAGACATTTCTTTCCTGTGACAGACCACGACTTCAATATTTTTCCCTGACACATCAGCTGTCAGAAAGGACCAGGCTGGATTCTGCAACGTGCTGAGCATTTCTCAAAGGGCACTGAGGAGGGCGAACGCCACAGCTGAGTCTGCACTGGGGGCACCGGGGCTGGTGTACCGAAGGGATTCAGATGGGCTGGAAAGATGCTGTGATCTCCTTGGCTCCTCTGTGTTCATCTGTAGGACAGCATGAAGGTGCTTTTGATTTGCTCCTGCTAACGCTGGTTAATAAGACTTTGGTAACGAACACTTTGAGAGCAACTGGCAGACGCAGGGGCAGGTCTCTGCACAGCTTGTAAAGGCCCTGTACAGGCACGTTGATTAGCAATAGTGAATATATCGCTCAGTCATTTTGCTCTGCAGGCTGGTGTCTTGTGGCCCTGCTCGGTGAGGGACAGGGTTGCGTGGCGAGCAAGGAACCACGGCCTCTGCTCAAGCAAGAGTTAAAGCAGAGCAAAAGCTCTGGGGGGACCGGGTCTGGGAGGATGTCTTCTCCCATGGGAGACTGCAAACAGCCAAGGGTGGGAGAGGAAAGCCAGACAAAGCGATGTACACAAGGCCAAACACCTGGCGCAGCCTGAAGGCCAACACCGCCTCTGAGAGCAAACAGAGGCGGCCGGGGGCTGGCCCTGAGCCCAGCGGCACGGCACAGCCGGCGAGAATTGCCCTGAGTGATGCCTGTATGTGTTGAGCCCCGATCGTGCTGAGTCCCGAGTGATGCTTGCATGTGCTGAGCCGCAAGTGATGCCCATGTGTGCTGAACCCTGAGTGATGCCTGTGCGTGCTGAGCCCTGAGCAATGCCAGAAGCAGAGTAGGTCTCCCCAGGGGTGTTAACAAAGCTCAGCCGCTCCCCAGGGGCTGCAAGGCTGACATGGGGCTGGAAATTCGGTGTCTTGCTGAGCGCAGGCAGTGGGCGCTTAGCCTCGAATGCATCCCCAGCCCCACATCTCTGCTCAAACACAGGCACCAGTGCAAGGCTGGATCACCTGCAGTGAGTGCAAGGGGACAGTGCTCCAGACAGCTCCTGTCCCCAGCGTGGGTGGGAAGGCCAGCAGCTATTTTTACTGCTGGGGAAGCAGCAGGGATCTCCTGTCCTGCATATTGCGTGTGTCCTTAACAGCTGCCCACAAGCTGATGTGGCTCCAGGGTCCCCAGGACCAGGGCAAATGCAGGCGTGGGAAGAGCTTGCACGGGCGTAAAGCATCACAGTGGCACAGCAGCATCCCTCTGGCCCTACCCTCCCTCCCTTCCCAGCTGCAGGGAGCTGCCACTCTCCACTTTAACATAGATTTTTCTCAAACCTGGCCATGGGCGCTCCTTGCAATGGATGTTTCCCCTAAATGATGTAGATCATAGATCTATACATGTAGATGCAGTAATACAGCCGTCAGTGGACCATGCTGAACCAGTTTTCCCAGGCTGCGATGCTCACCCAGGCTCTCAGGCCACCCAGCTGATAGCCGCAGGGGACACCGACCCCAGACCCCATCCCACCAGGAATGCTGCAGGGAGGGGTCCCCGAGCATCTCTGCTTCTGACACATCATACCAGCAGCATATTTTAGCCTCTGTGAAAGCCCAAATGAACTGAACCCACCACTTTTCTACCCTGAAAGCACTTGGTGCACAGAGCTTCGCCCCAGGAGCAGATGATTTTTATGATATGTATTTTTTTTCAGGACATCTATAAGGAAATCCCTTTGAAACTTCCCATGGGCAAAGATTTATTCTTTCAAAAACAGGGTTTTTCCCTCTGCCTGCAGATGCTTTTGAAATCCCAGCTCCATTTCCCACCCTTGAGGCATCCTGACCTTAATGTCCGTCCTTGCTTCACCTCTCCCACCTCTCGCCCAGCACAGGAGATGGCCTCCCATGGCCAAGAAGCCGGGGCCAGGTGTGAGCAGCAAAAGGCAGGCTGTGACAGCCCAATCCTCCTCTCCCACAGGAATGTGAGGGGTCTCGGGGGTAACCCTGCCCAGTCTGCTCCTCCTCCCTCAATCCCATGGTCACGCCATCCCCACAGTGTCCAACCCTTGCTGGAACCACCTGGGACAACACTGTCTTGTCTGATAGACTTCAGGCACCTGATTACCCCAACTCCAATAACACCCATGCAAGGGATGGGGATTTACCCCTTGGCACTCTGCCCATCGGTGAATAACTGTAACAGGCAGCAAAGAATTTGCTCAGCTCCTGAATTCCCCGATTTGGCTTTGTTGTTCCTTTGTAAATTGAGAAGAAGAAAAAAAAAAAAAAAAAAAAGACCCTCAACATCATCTGCATGCAATGAAAACAGGAGAGTACAGAAACAGTCAAGGATGTTACGTGTCCTGTTGAAACACAGGTTTGAGCAGTTTAGCAATGGAAACGATATAAAAATTGTAGTAATTCCTATAATCATCAATAGGGTGCTTTAAGACACTAAATCTCGGAGAGATTTTAGCAGCAGGTTTCACAAATGCAAGAGATGGGGGAAAAAAAAATCACCTCTTGTTTCATAGACAGTTTTCCCAGAGCATATATAAAAGCGAATCAGAAGCACTAATAAAAAGATGCTTTTATGTCTCAGAAAATTAGCCCAGTCCCCTGGTATCTGCAACTTCTTTGGGTTTCTTCCCTACCTCGTCACTGTGCTGAGAGCACGATGACGAGACCAGCCAAGGGTGAGGGACACCGTGTTGTGGCATGTGGGGGGGAAAGGGATGCTTCCATCATGAAAACCAATGCGAAAATATTTCTGGGCATCTCCGCTAATAGCACAGTGCCCGGATCCGTGGAGGGAGAGATATAGGCAACAGCATCACCCATCGCACTGTCACCCCTGCTGCGAAGTCCTGGCACGTGAGAGTCCCTAATTTATTCCTCGTTTCCTTCCGAGGATGGACCAGCCTTCTCCCATCTCCCGCTGTCACCCTCCTCCCCGCAGCAAGGAACATCCATACCTAGGAGGGAAAATAATGGGATTTTATATATAACCCCAAACCCTCATGTGAGAGATTAATAAACGATGTCACCTTAAATGACAACAGGAGATGCCGTAAAAAATTGAACAAAGACAAAAGGCCTTTGAATAGGACAAGGAGGGGTTTGCAGATCTGTGGGTTTAAGTACAAAGTGTTACCTATGCTGTGCCCACCCCTGCAAGTCATCAGGCAAGGAACTGTAAAAAGAGGTCAAAAATTACATGTTGCAATAATCTGTTATTATTACAATTTTATTATTTTATATTATTTTATATTCTATATTTATATTCTATATATACTTTATATAGAATATATTATTAAAAAGATTACAGTTATTCTTTCAATAAACAGTGCGTGCATATCTTCAAAGCATTAAAATATTCAAGGGACAGAGAGCAGAGCAGAAATACAGGTATTTCAGGCATTGCAGTAAATAGTCCTCACGTTTTTGTAAAACTTCTGTAAATGCATTAAAAAACAAAATTGTCATTCTTTCCAGAATATCTCAGCTGCTGTTCTAATACTGGCAGTGCCCAATTTTTCTTTATTCTTTTAATCTGCCCAGTCATTTTTATGCAGAGGGCCTGTGTTTTGATAATACAAACAAGTAAATATGGATCAGGTGCAGTTGAAAACATTCAACTGAAAACAAGCTAGTGACACGAGATCAGGAGTTATATCTGATTTTAAAGTTCCTAAATATATAAGAAAGGAACTTTGCAGAGTGATAAACACAGCTGAGTTGGGCTTGCTAACAGTGAAAGGATGAACAACAGCTCTATTAAATGATTAAACTTTAATTCTGTGCAAAGGGAAAGGAGAGACATATATCCATGGGTGCTGTTTAAATTCCTTCTGATTTATCCTTGGCCAGAACGGCTCCGTGCACGGTAGCTGCTTGTTAAATATCTCCTCCTGGCAGGACAAATGGATTCACAGCAGGACTTCTAGGCATCCAGACCAGACTTGTTAAATGGGAATTTCCAAATATCTTTTTCTGTTGCTGTATAAAACCAGATACGTCCCAGAAGCTGCAAAAAATATCCCAATTTTTACTTGCTTCTCCTAAACCCCGTTAGTGCGCAGACACAGCCCTATACACGCCTGCCCGAGCAGGGGCATGGGCAATTCTCTCCCCCGTCTTTCAGAAGCATCCGACGCACAAAAGCCCTCCTCCACCCACAGCACACACCACCTCACCTGGCTACTCTGCTATTTCATATATCAAACAATGTACAGAAACCTGAAATACTGTATTTTTTTATACTGACAGTTATTTATATTGAAATTTTTCTAACTATTATTATATATAGTTACATTATAACTTATATATTACATTAAAATATATTATCTATAATATATTCAATATAGTTATAACTTGTATATTATATATTGCATTTAAATATATTATATATAACCATATTATAGATATTATGTTTATATATTATGTGTTATACATTTTTAATATATATAGCTATATAGTGTTAATATATATATTCTGACAGTTATATAGATTGACAGATACTTATGGAAAAAAAACCACTGGGGAACAAAAAACTACCTTCAGGCAGCATAAGTACTCCTTGCCCATATTTCCCGGGACTTCATTGCATTTCATTCAATAAATCAGAAATAGTGATATATTAAGTTTCTGGTTTAGGTAAACCAGAAATAGTTTCTTTAATATTATAATAATTTTTATTTAATATTATTTCTGGTTATTAAATTAAATATTATGTGCTGAAATAATGAATATTTGTGTATATCAATATATCTATATTTCATGCACTCAGGGTGAGATCTGCAGCTTCTGTGGAATTATATACAAATATTTGTTATTCCAGCATCCATTTAACTGGAACACATATCAGTCCAAGTTAAAAATAAATCCGTACAAGCTCTGTATTTTGCTCCTCTACCACCTTGCTATGGGAAAGATTACTTTGAGTTTATACACCAGTGGTTCTTTTACATCAAACAAAACTCTCCCTGTGCTTTAAATATTTGCAACAGGACAGGAGGTTTAATATTCCTCCCTAGCCATTCATTTTTTCTGCTAAAGTTCGACTTCTCATTTAGCCTTTAAGATATACAAGTGTATGAAGGGGTACTGCATCACGCTTTTAAGCAGGGGAATATCATTATTTGCACTTTCTGATCTAGTTAATAAACTAAAACCAGATGTGAAACACTCCAAAAAATACCAATGATGGCATCAGCACAGAATTTTTTCTCTGCCAGGTACAACATATCTATGTGCTGTTGCAACGGGAATCTCACACAACCAAGTTACTTAGTTCATTTAACATAAAAACCCAAAAAACCCTAAGACAATTCACTCACGGAAAGCAGCTGGCAGTCAATATGAAGAGGAAACCTGCTCAAATGGCAAAGCCCTCTCCATCCTCTCCAAAAAGCTCCTTGGAGGGGTCAGGAACCCTCAGGCAGCCCATGAGCTCATCTCCTTGGCTTTTTTTGGGTCAGGCAATGAGTAAGGGCTAAATTTCCTCTTGCCCAAACTGGACTGAGCCTCTGCATCATGCAGCAGAAAACCCGATCCTGCAGAAATCCTGGGTGTTTGCAGGTGAAGTTTCACAACCTTGAGTTTTTCAACAGCTTGAGTGTTGCCGGGAAACACCATAAAACGCCTGATTTCCCCATGTAGGGCATGGGGAGCGGTGGATGCCTCCAAAGCAAAGCGATGAGCCCACAAGCCCGTGCCAACCACCAGCACCCTGCCTGCTGCGGTCAGCCCCACGTCCCATCCCACCCCACACCTTCCTCCACTCTGCAGGCACGATGGAGCAAGCCTTACCCAGCCCAACGTGCAAGCCACCTTGTGTTTTTTCTGCTCTTCTTCTCTGCTCGTGGTTAAAACATCCAGATGGGAGGTTGGGCACCAAAATATGGGGTACAACCAACCTCCCTCCCCAGGAAAACCGCCCTCCCCATGAGGCTGGGCAGGGAGGAGGGTTGTGACTTAGGAGACGTCTCTGTCCCCAGAGCGTGTGATCTAGACCACCACGTTTCCTGTTGCTCCCTCCCAGCGCGGACAGCCGGGGCTGCAGGCCGTGCAGGCAGCATGAAATGCAGCACAAATCTTAGGTGTCGGGCAACTGCCTCCGGGGACAGGCAGGGCATCCTGGGAGGAGCTGGGTGAGCGCTGCTCTTCCATGTCGCAGTGTGGCCCATGGCAGAAACCACAGCCGAGTCCCACCATAACTGACGTCTCCTCAGGTACCACCAAGGGAGGAGGTGCTGGGCTGCTGGGGGCCCTGCAGCCGGCTCGCAGGCAGGGTCACAGGCAGAACTGCTGCCGTTCCTCAGCAAAGCTCAAGGTGCAATCGTTGTCCAGCATAAGCACAAGGTAAAATCGCTGGTTGATGTCTCAGGGCTGTGTTGATGTGTTGGGCTGTGCTGACACCCAGCTACAGGGCTTCAAAACATTATGCCTTAACATCAGCACAGAATGCAAAATTCAAGCTGGGATATTTCCTATCAGTCTCTTCAAAAAAATTGAGACAAAATATTCCTGGGGGCTGGGATTGTATCCTTCTGCCCTGAGCAACAAGCTGCAAATTACACTGCTGTTATTAAAATACATGTCTCAAGTCATCTCGAGGCAGGAGAAAACGAGTCAGAGCAGCAGTAGAACTGCCATTACTAAAATATATGCCTTTCCTCAGGTCGTTTCATTTTAATCTGACTCACCCGTTGCTACCATAGCCAGGATAATTTTGATTTAATTTAGAAATGTGGGTCATATCCCACTGCGCAGAGCCCAAGCTGCCATCCCCAAGGAGATGCTGGGGAAGGCAGCTGCCGCCGTGCAAATTCCCCTGGTCCCCAAACCTGGGTCCCTCCTCACCTTCCCAAAGCTGGGGCGCAAACTGAGCTAGCTGGCCAGGGTCAAATATCTTTCCTGGCCATTATCCCTCTTCCAAGAGGCATCCAGGGTGCTCCAGACTGTAAAATAGAGAAAGGAAAAACTCACCTGCCTTCTCTGCCCTCTCCCAGCACCAAAGGTGTCTTGCTCAAGTTCCCAGGTAACCACAGAATTGCTCCAGTGTTCCCTGCTGGAGGGATGAAGGGGTGCGATGCACCGAAGATGGCCATAGCATCCTCAGTGATGTCATTTATGGGTGGGCAAGCCATGGAGGAGCTGGTGATATAGCCACTTCTCCCTTCCCTGTGTTGCTCATCGCTGCGAAGTGAGCAAGGGAGAGTCCCAAAGGGCTGTGGAAAGAGTCCTGTCCCACCACGAGCAGACAGGGATGCGGACACAGGGCCTGCAGGGCTGGGTGCTGCTGCCCTGAAGGGCTGGAGCCACATGAAGCTCAAACCATCTCCAACCCATCATCTTCCAGCTCACACAACTGGAGATGCAGGTTGGAAAGCCATAGGCAGTTCATGTGTATGTATCTCCTATATCCTGAATGCCTACACACCCAGAAAAACGTTTCTTTATGCAACGGTAACCACATGAAAGAGTTGGACCCTGCCCTTTTCCCTCACTGTCTGCGGTGCAGAGGACACAGATGTTGGGAGAGCTATGAAGAACCACAGGATCTGTTCTTGGGATAAATGTCCTTGCGCAGGGCCAACAGCTAAGAAAGATTTAAGTGTTTTGCATTAAAAAATGAGACAATTGGAAAAGTAATAGTGTTTCAGAGGAAATGGATGTGGAGTTTTGTAGCAAATGGCTTCCTTAAAATGACACATTGTAATGAGATCTCATAGTTAAGAATATGAAAATGACTGGTTTCATTCAGAGCAAAGGTCTGTCCAGATGACTGTTCTGTCTCCAGCACTGGCTACAAGCAGATGGCTAAGGAATAATAAGGACAAGACAATCATATATGACACTTTCCCTTACTATTCAGACTATTTTTAACTAAAAAGATTTCCTGAGCCTGTTGGTATCTATTGAGTAACCCACAAGGGACCTCTCTTCCAAGCATTTGTCCAGGCTCTGCATCCTCAGTGTCCTTTGGCAGGGACATCCATGGGTGAAGGACGACTTCATTTGCTTTCAGCCTGACCCACATCAGCTTCATCTGCTGCCCCTTACTTTCTGTATCGGAAAAGGCAGTGAATAATCAATCCCTCTCCACTCCCCCCGAGCTACTCACCGTTCTGGAGACCTTTAGTGCATATCCACTTAAATCGTGTTTTCAGGCTAAAAAGTCCTAGCCTGCCTACACAAAACCCATCTCAGACCTCTGATCCTCCATTTTGCCCTTCTCTGAACCTTTTCTGGTCCTACTACTTCCTTTTTGAGTCCCCTCTTTGAGATGAGGGGGTGAGACCAAGACACAATGTTCAAGGATTTATACAATGCATTGGGCCATGAATTGACCATGGATTGGACCATACGATGACATAGCTGTGTTCTCTGTTTTATACCCAGTTTCTTTCCTACCTGCTAACATCTGATTTGCTTTTCCTGCTGGGCACTGAGTTGATATTTCCATGGTAGTACCTGTCTTAACCCAAATTTTCACCCCTGAATGGCAATATTTGGATCCTCATTTTATAGCAAAGCCAGGACTGGTTTTCCTTGCATGCATCACTTCACATTCACCTACTCCAAATTTCACCTGTCCCTGTATTGCCCAGTCTCTGAAAGATCTTTCTGCAGTTCTATATTTACAATACATAAATGCAAGTAAATTAATGTGCATAAAAATAAAGCTTGCAGGATATGTTTTAAACATGAATTGTTATATGGCTACTGAGTCCAACACTCACAAACAGGGTGGAAGCGGTACCTCTAGGAGAACAGGAATGGAAAGTGTAATCACACACGTTTCTTGACAATAATGGCAGGGATCAGGCTGTTAAAAGTAAAAAGTTGAAAAGTAAAAAGTAAAAGTTAAAAGGCTCTTAACACCAAATTTAGTTTGTTTTGTTGATGACGGGAGAGCATTAAACCAGCTGCTGCTTTTTGATGCAGCCATCTCTGCTCCCCTCTGCCTCTTTTGAACCAAGGTATTGTGGCTTAGGGTTGCGTCTTACAGGTCTAATTCTACAGCAAGGGTTGGGGTTTTTCCAAGTAAATGCAAAATTGGGAAGAAATAACAAGTTGTACAAGCCAGCCAACACTATTAATAGGACCACAAAATGGATGAAGCAAGTAATCTCAAGCAAGCCATGGGTTTCCATACTGCCAGCACTCTCGGCAGGAGGGGTGGATAATCAGAACTGGGAACACTGCCTCCATTCCACTAGCTGTAACCAACTACAGAAATTAAAGTTCCCTCTCATAGATGTTAACAGTAAAGATGGACAGCAATACCCTGCTCTGGGAAAGTCCTCCTGCACCACACAGATGGGTCCAGAAACTCCCTGGGGTATCCCCACCAGGCTTTCCTGCCCGAGGTCTTCAGGGAAGAAGATCAATGTGCAGCAAGGAAGGAGACCAGACATGACAAGACTCTGGACTGATGGAGGCAGAAGTCAGCTCCCAGGGTATGAGACCCTGGAAGGGGGCTGAACTAGGAGGACAACTGCCAAACAGTGCCTCAAACCCAACAGAAATTTGATTGTGGGAACTGGAAGTGAGATAATGAGCTCAGTTGAAGAATTAAAGATGACTGGAACTGCTCTTCAGACAATAATTTATACACTGGAGCTATACAGATGATTTTCCTTTTCCTAAGGAAAGCTCATGTTCAGTGCTAGAAAATACAAAGTCTTTCTGTAGTTCTGGACTGAATCTCTCTGGTATTTAGGAGATTGGAGCTGCAAAAAACCCAACCTGTCTACTGCCAACTCCAGCTGTGGCACTGGCGGAGTAAATTGCCACCAGTCCCCAAAAGATGCCATTACAGGTTGCTGATTTACCAAACGTCTGCACAAACCAGCTCTGCGGCATCAAGAGAGAAGGTGCAAGAAGCCCGTGGAAGGAAAACCCTCAACACATTCAGGTTTTCTTGTCTCAAACTCTCCCCTGAGGTATCAACAAGCACGGAGATTATGGAGATTTTTCAACCCAGCGATCAGGTTAAGTGTCCACACCATGGAGAGATGAGAGCGCAGGAACATTTGTGGTTTGCATACTGTGTTTTAAGGTATGTGATGTTTACACTAAGAGTACCCAGAAGAGACCGCAGTGTTGGCCACTGAGTTGGAAACGTGCAGCTACAGTGGAAAGAGATGGTGTGTGAGTATCTGGTGTGTGACAGTTGCACTTGACATTCTCCAAACCCCTTCAATGCTACAACTTTGCAAAGAAAAGGGGGGGCAGCAAGTTGCTCATAAACCACAGCTTCATTTCACACCGGAAAAGTTGTATGCTATGGTCTCAACTTTTTTTTTTCCCCTCTCTTTCAAACAGAAGTTTGTGATTTGCAACTAAATTTTGCAGTCTTCATTAAAAGTTTCCATTCCTTCTTATAAAAGAGATCCTTCAAAGGTTAACAACAGGAAGAATCAGCAATGCTGAAGCAAACACAATTCGATGTCACTCTCTGAGTTACCACTAACTGATTACTTCGAGGGATCAAGCAGCACCTGCTCATCAGCAGCAACACTGCACCATTGCTTAGCAATGGGAAGTCCTTCTGAAGCCCTACGAGGAGATACCATGGGCAACAGAAACAATGGACCTGATAGAGTACCGTCATTTCGATGCTACTTTTGTGTCTACCAACCATCACAGCGTCACTCCCATGTCCTGAGATGCGCTCCTGCTGCCAGTCACACAATCCTGTGACGCATCCACGCGATGTCTGATATTACTAAGAAGCTGAAGAGTTTCTTACCACTATGCAAAAGCCACTGATCTTTCCACTAAATGACTACGAAATCAATCATCTCTGAAACTCAGCACCTCCTCCAGCTCTGATGCCCCAAGCTCCCTCTGATATCCCATGTCTTCTCTGTTAAATGGATGTAAGCAAGCACAGAGAAAATTAATCCTAAGCTCACCTCCTGCCGAGCTCCATTCCAAAAACGCGGATCCTTGTCAGTCTGTCTCTTCCCTGGGTGGTTTTGTCTCTCCTCTCCTTGCTCCTGTCTCCTTCTGTTTAATTGTTTGACATTAATTAAATACAGACCTAAGCTTGCCTTAGTATATAAAGATAAACATTGGTCATAAGCAACTTAGGTTGGAGTTCACCAGCAATCAGAGCCCTGCAACCTTGGCTATGAGTAAAATGAATCTTCTTGGTAGGTTTGGGAGAAAAAATAAATTACCTTCTACTGTCTAACCAACCTGTCTGGCCTCCTGACATCTCTTATACAGTGCTCTGCAGAAGTAACTTGTTGCATGAATTTTTTCTTCCTCAGTCATATCACCACTGTGGCACTGCAATAGAAATTATTAATAAAACATGTTATTAATGCTAGTGTTTCACTGATTTGACTTAGGTCCTCAGTCTAACAATGACAAGTCTACTGCCAAATATCATCTAGAGGACAAACTGCCAAACCAGAGTATGCTAAAGTCAAAGGGATTTCTTAATCTCATTAACCACCTACCCCTCCCAGTTTTGAGTAGGTCACCAGTGTAAAACATACATATACTGATCTAAATTATTTATACAAGTGTTGATTTTAAATTAGAGCTTTTCCTGGGGGTCCTGTTTATGCCTGGAGTTTTTCCTAATCAAATAATTGCCATTGCAACTGTTTTCATTGTTTTACTATGCAAAATAGAAACAGCTTTGTGCTAAGCGATACCTAAACAGAAGGCAGAAAAAGATGATCCCTGCTCCAGCTGATTTATTATTTAGGAGATATGATATGGGGGTACAGGAAAGGGCTGGTTTTGTCTGGTCACATACAGATGTTTCCATCGGAGCTACACTTCCCTGGTGCCCTCTCTGGCCAACGAAGGGTGTCCACGCTGAAAAAGAGATGCACGACAGCCCACTTACAGCTATATCTCTCCACTGACAATAAGCTTTTGTCTTGCCTTAAAAGGTTATTTTCATTAGCAGTTTATTACAGGCAGCAGAAGGGAATAGCTCCCCCTGAAGCCATCTTCTGTGACTCCCCAACTTCGCCCTTGTCCAGTGCAAGGGATGAGCATCAGAAGAGACAGGGGCTGGTGGTATCTTTCATGTAGTGGTGAGGCAAAAAGCGCTTCAGCAAATAACAGTACAAAGAAAAGGAGACCTCTGAATGGCGATGCAGAGCCTGGGGGCTGAACGTGGCACAGGAAGCGGTGGCCTCGCATGGAAACCAGCTCAGTCTGTGAGCCACGAGGACCAAGATCAAGGACACCTCTACATCCAGGAGAGGAACCTCTGGGCTCCGGTTTGGTATCCAGGACTGATTCATAATAAAATTTACCATTATTCAGAGCCAAGAGAGAAGTAAGATGTCCTTACTAAGAAAGTCAATAGCCCTTCATGGGTGATCCTTTAATTGTATAGGTTCTCCCAGCACATCCATCACCACATCTCTGAAGACATGCGCTATGTGCTGTAGGTAAGCACCCATGCTCTACAGCAGAGTGAGAACCTAGTCCTGACAAACGTTCAGTCCCCCCATCCTCGTTTGCCAGCATGTTCATTTCCATTCAAACCATGCTGACCAACAGGAACCAGGAATTTTCCTACTTTGGTCTCAGGGGGGTTGTGCTTTTGAAAATGGTTTTGAAGTTTCATTTTCTGACACTGAGTTGTGATAATGATGGAAGTGGGGGGGCACTCACACAACAATCCTGATGGATGGCAGGAACCAGCTCACTTCAGCATCTCCGAAAACATGGGACTCAACTTTAGTCATCTACAGGGCAGGCCCATGGTTTCAGTTCCTTGCCTAGGTTCCTCTGTCAGCCCGTGAAGGCAGGTGCTTCCCAAGAACAGCTTATCCCATTGAAAAGGGATGATGAATTCTACTTAGGATAAGGAGAATAAACTGCCCACTGAAACCAGAAGAAGTCTACACAAGTAGCATCACTTGATGTCTCATCTGGAGATGGCTGGAGAACCTTGGAAGAACCTCAAGCCTGATGTTCACATTTGCTTGATGGGATTTTGAGATCCAGATCCCTGTAAGGTTGTTTAATTAGCAAAACCTATTTTCTCTTTATTTTACAAAAATCTGCTCTATTTCAGGTAGACATCACAAGTATCCCAGCCTCATGAAAGTATGAATTTCACCCATCTCAGCAGGCCTAACAGCAGCTTTCCTCACTCACCAACATGCTTTGATGTCCAGTGAAATAAAACCAGTTCTAAACCATTTTCCATAACTCATCTCTAAGTAGCAGCCACGATAGCAATGGCATCCAAGTCAGCAGCACCTGGTTTCTGACACGTCCAGGAAAAGGGGGCTTTCTTTGCAAAAGGGGTAATAGAAAAACACCTTGCACAGAAAAATAACCAGGAGGAAAGCCAGGAAGTGTCAACCAAAGAAATAAATAACACACTAGCCCACTGCCTCACAGTCTGGTCAAACTGTTGCTATTGTATGTGCAAAGCTCCAAGAAGCATCACCCGTACCCCTGTGCAAGTGGTCACCTGCAGGCAGCAGCAAGGGCCCTCTCTGTTGAAGCATGCAAGGGTTTTTTTGGCAGGGCGGAAGGCCCTGTGGTTAGAGAAGAAAACCACAAGGTGTTTAAAAAAAAAACAAAACAAAACATACCCCAGGGCATGGGGCTTTCTCGGTGGGTTTCAGATCACAGACCACCTGCCTTGCACAAAGCAGCTTTTGCAGAGCAATTGCAAAGAAGAATTGCAAAGAGAACAATCGAGCACCTGAAGAACTCAGCTGCGCGTCAGCAACGCATGTGCTTGGAGATAAAAAATACGCATGGATATATGCCATGAAACACCTGCGTCTTGCTCGCTGGGTAATAAAATACGGTGTGCTTTGCCATCCACACAAGACCCCTTAAGTGCGCACAAGCGAAGGCAGCAGAATCCCTGCCATGAAACACAACCTGGGGCCTGCAGCCAAAGCACGGGGCTTGTCCGTGACTTCTGTGGAGCTGAAGCTGCTGTGAACCCCCAGATGGCTGGGAGACAGCAGGCTGTGGTGGCTGATCCTACCACAGGCAAGAGGATCATCAGTCTGAATCTCTAGGGGAGTCATCGAGGCAAAATCCTTGAGGCACCATTAAGAACCAATAATGATAAATGAGCCCAAGGTCTGGATTAGAACTGAATTTCTTCAGAAATGGTTTTTTTTCCCTTCGTTTTGCCACAGATGCCGAACGCTGTCTCTTTACCCAAGAGGGTCCTGATGACATCACATCCTCTCCAAAGAGCGATGCAGCCTCCTAAGTCAAGCGAGAAAGATCATCTCTGCTCTGCTGCACCGTCCCCAAGGACGGCCACCCCTAGGAGAAGATGGCTGGGTCTCCTGCACTGCTCCTTCTGCTCGCTCTGGGGCTCTGTGAGTATGGATGCAGGGTTGTGCATTACCTTCACCAGGAGGGGCGAGTAACCTTCTTCCACTGAATCCAAGAAATTGGGCTAAATAGCTAAAGGGAAAATAAAAAGCAAACCAAAAAGGCCGACTTCGAGGTTTTCTCAATAATTGTGGAGGTAAAGGCGGCATCACCTCAGCCAGCGTAGGGCAGCCAGAGGGGTGGCTGCAGCACCATACGCACCGGGAAGGGAGCCCGGTCGAAGAAGTGGTTCTGGAGGGGAGAGGGAAGGGGGAAAGAAGGGGATTTAGCAGTCAGTATTTTCAGGGAGTCACTTCAGATAAGCCAGGAAGGGGTACCATCCCCAAGAAGGCAGCTGAAAGGCTTTTCTGAAGGGCAGCACACATCTTTAAAGCCCAAGTGGCTGATTGCTGAGCACCCTCCATGCACAGTCCCAGCAAGGACTCCGATAAAACCTTCAAGTCATCCAGACAGCACGGTCATGCTTTGCAGTTGATCGCGCACCCCATGGACAGGGAACAAGGTTTGCCCAGAGGGGATGTGGCTCTTCCCAAGTGATTCCCATGAGGATTTCTCTCCCGCAGGCTGCCCTGGGATCTGGGGCCAGAGGTACAAGATGACAGTCAAGTTTCGTGACAGCAGCATCACACACCCCCGGGTAGGACAGCGGCTGGAGCTGGAGTGTCTGGCTGCCAAGGAGGACAGCGGCGTATTCTGGGTCCGCCTGGACAAGGGTGGGACCCTTCACTTCATCGTCTTCATTTCCTCCCTGTCCCGGACCACCTTTGAGGGGAACGAGAAGACATCCACACGCTTCGAGGTGACGAAAGACAGCAAGTTCTACCGGCTGGTAGTGAAATCTTTCATGCCGCAGGATGAGGGCAACTATTTCTGCCTCATGAACAGCAACCAAGCGCTGTACTTCAGCCCTGGCCAGCCTGCCTTCTTCCCAGGTCAGCAACACCTCCACCCAACCTTGCTTAGCTCTGCCAAAATGTCCAGCATCCCCTGCCCATGCCTTTTTTAATCAGTCGCCTCTCCCAGAAACTCCATTTCCCTGCTTGCTTGCCCGAGGCATCTTGTGACCAACACACCCGTCCTCCTGCCAGAGGCTCCCTGCTTGCCGTTTCTTCTCATGGTATCACCCCTGCCCAAAAGCCAAGATGAACAGGCAGACCCAGCATCACCTCCCCATCCCCACTCCTCCATCCCATTCATGGCTCTGAAGGGAGACTAAAGCAAAGTCCACCACCACCCCCTCCTTCCTCACCTCACATAGGTCCCAAAAGTCCTACCAACCTCAGGGTACTCAGGGTGGTGGCAGAAAGCAAGAAATAAGGAGCCTGCAGCTCCTTATCTTGGGAGACCCTCCTTGGGGGAGTCACTATCCAAAATGGGCTCCATGAAGTACCCCCAGACCTGAGCCCTGCACTGGCCACAGGAGCGGCTGTGCCCTGGCAGGGATGGGAGAGCGCTCTTTTATTTCATTTCCCTATACGCTGTATTTATCCCTTTTCACTTATAGTCACCACCACACCAGCACCCACCACCCAGCTTGGCACCACCGAAAAGGACCCCTGCCTGAAGACCCTGGTTCCAGGTAGCCCAGCTGCAGGGAGGGAGGGGGGAAGAGCTGGGCTCCAGTCCACTGACATCGAGGGGGATCCTGCAGGAGTTTTGGGATGGGAGGGAAAATCCTTGGAGCTTTATCAGAGTTGGATACCCGAGTATGTGCAGCTGGGAGGGTTAAACCCCAATGTTTCATACCACTTAGAAAAAGCTAAGGATGACTTAAAAAGCACGAGCATGTCTCCTGGCCGGGCACACCGGGAAGAGGTGGAGGGAGAGCAGAGCCTTGGGGGGCTGGGGCTGGTTTTAGCCTCGGCAGGGGACATGAGAAAACTTTTGGCTACATGTCCTCCCTCAAGTCCCCAGGAAAACACTGAGAGCAGCAGCACTAACGAACGCTCCCCACTGGGGATGACACTCATGCTGCGCTTGTGGACATCCCTGGTGCCCACCTCTGCCTTTGGGGGCCAGGGGAAGCCATCTGCCTCACCACCAGCCTCACTGAACGCCAGGTGGGTCCCTTGGCTCCACCAGAGCTGGCTGCAACAGCAGCCGTGAGCACCTGCTGGACCTTTCCTCTTCCTATTCCTGCAGAGACCAGCAAGGAGAAAGAGCTGAATTTCTTCTGCAGCTTCTTCATCTGGGTTCCCTTGGCAGGCGCCTGCCTCCTGCTCCTCATCGCCCTGGCGGTCACCATCGTGCTGTGTCAACGTAAGGCTCACCCGTAACCCCCTGTAGATATTCCTCTAGCCCAAAACCGTAGCCCTGTCCTTCAGGGGAACGAATCTTCTAGCTCTCCCCTTTACGTAGGCATCAGATAACCAGGACACAGTCAAGAGAAGGACCACTGTTTTAAAAAAAAAAAAAAAAAAAAAATCAGTGTCCGTATTTTCCTCATCAGTAGGCTTAGCCTAAGAGAAATAAT
This sequence comes from Fregata magnificens, assembly GCA_013389945.1. Classification (NCBI taxonomy): domain Eukaryota; kingdom Metazoa; phylum Chordata; class Aves; order Suliformes; family Fregatidae; genus Fregata; species Fregata magnificens. Next base: position 460,017 of record WAAD01031603.1, read on the forward strand.
TACCAATTTCTACACTGTAAGAAAAATAGATTATAAATAGAGAAAACTTACTCTATCAAACTGTACTGCCTCTACCATCCTTAAATTGGTGTATCAGGGGGTAAAAGTACCAGAACCTGAAACACTTTGACAAAATAGGATAAACATGCTCCAGCACGGGGCTTGCAAATTCAAATGCCAAGACTCCCATTAGCAGCTTGAGCTGTAACCAAACAAGCAAATTAATTACACAGGTTCAGAGACTGCTACGGTTAAAGCAGTAATGCAAAATCTCTGGGTAGGCAAGAGTCCTTTGGTGAAATTTCATGTTTGAAATGACTTTAAATTACCTCAGCAAGCAGTGAGTGGAAATGTATTTAAATCAATTTAACGCTCACTGAAATCAGTTTAACTTTCCTTCGGGGAGTTTCCCCAATACCCCCAGAAGTTACACAGATTTCATTAAACCGGCTCAGCTTCTTTCCCTGGAACACCGAAGTATTTTGCTGCTGAATTAACCTAACTAGATCCTCACTGACCCCGCAGCCTGGAGCTGATGTGAGATTAATTTGCCAGCTGACCCAGTTAAAAAAACAAAACAAAACAAACAATTTTTCAGCACCCTTCAGCCCTGAAAAATACTAATCACCACAGTCTGCAGCGATGGGAAGGACTAAATGAAAAAACACAGGTGAGGCCACAGCCAAAAATTGTTCTTCTCAAGGGAAATAGCTGATGATGCAGCAGAGCACCCAGAGTTGGTCCAAATTCCCTCTGAAGTTACCAGGAGCCCTCCACATGCACTAGGATTCCCTGGTGACTTGCAACATCTATTAACCTACAAACACCACTCAGTGATTTATTTCTGCCTTCTAATGCTGATGTGAACGATCAGCGAAAATCCATTAGCTGCAATTAATTTCTGCAGCAGGCAGCCCGAATTCAAGGACAGGTTTTTACCTTGTGCTAAAATCAATGCCTTGACATTGTATTTCACCAAATACGTGAGGACATAGACGCTAAAATGGGGAAGAGTATTGTTCAACTTGGTTGCATGCTGAGTGGCATCATTGCCACTCATCTGTTGTAGAAATTAATCGCTGCCAAAGTCGCTGGAGACAGAAAAAAAAAATAAAAAAAATTCACCATCAGTGTTCCCAGGCTGACCCCACTACTGTTACTCACATGAAAATTTAATTCACGAAAATACTTAAGTGGACTGCCAGGGAAATGTGAGCTGCAGCACCGCTCACTTGGTGAGCTTGGTTCACCCGTTGTTAGTCTTCAAGATCACAAGCTGCTAGGGAACGCCAGCCCTACCTTGCTGCAGTGTTTCTTTACTGAGCTGTGACTTGCTATCTTTGAACTAAAACATTTTCTTTTTTATTTTAGAAACCAGAAGACGAAGATGCAGATGTAAAAGGTTAGTAAGTGACATGTGTTGACATTTTTCTCTTAAACTCGGCAGCACCTCACCCTCAAGCGATAAAGCAGGCAGGTGCCAAAAAGCAACCTAAAAATTCTTCATCCGTTACGCGGTGGATAGGAGGGGACTGTGTAATGAATCAAGGGCAAGAAAGAGAGACAAGATTCTCTTCTTCTGTGTGTTTTTTTTTAATTTTAAGTAATTCAAATCACTGAGCACTGACACTGCAGTAGGTACTAAACAGAAAGACAGGAGGTGTTTGTAGCAGCCTAAAAACTTTGTGCATTGCCCGATGCTCCTAACTAACATCCCATTTGAGCGCTCCCAATGCACTACGCCAACCTGAGCCTGGGGGTGACCGTATTTCATCCCTTCCCCTCCCCAAACGGTTCATTTGATTTCATCACTGGACCTTTGGGTTGTGCCCATGGATTGGATGCAAGTTATCGCATCCCAAATCCCCCTCTGTGCAATTTTGGACCCACATCACCTTGGCTTTATGCCTCTATTTCCCCAAACAGGCACTAAGTAACAGTAGCAGAGAGGCTCATGCAGCCCTAGATGACTTTCCTGAGAAAGAGCAATGCAGATATGTCCAGCTTTAGAGTTAACCTATTTTCTAGGGCAGACGAGAATCCTTTTTTTATGCTTTCCCTCCTCTCTCCCCAACCCACCCATCATCCCGAGTCACCAGGAAAACACTATCAGAATAAGAATTGTAATTTGCCAGTTTGGAAGAAGAAATCCTTTTGCCCGCGAGTAACACGCATTTTGCTTCTGCAAATCGACCTCCCTGCCACGGTTTCTTCACCTCGCCTGCTCTGCAGAAACCCACTTCTGCAGTTTTGCAAGCCTCGTGCCGAGAGTGCACCCTAGGGCTTCTGGCAAGAGAGGACTCTAGCACCAAAATCCCTGCTACTGCTCTGGCCAGGCCAGCGCTGGGCTAGCACTTGGAAAAGCTGGGTTGCAAGAAAGTTTGGAACAGTACGTTCACACCTCTGGAGCCTTACTCTTTGCAAGTCAAGCATCTTTTAAATCAGATGAATTCAAATTCCTTGTTATACATGCATGGGTTTCATAGTAAAAAAGTTGTCCAAATTAATATGATCATTTAGAAAGAAACGACGACTAGGAACTGCCTCCTTCCTCCTACATTACAGAAAATGGATCCCTACAATTTATTTTTTTAAAGGCAGAATGCATCAGAAATCAGCGCCTGAATAATAACAATTAAGGGAAGAGGCACGGAATGGCAATGCCTTCTGCCCTTTGGGTGCAATTTTTCTCTGTGTATGTCAGAATACAGCTGCCCCTACAGACCTGCTTTTTCTTTTACCTGTCTGAGAAAAGGAACAGCCTGTCATGTTTATGATGGATACTTATTATACCCAGCGCTCTTCTGATCCTCCCCTGGCTTTCCAACAGCTAAACGATAACGAAGAGCTCTTCTTGCAGCCTTGTTTAGGACGATCCTTGCATTCTTCACTTATCTCAATTCCTGTTGCCAGCCCTGTGCAAAGATGTTCTGTCCCTAAGGGGAAAAATACGCTGCAGAGCTCTTCAGTTGTGCACTGTTGGAGCAGTTGGGTTACAAGTGCCTCAGGAAATCATCTCATCAAGGACAGCTTTCCTTCGGCAGCGCTAACATGACAGAGTCCTGGTTTAAGCAATTGTAGCATATTTAAGCTTTTATTTAGAGAGGAAATTCCTGCTGCTCTGAGCTGTTCCCACTTATTGAAATGAAGCTCTTTGGAAGTTAATGGTGCAATTCACTCAATTAAAGAGCGCCTCAGGATCTGGCCTGGGATTCTTGCTGGCAGCTGAAGGATTCATTTTCCACCACAAATTAATCTTCAGTGAAAACGGGTGCCAAATCTCCAACTCATTAAATCAGCATAAAACTATCAGTTGCTGGAGACCAGTGATTTCTATCATCTTGGGAACACACTGGTAGCGTAGAAAGCCTCCTTTTAAACTCCTCTGCAGGAAACTGGTTTGCAACAAGAAAAAGTCCTTATGAACTGATAACAGCTTCCCCAACTCCAAAAAAGCCCTGAGCTCTTCATTCTTCATTCATTTCTGAATGTGGAAAAAGTCTTGATGAGAGGACAGGGGTGTGCAGAAGTCAGAGGCAAATTTTAAAAAGCCCTTTTTTTTTTTAATTAGTGTAACAATTAATTAGCAGTGTATCTTAAAGTCCTCCTACTGGCTGTTACTAGTTGAAATGTTGGCAGATCCTTCACTAGCACGAAGAGGATTTAGGAATGCTTTGCAGCCTGCTCTTGGCAGTCCCTGGCTGCAGACTAAGACTAAATGAGCTGATCAGCAGCCATACATTAATTGCCTTCTTGTTCCTTTCATATCAAAGTAAATCAAAACCTTTTCTCTCTCTAGACCTGCAAATGGGAAGCCCAATGTGAAACCTAGCCCACCAAGCCGACACGTATAAGCATCTGCACCTTCTGGCTTCTGGATCGTCTTCTGGGAGCTGTCACTGCATAAGCCCATCACCTATGTTATCTGTAATGCTACTACTCCTCCTGCACTCCACCTTGACAAATTTGGAAAGACAAGATGGAGCAAGACACATGGACAGCAAGCAGGCACTTTTTCTGTGAACTGCACACTAAAGCACGGCTCCTTCCAAAACCTGGGCTTTTTCAAATTGATTCCCAAGTCCAGATGCCATCCCTATTCCCAGCAACAGCGCTCTGTGGTTCAGGCAAAAGAAACAGGTCAATCCTGATGCTGACATGTATCAGTGTGATATCGGTCTCAGCTGATAAGAAATAAGGATATTAGCTGGACCTTTGCTCAAGAGTGTATAATAATTCTTTCTAAAATGAAGCCAAAATTTGAATTTGCTGCAAAATGACTTAGAAATAAACACCCTCACTTAACACATCCTCTTTCCGTGGCGCCGTGTATCTCCTAGGAGCTTCAGTTTCACGTAACTTAACACAAGGATGCACTAAGAAGGTAAATAAGGATTAAAGGGCCTTACTTTTTAGGTTTTTGCAGTCCTGGGGGCTAACGTTCCCTGTTTACATCTTGCTATCCTTGTTCTGCTACTAGCCCCATTTCCACTGATTTAAGCGGGAGTTTTGCCTGAGCAAGGAAGGTGGGATTTTCTTTCTGGAAGAAATGGTTGAGCGGTAAATAAAAAAAGTCTTTGTCACTTGCTTTGGTTAAGCAGGACTTTTAGCATACCAACCTGGGACATGCCGATTGACTAAACTGAGTTCTGTTTTTTCAGCTCTGTATTTGATGTAAGTATTTCCTTACTACACTTGCAAATCAAGAACTGAGGAAAAAAAAAATAAAACAAATGTTTCTAGTCAGACTCAATGACGTTTCTTTCTTTCTTCAGTTCCTAGCCTCAGAAAAGCTAAAATCCTTCGTGAAGATAATAAATGAGGGTTTGAGGAAGTCTTGGTTAAGGGAAAAGGCAGTGATTTACACACCAGCCTGAGCTTCAGGATGCCAGAGTTCAGCCTCCAGCTTACCACTGCCTAAAATGATCTAAAACTATTTTCCCAAGGACTTGCAAGATGGGCCCCGTAACACTCCCCCATTCCAGAGGGGTGCTCTGAATGTGGATGAGATAAAGACTCTGGAGGTATTCAGGTATTCTTGCCAAGGGGCTGATAAAAACCTGGGGAAAAAAGAATGAAAGAAACCCTTTGCTAGTCTCCTCCTCTGCAAACGAGCTGGGAAGGAGGGAAATTCAGAGAGAAACAAAGTTCTTCCAAACTTAGTTCTTTGTAATACTTAATCGAAAAAAATTAATTAGGGATTAGAGAAGTGTATCTAAACAATAGCAGGGAAATACTGAATGACACAACTATATATACGTATCTACACACACACACACATATATATATAAAGAGATAGAAAAGTCTTAACACTGAAATTCCTATGAATTCAAAGACTTTAAGAAACACCAATCTATTAAGAGTGGCCTCGTTCAAGCCCCCCCGTGCTAATGTGGGGAGAAGCAAGTCTCTCACCGCACCTGCGGTGCCAGACTCTGCCCCATCGCAGAGTCAGCCTTGTCACCAATGTGCAGCTGCATTTTGACAACAACATGAAGCAAATCTACTCATCAACCCGTTTCTAGGCAGACTAGGTCCAACCTTTAGCCCTGTTTTAATACATTATGGTTACCCTAAACCAGTCCAGTTTCGTTCTATGGTCAGCTCTAACCATGCAGGCGAAAAGCTCATGCTTTTTCCCTCTCTCTCCTACGAGCATCAATTTTATTATCAGCTCGTCCTGGAGCCTCTTGTTGACTTAGTTTGAGCTCAAAGTTTTCACTTATAAAGCCTTAATTCATAATCTGTTTTGCAGAAATGCTTTATGAGAGGTAGGAACATCACTACCTCACTGGTAGAATCCTCTACAGCTGTTTCCTTGTTGTTCTCAATCATTTTATCCTGGGTTTTCACATTATACTGGAGCTTTGGCCTATATCATGCCATGTTCCTGTAACCCGGGCTGTCAGGCAATGCTCCTCCTGACCCCGCACTATCCCCCAAACCTAGATCCTCTTCCACAGTGACCTTCCCCTCCCACTCCAGCTCTTTTAAATGGTTTTGTAGAAAGAAGGTGAAGTGATCTGACTGCATGCATCTGTTGTTTCCCCACAAAAGGCCACATATCATGCATGGGAAGCATTTCCTTGAAAATGCCTTTTCTCTAGCACAGTAGTTGAATGTGGCATGTGACGTGTGACACGCACCAAGATTAAATGTACAGTGTCAGATATTGAACAGAAAACCTAGCAGAAGGGTTTTTCTCTATTTTACTCCCTGTAAGCTATGCTACTCTTTCAAATGAAATGCTTATTTCATGATCCACAGGTTACATATTTATTGCTAGTTCTATTGCTATGACAGCCTACTGAGGTCAACCCTGTAGTGAAAAACAGGATACGGGTATTTAAAAAATTAAAAAGCATTTCAAGAAGATGAACGCATGTACAACAAATTCCTCACTACAGAAACTGCATGGAATCCTAATGCAGGGTAAACAGAGCAAAATAATACCCTAAGCAATGTAACACACACACACACACACACATTTGGGCATTACTAACTACTGACATTGCTAATAGCAATGCTCCACTGCGCAGTGCTGCACAAAGACCCTGGTCCTGCAGTGAGATCAATACAACCAAAGCCCTCCTGACACCACAGATAAATGTAGCAAAGAACTGGAAGCAGTATGGGTTTGGGTTTTGGTTCTGGGTTTGGTGGGTTTTTTTATTTTAATAGTCTTCATTTGCACAGGAGATCAGCATCTAGAAAAAAAGTTACAACACAGAGTTGTAATTACCCTCCGGAATACAGCACAAAATCCACCGCACCATGGGGGCTGCTGACTTTAGACCTGTAGTTCAGAATCACAGAACATCATTGATCTCTTAACCCCAATGCCAAACGCAGGAGGCTTTGGGATGCCTCCCATCTCCCCCTACACTGAACCTCCAACCCGCACTCCGCAGGCCACAGTTCACATAGCACCCTGGGTACGCCCTGCTCAGCACAATCCTCAGGACCCAGCGTGCATCCAGGTATCGCAAACCCAGATAAATACTGGCCATCACGCAACTGCCTGCGGCAACTAGTATCTACCGGTTCAAGCTCTGGTTGCACAGCCAGATGCCTTGAAAAAATCAAAAACGGAATCTCATCTTTGAAGATAACTGAAGCCATTCATAAATTCATGAATCTAGCAAGCTCCCAGCAGTTTCAGCACTGCAAAGAAAAGACTTTCATTGCAATAGTACTGCCTATATAACACATTCCCTCTTTAGAGGGTATGTTTCACATACAAAGAAAGCCCAGTTAATGGACACATTACAAATTCTCCTGCCTGCCAATTTCTGGATAATGTCATCACAGCTGTAAGCTATGAGGGCATGCCTTTTTACTGGGTACAATCAAGCTATTAAAAATACATGACTGTTCACTGAACTCTATTAGCAGCTTTCAGCTTCTTACGTGCTTACTATCAGCCAGGTGTCATCTTCAATTCTTTATCTTCGTTCATGTCTTTGCATCTCTTTAAAACATAGGTCTTAGCGGTCTCTGATTTTGGTTCTTAGATCTGTAGACAACCAACAGGATGTATCCCCCAAACTGCACATTAAGCTTGGCTGCAAACTGCATATAGAGTATCAGTAGAAATATTATCCCTCTGTACCACTGTAACAGATATCATGAGTTAGCATAAGCCTATTAAGGAATTAATTTTAAAAGCATATCCAGCTCTCCACCTGCAGACTGTGAGATACTACAAGTACATGTTCATGGACTGCTGTCCATCCCAAGATACCCAGGGGTAAAAGTTGTTCATTTGTCTCTTCTTACATGGGCTTTTCTGTTTGCGGACCACTGCAGTTGAAATATGTTTTAGAAATATACCAAATACACTGGACTGAACTGCTGTGATTCAGCATTTGCTGCACAACCAGCAAAATCACCTCTGCAGAAGGTCAGAAGGCTGAGGGAACCAGAAGAGGCAGCTTGGGGCGTGCACCAGAATAAGCACTCACTCTTCTTTAGTCACTGCCCCGTGTTTCACACTGAATACCCCCAAAAGGAGGAACACCTCACAGGCAGACACATCCACGATAAGTTTGCTTCAAACCACCAGACTGACTTCACCAAGACACCCTCCAGCAGAGGCAGTGACACAGCACAGCTCTCCAAAGCAAGACCGAGTTTCCTTTGCCCACTCTTCCTTCCACACAGTCCCATGATCGATTCATCTTCCATTTCAGGTCAGCTGTAGCCAGCACTGCATCTCAGATTTAAACCTATAGCTCAAGGCCTGTTAAGTTTTCCATTTACATGCAGAGGTGAGAAACAATATTCTTTATAATCAGCTTAATAAGACCTGAATTTTCTTCACAAGACAAACGTTTACCTTTGCACGCCTACTGATAAGCTACTGATAGAAGGCAAAAAACAAACCACATCTTTTGCACCAAAACCTTAATAACCAGATGCAAACGTCAGTGCAGCAGTGAGAAGGGAAGGAGCCGAGAGCAACTCCAGCCCTGCTGCAGAGGTGAATGACTAACACAGCATCAAGCAAGAAGGCATGTAGATGCCTCTAGCAAATAAAACAAGTTCATAGCAAACTGGCTAAGTTTGTAGCTGAGTAGCAATGTCTGGGCAAGAAGCCTGGACTGCTGCTCACACTGATGAAAAGGGAAGGGCTGGCTGAGCTGGAGTCTAGAGAAGCACTCAAGGGTCCTTGTTTCTCCGTGCAGGAAGCTGTTGTTGGACAGGCCCTGCAGACCTGACAGCTTTTTGCTAAGAGCACGCAGAGGAGGTTCTAGGTTACACGGTGAGGCGACTGCACTGGGTGCAGAGGCAAAGGCTGGGAGCCGTCAGGGGTTAATACAAGGCAAATCAGCGTCTGAGATATAGAGTGACTTTCAAAGAGAAGTGCAAGGAATAAATTTGTTCAAAGGTTGAGGGCTGTCTAATTGCAGAGATGCTCAAAACTAATAGTGGAGTAGCTCAAAACTCTCAGAAGCTGATGGGCTAAAGGCAAACAACCTAGGAGTTAATGCTTAATGGTGGAAAGAGTAAGAGCTGATTTAAAATTTAAGCATAACCTCAACTAATAAAGAAAAAAGGGTACAAGACAGTCACTGAAAGCCCCATGAAGCTGAGGGAGGCATCAGATGTCCCCACAAAATAGAGCATCCAGAATTTGTTGCGTTTGGTAGACACCTGCTTCTCCCCCATCCAGTGCTTCACTTACTCTGAAATATTTTCTGAGGATTCTAATGAGTTAAATAAGCTCCAGATAAATAATACAGCCAAGATGACCACAAAAGAGCCAGTAACTGGACTGGTCAGTTAAAGCCACTTTGTCTGTCCAAGCACGCATTTGACAGATGACCTGTCACAGTGAAAGAACCTAAGCTCAACCCAGACTCCTCAGACTAATGCTGTGGTGCATGTTGTGCAAGTGCTGGGAAGCCACCCCACAGAAACCATACCCTTGCTGCTGTTTCCGCAGTGTTCAAGACAGAAAAGCAGAATAAAGTGAGGAAAGAATTACAGAAATCTCTGGAAGAACAGTAAAGAGACAGTGAAACAGGACCTTCCCGTAACTAGGTTTCTTCCTTCTGATTCATCTGAAATCAAATCTATTTGACATGCAGGGTCAGCATGACCTATCCATCATGGATTCCCATCCTGAGCTGTGCTGAATAAATTGAATACATACCATTTTTGTCGTGGGAGACCTATCACATCTGCTTGTGCTCCATGTTCCTGGAAACCTCTTGTGTAATTTAGAAACCCTGGAAAATACTCGAATTTACCCTCAGTTCTGAGGGGGGGAAAAATTGTCAGACAAAATAGCTGTGTTTGTATATTTAGTTCCTCCCCCCGCATGCAAACGCCTCATGGATGATGCTTAAGACTTGAACCAAGACACTATTTGCATCTTCCCCATCCCTTTGTTTCTTTAGCCAAAGTAAAGAAAAACCCACAGCGATAACTTGACACTTAGTAAGAAGGAAGAAACCAATAGCAGCGTCACTAAGTCTCCTCTGCAGAGGAAATGCAGGAGAAAAGGGGATATCCATTTCAAAGGCTGAATTCAAGAAAGCTTTGCTCACTCCAGTCCAGGTCACAGCACCCACCAGCTTCAGCACTGAGTTTTTGTTCCAGTCTGCACTGGAACTGTGCCGCCTGGCCACATTCAAAATAACCCTCTAGAATGTGAAAAATTCTTACTTCTAAAGTGGAATAGGAACGGGGCCATACTACCAGGGCTTTTGCATTTGAATACTCAGATACAGCTGTCCTGTAAAAACTACTACAGGTCAGTGTGATCTGAAAACACCAGTTCCTGCATACAGGCCCAGCAGGATTCAGTAAGAGCTTATAGTAGGCTATAAACAACCCCAGTTTCCGTATTTCCCTATAGAACTGCTAATTTAATGCAAACATGAAGTCATAAAGGAATATTAAGTCACTCTTATCTCACATATATACATTTTTCTAAACCACTCTTCCTTTATAAATATTAGGGCTTGAATTAAATTCAGAATAGTAATGTAACGTTACATTACAGCTTTACTCACTACAGATCACTGTTGCCACTCTCACTTTTTTTTCTTGTTCTCAAAGCGCCTTTCCCTACACTGCAGTCTCCTACTCACAGAAGGAAAAGTGCAAGAGTTGGGATGGATTAAGGAGCATGAATTTTTTTCCCCCTAGAGACAAATCAGTCTCTGCAGCGATAAGCACAGAAAGGCAAACAGTATCTTGCAGCAGGCAAACAAACCTTGCAAGGAAAAATCTAACCCAAACTTACTCTGTTAAACCTGGCAAGTTGGCTTTGAGTAGTCATAAACAAGAATGAAAGCAACAGGATAGAGACAGGTCTAAGTTAACAGGGATCAGAAGCTCTTACTCATTACTTGTAACACACCGCTTTCACTGCAGCTTCTACATGTTAATTAACCTGACTTACAGATAGAAGACTGAAATCAACACAGTATTTCAGTAGAGGAACCCTGATTTTTAGCAGGGAAGACTGGTTGTTCAGCCATGTCTACTTGCAATGTGTAGTACTGAAGTCACTGCAGGAAAAGATTTAATTAAAAAATACTTCACGGAGCAGCAAATCATCAAGAGTACTAATGGGAGGTGAAGACATGAGCTTTGTGTTAATGACAGTCATAGTACTACAAAAATGATCAATACCTTTTGAGACCAAAAAGGCTATGTACTATTTTCATTTCCTACTATTTGTTTTTAAGGTTTGATTATCCACAAGGCAGACTTGAAACCCCACAAGAACATATCACAACAGATTTCCTATTTAAGACATTTACAAAAATTAAAACTCAGTCTATTAATAGACATAGAACTAACACTACTAACAAGCAGCTGCTACAAAAATCATATTTATAAACATCCATTACTTTCAGGGCATCCATAAGCTAAACTAAACCTTTTATATAAGCGTGGTCAAAAAAATCTTCGCTTAAGGACAATCTACATTACTAGCTGGTGCACGTGTTGCCACAGAGCTCCTNCAGTTGCAAGCCCAACGCAGTACACAGAAGTGACACAGTGATCTTGATACAGATATAAAGGTGCTGAGTCTTTTTACTTTCATTATGCAGCAGTCTCATTAAAAGGCACTTGCTGCACGAAGGGACTAGTTAAAGGCTTCACAATCTGGTCCAAAAGTGTAATACAGACAGACCCCAGATACCACCATAGCTTTAAAATCAAATACTTTTTTTTTTTCCCCACTATCAATATTCCCAAACCCTGGTAGAGAAAATATATGCTAACTATATTTTAAGTATGAAAACCTCAGCGTATTATTAACTTTTCCCCGTGCAAGCACCTTCTCTAGTTACCAGAAGCCTATCAGGCAGTAGCAGGAGACAACTTGCATCACCTCAAAGGGCAGCCTGGATAGCTGTAACAACCAAAATGTAGACGTGTTTCACAAACGCAGAGCACAATATCGCATTACTGCAAGCTCATAAGCATTCTCTATTAAACTGCTAGCATCATCTGTTGGTGGAGCTTCAAAACTGCAAGCAATTATTTTTAAGTAAACATATACACAGCTAGGAAAAGAATTGCAATTATCTGGTGAAAACAGCTGAGTTTTTCAATTAGCTATGGATCTACAATAGGCACTGTTTAAAAGGGAAAACAGGACCACTTTGTATTAAAAACGTTCTAATGCGTAAATTGAATTTGTACCCTATTGCCACTTTTGTACTCTAAGCAATTGCATTAGAGGCACTGCCAACACTAACCGGTGTTCACACCAATGCCAAAATACCAGAAGTGTAACAGAGAAAGAGACGCAGCACTTACACTTCAAGGTAGTTTTTTGGGGTTTTGTTATTATCCTTTTTTTTTTTTTTTTTAAAATATTTCATATGCCATTTCATATAAATCCAAAGCATTAAGCAATCCCACTCAAAAGAAAAGATTAAAAGCAATTTCAGCAAGACTAGGAAACCTACATGGAAAATAATATCCTCACCCGTTTATTGTTGATTTTACCACTTGGTAACGCGGCTGTTTTGAACTCAGTGTGAATACAATTTAAGTTCTGCAGAAAATCACACACCTGTATTTTTCACATGTATCAAACACATTTAAAGTTTAAAATTTGTGTGCCTTGACTTTCTCCTCTTAATGTCTCTTTAGGGATGTCCATTGTCACTGATCCGATAGAGTCCAACTCAGTCTCTCAAGTCAGGCGACATACAAATTCAAAAGGTGTAGATTTCTCAAAGACGGTCTTCTCTGTAGTGCATTGAGCTAGTGCATTCAACCAGTGTGTCAGTATCCAGCCATCTAAGCTTGGGTCTTTTCTTTTTTTTAAACTACACAATACAGAAATATAATTTTACATGTAGCTTCGCATGCCTTATGGCTGCTTGCCCTACTATAGGACAGTGCAATAAATACAAATATATGCACACTAGAAAAGATTTAACTGCCATGATCTACATCTCATTTATGAGTACAAATTTACCTAGTCAACAATATGACAAATTTAGCAGAAAAAGTGGCAATGGCAGTAATAGTCTACTACAAAAACAAAGCTAGAAGCAAAGTGTTCTCAAGCTACAGAAAACTTGCTACCTCCTAATATACGATGTAGGGCCCAGTTCTGCCAAGTGCAGTCGTGATCAGTAGATTGCATCAGAACATGCTTTTCCCCCATTTAACAATGAATACTTCTACAATTTATTTGGTTTTGATAACTGTTTATAAATATCACACTGTAATGACTATTAAACTATACAGCAACATGACATTTATAGCCTAATCCTGAATACAAAGTTCAAAGAACATGACTACAAAGGCCAGAGAGCGAATGTCATCGACTAAAAGCATTTCCACTTCAGAATTTATTGAATGTTCTCTTACACAAACACTTCTCGATCGTGAAACCAAAGGAACAGGATTTCCTATTCCCTCACTGCTCCAGTAGTAATTTAGCCACACAGCACCCTTATAAATTAGTGACAGATTTTAACAGGTAGCCCCTTGGGGCTATATATTTTTATATACTTTATATATATGCACATTTACTTTGAATTCTATGTAAAAGTTGAAAAAATGTTTGAAAGAAAAACTCAGAATATATCACAGCTTTTTCAGCGAAAAAAATACAAATTAGTTTTATAACCACTATTCAATTTATCAAACTTTTTTTCCTGAAGTATTTACCTTTAATTATGTACACATTACAGGAAATAAAACTTTTTCCACAAACATTCTCTAAGGTGACAGTTATCAATAGAACGATAGAATAATAGCAGGAAGAATATTAAACAAATGAGGGTGATCAATTTCTGCTTTTAAAAAGTCACCATATAATTAAGTACAAAAACCTGCATTGAATGACAACTGCTGGTGTAGTAACTTGATCAGGTATGGAGACCAAGAGTATAGTAAAGCCCTATGGTAATAATATTTCTGTAGCATTTCCACTTGGTGTGTATATACTAAATGTTGGCAAAGTTTCTGTAGCATTAGCTTATACAAACATAGGAGTCCTCAGTCTGCTGCATAAAATGGAACAAGTGTGTTTTAATTCTCCTGAAATGCACCTGAAATCCAGAGTGTCACTTACAAACTGCATAACGAAACTTTTCTTCAGAAAAATATCTGTTTGGCATCTCCAGGGCTCTGTTCCATCGGACAATAGGGGCATTTTAATCTGGGGACAAAGACAACGCGTTAGAATCGCGGCAATGTGCAACAACTGAGCTTTAAGCTTTTTCATCCGTTACAAAGGTATCGGGTTTGCAGCGACAGTCCTTCCTCTTTTTTCCCCCTGTAGCATGAAACAAATGTACTCTTAAGCCATAATGCTTTACTTGGCTCCATTAAAAGTCACTTTCAGCTGAGAGAGACCTTATCACGCTTTTTCTTCTAATTATATTCTTTCTCACCTTTCACCCACACACCCCTGAATTACTAAATACCAAGAAATTACTCTTCATGATTAATCCATTATTTCTACTTCTGAATTAGTTTGTTGCATTTTAGCCATTTTAAATAGGCTGGGAGCTTTCACTTTGACTTCCTCAGCATCCAGTGCGTTTTACTCTGGTTCCCAAAATGCTGTGATTTTACAACCTACTTAGATCAGCTCCTGCAGGCTATGACTAAAAAGGTCATCCTGGCCTCCCTGCTTGAGGTCTCCACTGATACAATTCCACCTGCTTACAATATTTCTTCTAGCATGGATCTATTTTTCTCCCATCTCTAAGTCTGGGCCTTTCACCGCCCCCCCCCCNGCATCAGCAATGAGTGATCAGGGACAGGAATAGCGTAGCAGGAAGTTTACTGGCTTAAAATGGCTAAAGTGACCCATGAAGGCACACCTTTAGGCTTTTCTAGCAGGGCAAAGAATGCAAACATCACTCGACATTTTCATTCATAGCATCACTTATTTTCACACTGGATTTCGCAAAACAACTTATGGCTCTAAATTAAGCTGACAGCCTTCACGAAAGCTGCATATATTCAATCCAAATTACCACTGGTTCTTCCTCAAGGAAATCTGCATAGCTCTCTCCCTCCCATTTCCTCCTTCCCAAAAGCCTGTAGGCACCACATTGATATCTAAAAAGGAGTATTTCCACAGCGATAATTCAACTACCTGCTCAATTACTAAGCCGTACTTCCCCAGAGGTTTAATTTTATTTTTAAGGGATGTTTCATGCATTAATAACCTTGCTCCCAACAAAAAACTGTGTGTATAAAAGCCTCCATTTTGAATTTAAGACTACACAATGGTACTTACAACTTGGAAAATTACTCTGTTCATTGCATTCCTTCACGTAATCTCACTTTCTACAACATCAGAGGGTTTATTACGCTTTTCTCCAGCGCACCAACCTGGCTTACCTGGTTTCTAAGTCATTCTCTAAGATTAACAACCTTCCACCAATTATGTAATTATGGACTCAGTTTTCCCAAAACACAGTATTCTATTCTTAAGATTTGTCCTTGTCTATTTGTTGCTTGAAATAAAAGAACGGTACTTACTTGCTGCCATTAAACATTTTATTCAAAGCATCTCTTGATATAATATGACCACAGACTAATTTCATAGGTGGATTATTATCTGTTGTTTGCTGACGAAGAATGGGACAGGCAAATATTGAATGATACCAGCACTTTTTACCAAGGTCCACTTCAATCTGTGAAAGAAATGAACACAACAATTTAACTTGGGAAACTATATTTCCAGACAATTAACCCTTTTTGGTCATGGCCCTTACTTAACGGATTTCACAATTCAGCTGTGAAGGCAGCAAAATCTATTGCGTGGATGCCTGACAATTCCCCAGCCAAAAATACTTGATTGTAATCTTAAAATGGTGATTTATGTTGCTTCTTCCCATCCCCAATGAAGCAGAGTATTCTGCCAAAGGACAAGTGCACATTTTAGTGCAGATGTATGCCCTGGCAGGAAAATTGAGCTGATGACCCAACAAGACTTTCTGTATTTCCTAGCCAGTGACTTCCAAAGTGGTTGAGATGATATATCTCATGGAAAGGGGGGGGGGAGGGGGGGAGGAGAAAAACCCTTGGATTGGTTATGTTAATGTTCTACAGCTTCCTGAGTGACTCTCCCAACACCTACACATCATGTCAATAATGAAGCATAACAGAATCATTTATTTTCAAGTACCAACACAGAAGACATTGGTACAGCACAACTCTTCCCATCAGGACCAAATGATTTCAGAAGGGGACATCTCACAGAGAAGAACGGGTCCGTGACTTCAGGAATCAATTGAGAACTGCAAAAATCACAGCTTCTGTACCTGAAGCTCCTGGCTCTGACCAGTCCTCAGTTCTGACACGTTTACCCTTCAACAAAATCTGACAATATAACCTTTTCATGCTACTTAATCTCTGTCTTGAATGAAATGAAAATAAGGCTTCCCATCCCCATACTGCCTTAGCAGTACACGCTAGAGACCCTTAAGTTTAGAACAGGCAAGGAGGCATATAAATACTATTAACTGATCTGCATCTGACAGCAATCTTTTCCCAAATGCTCCCTAGCTAATCATTCCTGTCTGGACGGCAGCGCATGAATCTGTCACACTTGGAGGTTATGCTCTCAGCATTACAGAAAACATAGCTGGGAGAAACTCAACACACGTACTTACACTATAAATGAATCTCTTACAGCTACAATCAAAGAGGCTAACTCAGTTCATGCCCAGTTTGCACAAAATAGGTTTTCTTTCCAAATCAGGAGCAGGCCACTGGAGAGCTGCACACACCTGGTAAGAGCTATAAAGGGAAACTGGGGTTTCATAACAACTGAACTTCATTTCAACTGATACAAATGAGTTGTGCTGGACGCATAATGCACTGGATCCCAATTCAGTTCTCGTGTCCCCAGATGTAGCACTAATTCTTTCATCTCCTATCTGCCTAATAAAGAGTTAGTGAAAGCAACTCACGGAAGGGAAGTTAATGTTTCTCAGTGGGATGAATTTCCTTTCCAGTTATAGAGAAACATCTCATATGTTCAGTGCAAGGCTAAGTGGAAGGCGAGAGCATCTGTTTTGTTAAGGTCATTTGATCAAAGACCTTTTCAATGTGAAAGGGGATAACAAGTAAACAGAGGAATAACAAACAAAACCGAGAAACATTAACCTGACAGACAAACGTAACGGAGACAATAACAACAACCTTGTCAGTCACACTAATTGATAGGTCATCAAGAAACTGCAACCAAACCTGGACTTCGCAACAGATAAGAATGCAAACCCGAGGGTCTCGGAGGAGAGGGAGTTAGCAGAACTATACAAACTGCAGGAGGAACATGCAGGGGAAGAGGATGGGGGAGGAATGGCCAGAAAGGGGTATAAAAGGGGCCAGAAGGGCCATGCCAGTATTTGAGGGTCCACGAACGTGCATTTGCTTGTGAATCTAGAGTGGTGCGTGTATGCTTTCACCAGTGAATTTCAACCATTACCAGCCAAAGAAGAGGAAGGGATCTTGGCTGTCTATACTACTGTTTTATGCAAGTCATGTATGTGGGTGCTGTTGAAGGCAGCACCTCGTCTGTGGCAGCCTGTGCAGCTGGTCGTATCAGTGTCCTTTTCGTGTGGGTGTGTGGGTGTGTGTGGGTGTCTGCGACTCATGCTCAGCTTTGCTACTGGTTGAACCTACAAACGGGGAAACCAGCAGCCATGTCCATCAGCCTGGGATGAGACCCCGAGGTCTCTGTAGAGCAGGAAGTCCCAAGCCCAGGAGCTGCTGGAGGTGGCGGCCGTGTGTAACATCCCTTAATATTCAGCGCAGAAGAAACCTGAAAACAGCATTCAACATTAGAAATCTGCCCTGGGAGAGCTTAGCATCAACTCACCGGTAGTTCATCCTTCTGGTTCCAAACACCTGTGCACTGCCTTTGTTCAATAACTGCCTTGATATTAATTAGAGCTGGTAATGCTACACAACCTGCTGAAAAACTGCAGAAAAAGGAAACATTAGCATACAGTGCCTGTTAGGAAATGAGCATTTTTCATACTTCTATTTTAAAGGTTGACACAAGAGTGTTATACTACTTCATTCAGTTATTGTCTGTACTTCTAAGCTCCCTTCAAGCATAACAAGCAAGAGTTTTGGGGCAGGTTATCAGTTATCCTGCATCTTAGGCTAGGGCCCTCATGTACTACACTCTGGACTGAAAACAACAGTTAATCCCTGCTCTGAGTCTTATAATGAATCGATTTTCTATGCCACCTACTTTGATTTTGAGCTGTACAGGAGGAAGAAATCATGTTAGCTTATATAGGTAGTTGCTTTCAACTATGGAAGAGTACATGCAGCCTAAGAGTTTCCGCGTAACCCACACGTACACACAACACATAATCCTTTAATTATATGTAATTACCATGTAAAGAAACGCGTCTCTCCACCCTCACCTTAAATCAAGAAAACAAATGTAGAAAAAACATAGGAAGGCAAGTAAAGGAAGGAAACCACAACAGCCTGTAACAAGAATGGCAGCATATAACTGACCAAAGTCAGTGTCCCAACAGTTCAGTCTGCTCTGGGAGTTAACCGTTACCAGAACTTACCACATTATTTTGAAATATTTCACTATGTTACAAAAGAAAGTATGACACTGAGTTTCCACAAATTAACAGATTTTTTGATGGATTTAAGCCTAATGACAGTACTATAGGCCTGGAAATCAGCAGCAACAGAAACAGGATTTGACCTTGGTATGAGCCTGCTCTGTTTCTTTGGCAGATTATTTTACTATTTGTGCAAATTTTACGGTCTACAGAAGTCACGACCTTCCTCTCCATTCTGCCCCTCCAGATACTTGTTTTTATGTTTCTGCAGCAACATTCTGGCTAGTTTACCTCAGAGGGATGTGCCTGAAACCTATCAATCTCTTGCCTAAGGTTTAAAAGAAAAAAAAAAAAATCATATCCGCCACCTCCGGCTGGCCATTTTAGTCCTTACCCTTTGCTTTTTGGTTATTTCAGCCCTGAGCGTAATTTGTGTTAACCCTGTGGAAAGTTTAGACAAATAGTATTTGTAGAACTAAAAGCATTACTGCTTTAATGGTTCTGTATGAAAACATCTCTGGAAGAGCCCTTTAAGAGTATAACAACTCAAGTAAATAGTAAATTCAAATGGTATCCTGTAGTCCTTCAAAACCCTGAACCATGACCTTCTTAGTAAAACAAGAGTTTTCCCACTGGCTCTACACAGTAACTCAGAACACGAGGCCTGTACAGAATTAGGTACATACTGGAGAAACCAATCAGCCTTAAAAAAAAAAAGTGACCGCTACCCATGTTCTAGAAAGCAATATATTTTATAGCAGGGATTTAACTTCAAGCTGGTTTAATTTCTACAGGATTTGCAGCGCTCAAAGGTCACGGCAGTTTAGGACAGTCTTGTTTATGACAAGAGCATTGATACCACCTATACAGTAAATACATTTCAGTGCAATCGATTTCACACCAGGCGCAAAGCAAGCATTCAACCAATCCAAACATCAATAACAGGGATTTTCCACTTGACCAAAAATCTCTTGGCCATTTGCGCTGAAAACTGTATTACAGCGTCAGTGCATGAGCTATTAAAATGTAATGGACTGCTGTTAATCTGACTGAAACAAGAAAAAGATGAAAACCAAGAACTAGAGATAGACATTTTAGATATCTATAAATCCCTCAAATTGAAACTCATAATGTTTATTGTGGAAGGACAACTAATCTGAAAGCGCGCCCTTTGCTGCTTCTGTTGTATTTTGTGACAGAGGTGCAAACAGGAGAAGCAGAATACTTGACAATTTTAAGAGCTCTAAACTAAGCACAGAACTCTAATAATAGTAACATGCAAACAGTAAAAAAAAGCAACCAACTATAAAAAAAGGAAAAGAGGAGGTAGTGAAGCTTCTGCTAAGTACCAAATCTAGCCCAGAAAGATACATATAATTTATTTTCTATTTGATGTCTGAAATGAAAATTAGAACATCGGACAAGTATATTGGGGGAACTGGAATCCAAAGGCTAAATAGCAGCTAATCTGTTTTATCTTCAGAGAAGCTAGAAAGAGATTAGGTTGGTTTTTCTTCACATTTCCAACAGCCTCCTACAGATTTGCGTTTTGTCAGATTAGCTACTGAGCTTGAAAGTGCCTCTTTCTTCTCTGCAAATGAGGTCCAGCAAATAATTTGGAAATTTTAGCAGCTGAAATCACAACATAACTCTTAAGTGTTCTTCTAAGGAGAAGACAGGTAAAGTAATGTGTGGATTAAAAAAACAAAGTCATCAAGTGCTGACAGAATCATGGCCAGTTTTGGGGGGTTTTTTGCAGTTAAACAGCAGGGACAGTTTTCACACATTTGCTGTGGGAATAATTGGCTGATTGCCACCCTCATCTTTCGCACCAATGTCTAAACTACGGAAGCCAGATTCCATCTATGAATGCTTCCTCTTGAGCTGCAAAGGTGCAGGGTAAAGCACAGCACATGGGAACCTCTGATTTCTAATCTTTGCAAATCTTGTTAGAGCTAATTGTAACCATACTCTTTATTTAATACAAGCTAGATGAGACTACTTCTCAAAAGCTGTTTCCTTTTCCCTCAACAAGAAATAGAAACCAAAACCCTATGTACCTGGTCTTAAAAGCAAGTGAAAGCCAGCATACCTAACACTGAGAGGTGATTCAACTGAGAGACCCAGAAGAGCACAGGCATCTCTTGTAAAGATGTCACAGATGTCCGCCCACTGGTTTGCATCTAATAGATGAACGTACGGAGAGTTCTCTATACCTTGCCGCAGATATACCAGGCTGCCCATCAGAACCTGAATATCTGTGAGGGACCAGAAACAGGTAGTTATTTTATACTACAAATAAAAGCTAGTGTCTACAGTTTTAGCTTTTACATGGAAAACAGGCAGATACACCAAATCAATAATACACATTCTCACCTCTACAAAATACAATTACAGCCATCACAGAAGAGATGTCTACAGCTATGAGAGCTCCAGTCTACTATGGATACATCAGGGGGTCATCTGCCCCTCTACAAGCACAGCATGCTGCCTGTTAATTTGCTCCAAACAGATTTACTTTTTTGTAAGCTGTCTGACACACACAGTACCCTAAAAATGAGGCTTTACTTGATTCAGTTTGAGATGGTTCACTTAAATCACATATTCCCCATTTTTCAAAAGTTTAATTTATCTTTGTATTACCCCACGCAGCAGAAAATAGCAGATGACTATTCCAAGAACATTTCTGTGCATTTTTAACATTTTACCCTGGCAGCAGGCCTATTCTAGATGTAATCTACATCACATTTAAAGAGTCAAAAACCTTAAATTTAAGCAAATGTGCAGACAAATTAAAATATAATTTTGTGCCCTCTTTTAAAAAAAAAAGTTAATTCAACTTGTAAGGATTCAGGTTATTCATGTTAAATACAAAAATAAGAAGCCACTAACAAAATGAAAGTAATGGAATAAAACATGTTTGGAAGGTTACTTATATTTTACTACAGGGTGCCACATCCAAGTGCTTTAATTCCTCCTAATGTGACTGAAAACTTACCTTTCTGATGATTTAGGGCAAATGGCTGGAAGTTTTTTGCATACTGAAGTGCTTCTCTTTGATTTGCTGTTCCACCCATCAATAAACTAATGAAATATAGTCTGTGTAGTTTAAATTCCAACGAACTATTCTGTGCCATAAGCATTTCTCTGTTGGATACCGCCCACCTAGAAGAAACGAGGAGGTTCAATGGGACACGACACAAGAGTAATTTAATGTCAGCCTACACCATATGAAATTATTACAATTATCAAACACCTCTTTCAAGGAGAATATGACTGTTCCCTGAACTTCTATGAGTTTATACGGAGCACAGAAAATGGCAAGACTCTTTACAAGTAACAGAGCTACACAGGGCACACAACACGTGAATGATGGTACTTCTGGCGCTGCTGCACAGGTTAACCTCTGCAAAATTCAGCACTCACTAGCGGGAAGACAAGACTTAATTAGGCACAATGTAAGGCAGAAATAGCTAAAGTCTACTGTATTTTGATTAACACCATGCTGTCACTGAATCTTAACAATTGAAGATAGCCTTCAGCTGCATGTTGAAGAAGTTCGACCATGCCTTTCAAGAACATATTTTCCAACTCCCTCATTCCCCAAACATTTTCTCTAAGCCACAATGTTTATATGCATGTGTATGTTGCCCTGGAGAGAGGAAGTGCGTCTACGGGGGCCTCGAAGATAGACATTATCAAGACCTTACAAGGGGGGATAGGGGGAGGGGAAGGGAAATCAGTTTAAACATATATTAAATATGCTTAAACTTTGCTTTCTGTGTTATTTTCAACTTGGGCAATAAAAATATTTCTCATTTTCTGGGTCTCATTCACCATGACAACATGGTGAATAATAAACATGGAAGAATTCCTAAACATGCACCAAGTAAAATGAACTGGAATTTTTAAAGCATTTCATAAAAAGTTATTTTATTATTTAGATTTTATCCATCCCCCTCATTTTTTTGAGTGTTTTGGTTCCCCCCCCCCCCTTAAATTCAATTTAGTCAGGCCTAAATCAATCCAAACTTTCTCTGAAGAACTTCAAGTTTCAATGTTCTTCAGTACATCTGTTTCTCATTAGTGTTAATTAGTTATACTATTTTCACTGTGGGGGCCCCATTAAGCAAAGAGCTTTTCATTTTTCAGCAACAAGTGAGACAGTCTCTGTTCCTTAAAAAGAAGGGGTATGCAAGGCTTCTGTTCTTTTCAACCAATACTAAAATAAGAAAATTAAGCATTCTTACAGTACTGGTAAAGCTTTCAATGCAAGTTAGCCTTCTGCATTAAGATGTAGCGTTACTGAGCAAGTATCTACTTTCAGTTTGTTGTGGTGCAAGTGTCAGGAGTCTGACTTTACTGGCAAGGCTTTGTAATGACATCAGTAACCTTTCAGTAGGAAACAGTGAAAAATGTAGCCTTTGAACCAAGAACAAGCTCTACTGTCCCTAACTTCAAGCAGTTTCAGATAAGCAGCCTCAGAAGACTGTCAACACTGTAATCTCCACTACAAGGGTGACTAACCATGGGGTGTTTGGTTTTTTGGGTTTTTTTACGTTCAGTGTCCATGGTTTAAACCTGGTATAGTGGCAATAAAGCTCGCTCCCAACTAAGAAAACAAGAGCCTGAAGTTAACAACCGTAGACCAATAAGCAGCTGAAAGACAAAAACTATTATCAATAAACAGTACGACTGGTATCGGTCCACAGTCCCATTAA
Organism: Fregata magnificens; assembly: GCA_013389945.1. NCBI lineage: Eukaryota > Metazoa > Chordata > Aves > Suliformes > Fregatidae > Fregata > Fregata magnificens. The sequence continues at coordinate 483,289 of WAAD01031603.1, forward strand.
TGAGATATTAATCTGTATTGCATCAAAAGGGAGGCATCAAAAGAGCCTCCATCCTCTCCCTGCCAATATTCGCAACCACATGACACAGTAATTCATCTTGCCGAGATTGAGTCTGTTTTTCCAAATTAGCTTTTAGGCAGGCTTTCCATTTTTAGCTCTTTGAGTGGCAGCACAGATTTGTATCTGAAGAAAGCAGCCACAGAAGCAAGGCCTGAGGTGTTTGGTCTAGGACATGCTGTTCCTATTTCTAATGGAAAGACAAAAACCAACAAGTGAGGTTTAAAAACACACTCTCTACCACCGTCCAAAATCATTAGTAATCGCAATACCTGTCTTCCTACCTCCTCTCAAAATCATACTTTCAGAGTGTTTTCACTTCTGAGACTCAAATACATCTGAATTTTTTAAAGTTTACAGTATACTATTCAAACCACAGGTACACAGAGCTCTCTTCCAGCTGCCACACGGGATTTAGTTAAAACGAATTTCACAAAGTCTAGCAAAGATTAAATTAAGTTTAAAGCATACCCCAAAGGTCCCAGCAAATACCAGGACCTGTCTGCCTTGCTGCTTTACAGACATAAGAGAAGACAATATCTCTTCCCCAGGAGATGACAGTCAAAAGGTTAGAACCTGCAAGTTATTCCCACCAGACCTTCACGTGGAAACCCACCCGGGCTCAGAAGTGCCAGAATCCACCCAGAAAGAACCTATGGATTTCCCTCCCCCATCACCAAATTACAGTGAGAAAAGTCACTGGAAATTAATGGGATCCTGCAGAGATACAGAGATTACACAGCTTAGGGTACAGGGCCACACTGGGCATCTACAAAGTCAAGGGGCACACCCCACAAAAAAAGAAAAATGTTATGGCCAGTCGTACTAACGTTAATTCTGAAGTGTAGTATTACTAAGTGTTGGAATTTGTATTAGTAAGAAGATCTGAAAAAACTACAATTAGGGTCTTTTTTTTTTTTTTTAATCAGATAAGAATACTAACTTTTCTCTATCACCACAGCCAGGCTTTGAAAGTCTTTTTGAAAAGACATTATCTGACAACTCCCTTTTGATGGCAGTGACCAGGAGCCAACCCATGTTTGCTTCACTTCCAACACCGAGTTAAGCCAAGCACCAACTGCAGAGCACTGGCAGAGCCAGAGAGACTGGTTATTGTTTTCATACCAACCTTCCACCATTTTTCATGGGTAAACCCCGCTATACTCCCCTTCCTGGTTCACGATACTGTAATTAATTATCCTTGCGTAACACCCGCTTTCTGCTTCAACACCACAGTCAGTAGCCTAGCCCTAGAACAGGCCAGTTTGGGACCACATTTATGCACCCCTGAAGCTGTATTTATTGATGCCAATTTTAGCCATTTATTAGCTTTTTGCCCAAAGAGCACAATGCCACCCCTCCAAGCTCCTCTCACATAGAGGCCATCCCTCCAGGAGTGGTTTCTATCCCTCCTCCTGAACACCCACATCTGCTGGGAAATAATATGGGAAATAGATTCACTAGCATCAGCAGTCTGCGGAATAACTGGGCATTTAAGTCATCAGTTACCTCCTAAACTGTAGAGTTTTGTCACATTTTGATAGGCCTCACTAACAACCATGTTTTCTATATAAACATCACTATAAATAAGGACCCTCTGTGCCCAGCAGCAGGCAAAGAGAAGCAGATAGCTTTTGCACTGAAGAGTTTAAACAGAATAAACATATTAACAGAAATGAGACAGGGTAGGGGAGGGAGACCAGCATACAAACCGTGCTGACAATACACCCTATTCTCTGTTCATTCAGCTGTCTTCGGACTAAGAGTTCCTTTGAGGAAGGACCATGCCTTCTCCTTTGTTTGAAAAATACTTAACACATTGCAGGAACTACAAGATACGACTAAGTAGCAACGAGTAAGGCATAAGGCCTAGCAAACTGGAGCCAAAATGAATTTAGTGACTTCAAGTGGATGGACATAACAGCAAGTTACTGTTCCTCAGAGAGTATCCTTCACAACAGCTACGTTACTATTTGAACTACAAGAAATAGGTGGTGTAGCTGACAGTAAATCCTGTTTCAGTTGTAACATCAGGCATTTCAGTGTTGCTTCCCTTCAATTAGCCAATTCAATAGCAATAAACCACCTGAGCTTTCCACCTGTGTTGGTCAAAGACCAACTATTTACGTCAAACTTTGCATGACCCAGAGGCATAATCGAAGATTTAGTTTATGAACACCACAGTTTGAATATCAGAGCATCCCTGCATTTAGATGCCAATGTCCTCTGAACTGACACACCCATGTTGGATCACGTTAAAGGGAACAGAAAACGTATTTAACTGAATAATGCAGAAAAGGTATGAATGTATGAATTATACTCTGGAATGAAACAGAAATTTTGAATTTGCATTGTTTCTACTTTTGAAAGGTCACTTCAAAGCTATTTTGGTTTTTTACTTTTGAGACCAACCTAAGCTTACCAAACCTCTTGCAACCTAAAAAAAACCAACCCAAAAAAACCCCAGAAACACAGGCTGAGGGTTTATTTGGGATTTTCTTGTTTTTAAAATAAAAGCTGTTCTGAAATGCTACAGCACAGTTACATATCCACGACTGGAAATCAAAACAGTAGCCCATGAGACATTTCATTACATTTCCCTCTTTACTGTCACTTTTAGCACCAGCTTACATGTCTAATGTTTGTAAAGTCTACTAAGGTCAAGAAAATATCCTGGTCTAAGGTTGACTGATAGACCTCAGATATTCCCAGACTTGGTTTTCATCTGAGCATCCAGCATTATCCACTGACTTCTATGAACAGAGTTGTTTTGTTCAGAAGAAATCTCACTGTCAGTCCACGCTCACAGTTCAAGTACCACAGAGATGTTTCCTGCCGAGGAAAGGGACACACCTCTCACCCAGCATTAATCAGCACCTACCTGGCAGCAGCAGCCTGCAAAGTACACACCTCTTCTTTCACTCCCTCTTCCCACCCTGTGCTCCCTTATCTGGAAGGGGACAGTGACTTGAGGAAAAGTGAGAACTTTGATCCCGAGTCAAGTTCTGCTCACCCCAAGGGCTCGGTGAAGCCGAAAAGACTTGGTGATACCAACACCTTTAATAAATCCTGGTATCCTTCATAATTGAACCTTTTAAGATAAGGTTCACTAATGATTTACTAAAAGGCTAAATACCATCATGGCAGACAACAGTTTCTCTAAGTGATGTTTCTTCCCAAAACCTTAAATCAGCATCACAAATGATTCAAGTTAATCCTTAATCTAAGAAAAAGACCCTTAGTTAAGTACTGCCCATGGGGAGGGACACAGAGGGGACAAAAAGAGAAGATAGGGGTTCACTCAGTAACTAGACCTCTCAAAGGATAAATGGGGACACATCAAAATATACTAAAGAATATTTAAAGTGAAAAACTAAGGATTCATTAAAAGCANCTCTAATGCAGGTCTCAGAACTCTAACTTTTAATGCTTCCAATATTCGATTCAACTCCACAAAGGGTTCTTTTTGACTTTGATCTATTGACAGACCAGATTCCTGAAAAAACAAAAGTAATTTTTAGTTGAAGCATAAGAAAACATGGGATTGAGCTCCTGTTTTTCTGACAGTTTAAATATTCACCTGGAACATTAACAGTCAAATAAGGACGCTAACCCAAAGCATAATTTTCCGTGATCAATAACATTCAACATCCACACTTATCGTTACCTGACAAAGTTCCTCGGCTACATCCAACATCCCCTGCCGGAAGAAGTGCTCCACCATCACCTCGTTGAGGATTCGCTGGCTGTCAGCCTGCCAGCACCCATCTATCCCCACACTGCTAATGTCGGAGTCAAAATTCTGAAATGTACAAATTAACAGTTAATAGGCTGGAACAAATTGCCCCACATGATTTTTCTTTAATTATGCAGGACACCTGTGTCTCCACCCTGATGCTTTCTGCCTATTATTCAGCTGGCCCTCAATTACCTCCTGTTCAAAGTGAAATATATCTGTCAGCTCCTTCATTATCTCCTGTGTACAGAGGAAGAAATCCTTTGGCTTGCTTTTTTCAAGTCTGAATATTATCCACCATAAGGAATTACACTGACAAATTACAAGTCTAGCTAGCAAATCAGAAATCTAGTTAACTAATAAAGGGGTTTCCTGACCATGATGCTTTTTTTGAAGGAAGTATCTGCAGAAAAGGCTTTTTCCATATGTGAAAACTGAAAATGCATAGAGAACAGAAAACAAAATCGCCTACACTAGAATCAAAATAGCGTTATCAACGCATCACTGTCACTACAGTGCACCAAATTAGAAGTAAAAGCTTTAACTCAATTTTTCACATAGCTGGGAGGGTAGACAATGCTGAAAAAAGAAAATGTCACTTCTCCCCACCCCCAAACGACAATGAAATTCAAACCTCTAAAGACCTCAACATCCCAGCAACAGGATGAGCTTTGAAGATCTGAGAGATTTTTTACAGATCTAACCCCGATGATCCTACTGCCGTGTATTTTTAGTGGCCTATGGACATATTCCAGGAATAAATAAAAATATTGTCATGGTGACTCTTTAGTAACACTTGGCACTGCGCCTCTTGGCAGCAGGAAAGCAACACTTATGCTAACCCAAGATATAAAACAGGACTTTAACTGCTAACATGTTTTATGATCAGGACAGGCAGGTTAATTTGAATAAAAATCCTTACCCACTGCCTAAAACAAACCTCTTGCAAAAGAAATGGTCTAGAAGTCAGTGCATTGCTTGCTGCCTGACCTGATGGCCTGGTAACTACCACTCTCTTCCAGGAAGGAATTTCAGAAATCAGAAGTTTGGTGAAAATAGCAGTGCTTCAGCTACAGCTCTGTGACAATTGACAGTCCTGCACAATATGGAAACACCTACATAGCACGAATGCACACTTCTGTCAAAGCAGGCAGGGCAAACAACACAGAGTTGGTACGAGCTATCTGTCAACCACATATTATCGGTTCCCTGTCAGCCAGCACAATGCTGGAGCAGCAGGTTAGCCAATACCCGACCTGCTGTGAGGTCTGCCAGCGCAAAGCTGGATAACCAACTTCAGAACAAATCTGAGCAGGTGATGTGGGTTTACATTAGATCGGCACTTTGTATCCCAGGGCTGCGACATCGCCGACCTGTAGTACAAACACAAAGAGTTGTTTTGTGAAAACACACGCCAGGCAACAGACATTTGCAGAGCAACGCTGCCAGAAAGCATTTGGGAGCCTACTATTAACCTGTTTCAGAAGTTAGATCAAGTTGGAAGGAGGTTCTTAAATTAAAACAAGTAGAGAAAACATCATGGCAGCTTCAAACTTTCAGACCAAGGGGTCACTTTTGCCTCACACAAGTCTCTCTTGCACAGTTATGCCTCGCTGCTTTTTCCTTAGGAGGTATCAAATACCTAACCACAATTCAGATGTCAGCCTCAAAGACTGAAACTGCTGCCTTCATAGGCTGGCTAGAGAGGACCGGAGTGCTATGCAGTGATTAGCTACAGTAAAGACAGATGCATGGTGGCACAGAGGGGATCAGCCCTTCAGAGGCAGCCTTACCAACAGCAAGCATGTCCACCTCTTAAATGGCAAGGGGGAAGTTAAAGGGGGCAGAGTAGCATAAATCTGTAAAGCTTCTCATTCTTGCTTCGAGTACTTTGCACAGCTCAGATTCACGCTGTGTCTTCCTGCCTGACCAACCTGATCTCCTTCTATGACCGGGTGACCCGCCTAGTAGATGAGGGCAAGGCTGTGGATGTTGTCTGCCTGGACTTTAGTAAGGCCTTTGACACGGTCTCCCACGGCATTCTCCTGGAGAAGCTGGCAGCTCACGGCTTGGATGGGCGTACACTTTGCTGGGTAAGAAACTGGCTGGTTGGCCGAGCCCAGAGAGTGGTGGTGAATGGAGTGAAATCCAGTTGGCGGCCGGTCACGAGCGGTGTTCCCCAGGGCTCAGTTCTGGGGCCGGTTTTGTTCAATGTTTTCATCAATGATCTGGATGAGGGGATGGAGTGCACCCTCAGCAAGTTTGCAGACGATACCAAGCTGGGTGGGAGTGTCGATCTGCTAGAGGGAAGGAAGGCCCTGCAGAGGGATCTGGATAGGCTGGATCGATGGGCCGAGGCCAACTGTATGAGGTTTAACAAGGCCAAGTGCCGGGTCCTGCACTTTGGTCACAACAACCCCATGCAACGCTACAGGCTTGGGGAAGAGTGGCTGGAAAGCTGCCCGGCGGAAAAGGACCTGGGGGTGCTGGTCGACAGCCGGCTGAACATGAGCCGGCAGTGTGCCCAGGTGGCCAAGAAGGCCAACGGCATCCTGGCTTGTATCAGGAATAGTGTGACCAGCAGGAGTAGGGAAGTGATCGTGCCCCTGTACTCGGCACTGGTGAGGCCGCACCTCGAATACTGTGTTCAGTTTTGGGCCCCTCAGTACAAGAAGGACACTGAGGTGCTGGAGCGTGTCCAGAGAAGGGCAACGAGGCTGGTGAAGGGTCTAGAAAACAAGTCTTATGAGGAGCGGCTGAGAGAACTGGGGCTGTTTAGTTTGGAGAAGAGGAGGCTGAGGGGAGACCTTCTCGCTCTCTACAACTCCCTGAAAGGAGGTTGTAGTGAAACGGGTGTTGGACTCTTCTCCCAAGAAACTAGCGATAGGACGAGAGGGAATGGCCTCAAGTTGCGTCAGGGGAGGTTTAGACTGGACATCAGGAAGAATTTCTTTACCGAAAGAGTGGTTAGGCATTGGAACAGGCTCCCCAGAGAGGTGGTGGAGTCACCATCCCTGGAGGCGTTCAAAAAAGGTGTAGACGTGGCACTGCAGGGCCTAGTTTAGGAGTCATGGTGGTGTTAGTTGACGGTTGGACTTGATGATCTTAGAGGTCTTTTCCAACCTTAATGGTTCTATGATTCTATGATTCCTCTTATTCGCCACTTATTAATTTCCTTCATCAGCCACCTCCACATCTGCTTTGATGCTGCTCTGTGTCATCGTGAGAAAGCGGCAGCCTTCTCATTCCTGCACGCGTGGCTTCAAAACCACCACTCCCTTCAGGTCTCTTAAACTTTCAGTAAAACATTAACCTTAGGCTAGCAGATTGTCTCTTCCATCTTTCAGAAATGGTGGAGCAAGATAAGCATTTAAATTATTGCCATTGATTCAAGTCTCACATTTAACAACATTTTCACTTGGGTGTCTTGACCTGTAAGCTCCTTGTCATGCTGCTTGTCTTTAAGCTGTATCTTGAAAAAACTTAAGCATCTTGAAGACTAAACAATACTGTTCTGGTTTGTGCCAACCCTTTGAAGCCTTTAAGGATCACCACCATTGCTGATTCCGGTATCGCTGTCCAAACACCACTAGCAGGTAACATAAATCCAACAACAATGCATTAGAGAAATACCAGAGGCAGTAGCAAGAACACACAAGCTTGCTTTTGTTACTTGGGTTTCGGGGTGGGGTAGGAAGAATCATCAGTAATCTAAAAATGATTGACCAAGTTATTTTTCATGCAATTTCAAGTCCTACTGAATGTATAATCCTGTAAGAATAGACTGTATTCCTCCGGGCAGCTACCAACCATTACAGCTGAACCTATGCCTTAAACATCGTCACATCCTTCTCATTGCCTGAGGGCAGAGGTAGAACCGCTTACCTCAATTCCTTCACAAAATCCATATTTCGTTCTGAAACAACAAACCTATGAGCCTCGAGAACCCTTTCAAACCCATCGTAAATTAGATTTTTTAAATCCCATAAAAGATGGTAACAATGACTCATATTAACCTAGATGTGCTGTAGATTCAAGTTCACATCATACAACCTGAGGACCTCAATTTTTTTTTCTCCCACTCATCCACTCTCCGATCAACCCAGTCTTGACGAGGTTCTCATTTCAGTAACTTTTTTTTTTTTTTTAGAAACAATTTCTGAGGTCTTTATTATATGTGGAATTCTACAGCTCTGCCTCCTCTGCGTCCTGAGGAGCTTCAAGAACTGACTGCACATATTATTACAGTGAGTGACTGTCACATGTCAGAACAAATTACTGCTTGCCTTTGGCTTACACATTTCATAACTGTCATGCATTCATGATATGCTGGTGACTACACACCTCTCAGTTTTGTTTTCTAAATGCTAACAGCATGCTAACTGATAGCATGTGGGGTTTAATAAGATTTCAAAAGTTGAAATAAATTCCATAAGTTACTCCAGAAAGGTTATTTTGTGCTTTTCAGGTTTTAAGCTTAGAAGAGTGTCAGCTAATATTCCTGAGAAACAAGCCTTTTTTTAAGAGCCTAACTAGTAAGCCTAGGGCTAAAATGTAGAATATTATGTGCTAAATATACCAACAATACAATGTAAAGTACATTACTGATAATTGCTGAAGTGTGAGAAGGACTTCAAGACACACACAAGATGGACCATCTTAATCAACATACAACCTTCCATGTTATTAGTAACAACAAGGTATGAAGAAGGATGGTGACTAAGGACACTTCTATTCCTCAGTTTCTCAGTTGAGATTACTTTGTGCATTCCTCCCTTCTGAATTCTGACCCAAAATACAAATAAAATACATTTGTTTACCTTGTCTGTTCAGTTTGTTGGTTCATAAGATAAAGCTCAACTTACAAAGACTATGTATTTATCTAGCCATATGCTTCACAGCAACATAATTAAATGATGTTCAGTAAAGGTTTTTAGTTTGTTTGTATACAAGTTTTGACATGGAAGAAACACCACCTTCAGTAAAAGTTTGCTTTCCTAAAACAAAGATTGGATTAAAATGTTGGCCATTTAAAAACAGGCTTAAAAATCTTAAAATTCAGGGAAAAAATTGAAGGAGCTGCCATTTACTCCACTTACTTTCCTGAATGAATGCATTTAACCACTACTCACACAGATTGCTGCTAGAGGGAAAAACATTTACTAGCCCCATCAAACATACTTTGAGATGAATTCAAATCATTCCAGAAGAGTGATTGATTTACAGGGAGACTGATGAGTGAGCTACCTGATAACAACTTGCTGAACAACAGTGACATGATGAGTTCTGGAAGCAGAGCAAATGCTAGTACAATAAAGAAAAAACTGGATGCAAACATTTCCTTTCAAAGTAGAAAATGCTCTTTGGAAGAAAGCGTAGCCCTCCATGAATCAGAAGCGTGTAATCCATGTAAGAACTACTATGAAAAAAGGTCTAGCTTGTTAGATAAGCTTTCCAGGAACTCCTAACTAAAAAAGCAACACACAAAGTTTTGGCATTTCAGACTTTAATGTGGTTCATATTTGATGCCAAATTTGAACTTCATTTTTCAAATGCTTAGGAGCTTCTGTTCTCAGAGTGAACTCTGCAGGCAGACAAATCTAGGTCCCATCCAAGTTCACAAGCAATGACTACACTAACTTAAAAACAGACCAGACTAAACTTTACAGTATAACCCTGCCTCAACACTGGAAAAAAGAAATTTAACCTGAAATTTGCCACAAGCTGATAATTCAACAAGTTCCTTCAAAATCCAAGCTTGTTAAGGAGGAAGTTGGTTGATTCTACATGTAACAACAGCTGTCATTTGGATGCACCACATAAAATTGGCACCAATATTAGCATGTTTCCCAATCTCAAATCAGGCAATAAAATAATGAGTTACATTTATCTGTGCCTGAGCACATACAGCTAGGAGGACCATAAGCAGTGTTCTAGAAATGTTAATCCATCTGTAATATAAATGAGGAAAAATGCTGGAATGAGGATTTACATGTGACAGAAACAAAACTGAAATCTCATGAATCAAGGCAAGGGCTGTGCTTCTTTAAATTCTAATGAGCATTTTATTTAGGAAGCAGTAGTATTTTGCCCAGAATGTGTCAAGAATCAATTCACTACATCAATTACACTTAATTACTTCTATTGGTTTAAGCTTAAGTATATTATGGGGAAGGAATGGGGGGAGGGCAATTTCAATAGGTTATAGGACTCAGATGCCAACAAAGACCTTGCTGGCAGGTTTCAAGCATATTTTCCAGCAGCACACGGAAATCGCATTAAGTACATATGGAAGATTTCCTCCAAAAGTCCCTGTCCAGGGAAGCATTAAATTCCACCTGGATTTACACATTACACATATTCATCTGACAAACAGGCCAAGACTTCACGGTACATTTTAAAGTAGTTCCCTTAAGATACTACAGTCAGGGAAAACTAATAAAATTCAAACTACTTGCATTAAAAAAAAAAAAAGTCCAAAGTTCATATTCAAGGAGACAATCCTAACTGATGCCCTGAACTTTACAAAAATACGTCCTTCATTACAAGCAGGACTGGGCTCATGCAGCTCCCACTGCTTCTAGTCTTTTGATGTAAACACCACAGACACTAAGCAAGACTGAAAAGCCAGAGGAATGAACACACTGAATACAGCAAGTTGAGCTCATTTTTGAACACCTCACCGAAACAGCCCTTCTGACACGCAACAGGCACAGAGCAGATTATTGATATTCTTTCTACTATTTTACAAAACCACACAGTTGATATCTAAAAAATGCTTTTATTTACAGCTATCCTTTTTCAATTAAAAATGGTAGATAAATCAGCAGGACAAAAACAACACTGGAAAAACTCTGCACATGACAACTGAAACAGCAATTTGGAGATTAGACTCAAGTCTAAACTTTATTAAGCTTGCAAGTGTTGCTTTCTTTGGCTTCTAAGAAATGCTGTCACCAATTTCCACTGAATATTCACACCCTCTATATACGACCTAGGGCTGCTCTAAGCTCAGAGTATTTAAATGAAAAAGGTATAGCCAAACCTGAAAGCTTATTTGTACAAAGTCCGCTTGCTAAAGCGGAATAGGAAAGTTTCAAACTTAGGACAAGATTACACAGATTTCTTTCAGGCTTCAAGCCAGCAATAAGTATGGAATTTTACTCTAGTTAATTGGTTTAGATATAGCAGCAAGGATTAGAGACAGATGCGTCCTTAAGCTTTGGATAACAGTGACGCTTGGATTAAAGCTATTAGTGCAAAGTTTGAGCTCTCCATGATGGTCAATCATAGATATAAAGAAAAATGTAACAGTTGCATGGACATTCTGCCCAATAATGCAGCATTATGTACTTTTTCCCTTCATTGCACTACTGTTAAATTATGCTTTAACAGATTATCATGACTAACAAAGTTTAAATGAGACTCCCAAAGGATGAATGAGTATTCTGTAATGCTGCAAATGTCTTTGTCCAGATGAAAATACTCATTTACTAGTGTCTTCCTTAGTAAGATTATAAAGTGCACCTCAAACCAAATGTTAAGACCCTATCAACATAAGCATGTTCTGATACGAAACTGTCACATAAGAATGTCCAAAAAAGCAAGTACAAGTCTCCTTGCCTACAGAACTACTTTATACAAAAGAACACACAGACTGAGAAAAGCATGACCTGAAAGTATACATGACATCACTTGCCACAAAAAAACGAGTTTTAGTACCATTTCAAAGAACTGTTAATAATATCTACCTACAAAAATATATTCAGATCCCAGTTATTCTTCAACCTGGAATTCATATAAGTGTCTCAAAGAAGCATCAAAGATAAGCTGCACTACCTTATTATTTGTTATGGCATAGACACAGATACTACAAAAAGTTTAATCTACTCTACTCGCATTCAGAACACTGCGTGTTACCAAATTAAGCCCTAAGAACCAAAATCACACCTGAAATATGTACAAAATGTCTTTCTTAAAAAAATTCTCTGAGTTTTTAAGCTGCCTTCTAGAACAGAATGCCATTTCTGAGTAATTTGCTACTGAAAATTAACTAGAAATGCAATATATATATATATATATGAAAGCCACAGTATTTCTAATTGAGACTGATGCTGAAGCAAATCTTTTGCTAAACTGATATAACACATACTATTACTAAGTCTAGTAGCATCTATATGGCATGTTCTCTCAGAAATTAAGAGATTTGAGCTGCCCCAAAAGGAGCACTCTGTATACGAGTTCTGAAAGCAAGTACTATACACCCCGCTGTCTCGCCTCTGCCCCAAGCCTATGCTTCTGCAGTTGACAAGAAGATTTAATTAAGATTGTAGTATAAATCCAAATTTTGTAAAGCAGAGTACATATCACAGAATATATGCAATAATACAGTCAAACCACAATATAAATACCTTATCAATGGCTTTTCCAACCCGGGATACGCTGCTGTGAATGTCTTTATGATCGGAGGCCAGTTTTTGAACTGTGTCTTTTATTCTTTTACAACACTGCGTCATAACAAGTGAAATTGTCCCCGACAAGTCTCCATCTTGATCTAGACAGAAGAGAGGAAAATTACTAACTTTGTTACAAACAAATGATAACATCAAATATCTCAATATGCAACAACATATAAAGACAAGAAATGGTATTAAAAGAAAGAAATGCAATCTAGAGAGTATTTGCAAAGCAAGATCAGTTTAAAGGAAGGAAGGTGTACAGGACACGGCTCACCCATGGAATTAGGAATCCAGTCGGGTGCACAATAACACTGAAAAAGTGCAACAGTTTAAAAAATTTATGTAAAGATCTCATGTGTCCCAGTCACAGTAGACTAATAAACACATCTCAGAGAAACACCCCAATCCATAAATCTCACAGGATGTAATAAGAAGCTACTGAACCTCCTACAGGATCAGTTTTCTTTTAGACAGTTCCCTGAAGATACGTCAGAATGTCATGTTTAACTCCAACAAGGTACAAACAAAATTTGGATTAACGAGGGCCCAACTCATTCTTGCCCTACAAGCTACCCTCTTTTTGTATGCACTCTGTTTGCATTTGAGCTGTATGAAACTTTTGCTTCTTGACTTGTGGAAACATCTCTAAACAGTTCAGCCAACCAGTCTCAAATTCTCCTCCATGGACTAGAAACAGCCTGTAAAGGACCTGACTGTGAACATCAGATCCATTCTTTCTTGTTATAAGATTTATTTTCTCAAAACAGTGACATTTTTAAACTGCTGTCCACCCAACAGGTGCAATGCTATACGATGCATTCTGTGAACAAAAGAATACATACGAAAGGTTTACAAGCCCCTGACCACGCCACCACACTTAACAGCTTACACCCTTCATGCCTTGACTCAAATATCACTCGGTAGTGTTAGCAGGAAAAAAATTACTTTTTTTGTGCTTTACTCCAGTCCTTTCTTCCAGCTTTTGATTTCAAAATACAAGGAGAATCTCTCTTCCAGTCTTACCTCTGAAGGTCTCTCTCCTTCCTCGAAGTTCATTCTACACGAAGAATTTTTCCTTTAGGGACACAGACTTAGCAACCTTCAACTGCACAGGAAGGCTAATTTGTGGGAGAGCAGCCCAGAAATGCTTCCCTAACATTCCAGATCCAAATCCTTCACGTGAAAAAATAAAATCCCCAAAATATCTCTTTAGAAGAAAGATTTAAAAAGCAACCACGTTTTCCATAAAGTTTGTTCCTTTCTCATTTCGTATTTTAACATGCCTTTGGTTTCAGCAGCACTTTACAGCCCAGTTTCTGGTATTTCACGGAGAGCAAAACACAGGCACATCGAACCGCTGCTGCAGGACCGGCAACCCAAGAACAACAGAAACAAACCGTAACTCTTCCAGTGTACCCTTAACATGATGCCTCAGAGAGACCAAAGGAAATCCAGAAAAAAGCTGTCATCATAGGGGGTAGGTAATAATTTACCAGCCACTTATTCTAGATACCTTCCTTTACGCATCCTAACTCTCAACCCTCCTGCTGACATCAACAGCAAAAACAACCTTCTGTTGTTACACACTAAAACCAGCTCATCTCTAGAAAAGTAAATAGCTCCTGTTCATCCCCACAAGCCCCAGCTGAGGAAGCTTTAATAACATTTTTGCAACAGCCATAGCTTTTAAGAAAATAAAAAAGGCTTTTTTTCTCCCTCCAGTCCCACGAAGCTAATGATCACCTCCCGGGCCAAGGGCTCATAGGGCTCTCTATTTTTCCTAGTGAATGAGTGAGGAGTAACAGGATTGAAACAGTATCTTCGGTGCACGATCACTAACTTGACTCTATGCATCCTAAATTGAAAATGAAAATTTCACTGAACTATTACATAAAGTTCGCCTCCTAAAATTATTTCAAGAAAAATCATTATTTCTTGGTTGCTATTTAATTTTTATGAGACATATAAAATCACATGAAGGGTCTTAAGTAACTCTCTCGTGACTTTTGCCAAGACAAAATGATCAAAGATTACACAACAAGCAACATGGAAATATTCATTTCCCAATAAACAAGAGAGTATATTTTAACCTCTCTAACAGCCATTTTTTGCAAGAAAAGCCATTAAGCTAAAACTCAAACAACTTACATGCATAACTGTTTTTACCCCAAGCAAATAAGTGAATTACTGGCCCCCAACACTTACTATAGCAGAAACCAACTACGGTAAAGCAGTGAAAGTGTCTACACAGGAAAAGCCAGACCCATAAGAGAAAAGATTTCCCCCCTGCATCCATCTCTTTCACCTTTAATTAAAAAATATGAGCTACTTCTAACAAATCAGCAGAAGAAAGCCTGGAGACAGTCGTACCAGTAATTCAGTGTTCACAGAACACTACACTGACAGCTTCTCTCTGTATTGTGTATGTACAGCCACATTTTTTTTTTTTAAAATACATTAGTGAGCAGACACTAGGCACAGAGTAGAGTCCAAAGCCAAGTTTACTCAGCCAGACACATTCACACCATCCAAGAATACACAGTCCTGCCTTGGCTACTCCAGGAGGTGAGAGATATTAGGGGAAGAGAGAAGAAAACCAAACTTTGTCTTCCTATTCACAGGCCTTAGCATAGGACTGTTCTGTACTTAGGCTTTAGTATGAAAACAGCTCAAGAAATGTTAAGAGACTCTGTGAGTGGGGAAAAGAAAACCAGTTTAGAGGTTGAAGCAGCTTCTAACAGTTTCTTTTTCTCCACCCACTTCCTTTTTATATCCACTGCCTATTTAAGGTCTTTTCATACACGTTTGCTGTCAAATCTTGTCCTACAGAATTAATTTCTTCTTCAGCAGTGAGGGTTTTCTTTTCTTTTCCTTTTAAATTATATACACAAGCATATTTCTGCAGTTCAAACCCCTGAATTACAGAGCTCCACATTAAGATATCTGGCTGCTTCCACATCCATCAATTTTCAAAAATAATCAGGATACAGTATATAAAAGCTGAAAATACCTGTTCTTATTATAAAGTTATAAATAACATGAAGAAAAAATATGAACTTTGCCACATATGAAGCCAGCTTACCCTCAGATGCCAAAATTGAACAGAGTCCCCAGACCTTTGAGGGTGCACTAATAAGGTACTGGCTTCATTCTAGAGTGCTTAAAGAAAGCTCTGTTTGGGATGTACTCTGCTGGGACAGCATCACCACTTATTTGGTCAGTGCTGAAAACACATCCAGGGCCTTCACAGGACATCCCAACAACTATTAATACAAGCCTGGATGGAAAACCCAATGAGGACCCTGAAGGAACTGCACACTGGAACCCTTTTAATTTTATTATGAGGAGAGTAAAAGCTCTGGAGCTGCAAGAGGACTCACACAGACAAATCTTTACAGCCCCACAGAGTCCTACAAAGATCAATACAAGAGTAAGGGTCACGCCACGCAGCTTTCCAGGCAAGGTCAGCATCTCAGTTTGTGAGGACATGCATTTTATCGACTGTCCTTAATGCACAAGCCCAAACTGTTTCGAACAGCACAAAATACATTTATTGAAACACAGTTCAAAACAACGCCAAAAAGACCAAACATTATTTCATCCCAAATAAATGGTTCAGAACCAGAGTTCCATGTTTACTCTCTATGGAAATTGCTATGTACACACTGCAGCTCTAATACACTCCTGTTTATGTTCCTGGAATTATGCGCACTCGTAAGCGAGCTTTGCACCTGTATTTGTACAAGGCTACAGCAAACACATTTTTCTCTGAACCAAACAAAAGCAGATTCCGCAAAACAGTGAAATAGCACAGTTCGTTCTCAAGTTTGGGCTCAAGAGCCTGCAAGTTCCCATTTTTAAATCCCTGAGCCGTCACTCGCTTCCTGCACGGCCTTGGGTAAATCACTTCAGCTGTCTCACCATCCCCTCCCACTCCATCAATAAACACTGCATTACCTCCATCTCAGGGATTTCGCAAGGTTTAAACATCTCATGTTTATAACACACTTTGGCCATCTAGCCTGCCTGCGCAAGGGCTCAACATCAGCTGTAAAATACAGACAAGACTTAGGAGGCTGTGTTTACTTCCTGCTAAAGAGTGGCTTTACCCTAAATGCTTCCAAACCTAGCCACATCAAAAGAAAACAACTTAGTGACTTAGCAGGAAAAAAAAAAAAAAAAAGAAAAGAAGAAAGAAGGGGAAAAAAAGAAAACAGGGCAGCCCTGCTGTTTATTTCCCATGGGGGTGACTAACTCCATTGTAGCTCAACATAAAGGCGCAGAAGGTATGGACACGCTGGCCGGGGTCACGCCGAACCTGCTGATCAGGAACAAACGCTCCCCTTCAGCAGCACACAGAAGGCAGGCGAGGCCCGGGAGGGCCGATACCTCTTCCTGCCTTTAACTTTTCCCTGCCAGAAACGCTCACAAAGCTCCGGCTCCAGAGGGGCGAGGGGGGCAGACCTCCAGCTCAGCTCCCCCCCCCAGCAGAGAGACCTTCCCCGGGGCCGGCCATAAGCGGGGCCGGCACCCCCCGGGAGCGGGGAGCGCTGTTCAGCCCCGAGGCCGGAGGGGGGGTCTCCCGGAGGGGTCCCCCAGCCCACAAAGGCCCGAAGTTCGGGGCCTTTTAACCCCGGAGGAAGGAGCCGGGCCCCGTCTCCTCAGGGAAGGGGCAGGGGGGGAGCGGGGGGGTCTCCACGTACTCTCGGTCTGGAGGATCTCCCGGCGCAGCCCGCCCGCGTACTGGATGAGCTCTTCCAGGCTGCGCTCGCAGAGTTGCCCGTAGCCCGAGAACTTCTGCAGCACCTTCTCCAGCTCCCGCTCCACCGTCACGCACTGGTCCATAGCGGCCGGCACCGGACCGCGCTCCTCCTCTTCCTCCGCCGCCGCCGCCGCCGGGCCCCCCTCTCTGCCCGGG
>WAAD01031603.1:506106-517699 GCA_013389945.1 Fregata magnificens
CGGCCGCCCTTGGGGTGGGGACCCGGGCGCCGCTTCCCGCCCCTGCGGGCCGGCGCGTTCGCGGCGTGGGTTTGGGAAACGAGCCGGTTTCCCCCGGCGAGGACCGAGACGCCGGAGCGGTTAAATGGAGGAAGGCAGGGCGAAGCTCGGGCACGGTGACGTTGAAAACCTCCGCGGCGTTTTAAGCCCGAATAGGCTGCGTGGAGGGAAGGCCTCGGTTAGACGGGTCACCGGGAGATGGTTCTTCCCGAGGAGTGACGCCGGGTGGCCGTGGGGGTCGGGGTGGCGAGGGGGTGGTGGCACGGCGGAGAGCCGGCGTCGTCCGTCGTGAAAGACGAGGAGGAAAGAACCCAAATACGTGCGGCGGGTTGCTGTTCGCAGCTGGGGCCAGCTTCTCCCGTCTGTTCCTCTCCCTACCCGTCTGCTGATTTTATGACAGGTATTGCTATCAAGGTGGGTCCTGAGGAAAGCAGTGATTTTATAGCCGAGGAGCAGAAGGGATGGCTACCGAGGGACGCGGTGGTTTTATGGAAGAGGAGCAGAAGTAGGTCCTACGTATAAAAGATGGCTTGGAAAAAGGCAGGGAGGTGTTTCGGAAGTAGGGAGAACCGGGTGAAAGAGGTGGACTTTTGGGGGGTGACGAAGAGCAGTGGAGGCGTAAGGAATGGCAGAAGTGTCTTGAAAGTAAGGATGCTGGCCTGGAGTGGTCGGAGGGTGCTGGCCCCGAGGACTGGGAGAAGGGGCTGATGTAATAGCTGTAGTGCCAGCCAAGCAGGAAAATGTGAGTAGCTGCTTTTAAATCGATGATCAAAGGGCTGCTGATACAGGAGAGAGAAATTCCTACTGATCGGGATACACGGTGAGGGGCTCCAATGTCTGGACAGAAAAAGAGAAGGATTTGGATGAATATAGTGAGTGCCATAATCTTAAAAATGCTAACTCCTTTTAAATAATCGATATTAATGTTGGGTATTTAAATCTAATTTGCTTTTATTGGTCATTGTTTATTTATGTTGTTTATTCGCTTTGCTGCTCCAACAGTAAAAAGCATTAGGCGATTTCACTTTTGTTTCCAATCACTTTCACTCCTTGGCTGCCAGGTACTTTCATGATGTCATGTTTGGGTTGCAGATGCTGCAGGGAAGTGTTTAACTCCAAACAAACTGTATTAACGACTTCTTCAAATGTCATGGAAACACTTCTCATACCAACANAGCTGCAACACCTTTTTTTGTTTTGTATTTTGAAGGAAACAACCTTTTTGGACAAGACTTAATTTCTTCAAGCTTAATAGATTAGTTACTAGAATGCTAGTTGTCATTAATAGCGTTTGTAATGACTGTGAAACAAAACATGAGACAGAAATGAGATGACAGAGGAAACATTAGCAGATGATTTTACTGTGAGCTCTTTACGTCGCTAGGATTGGAGTTCATGGGAACTTTTTCCAACTGTGGAAACAGAAGCCAACAGCTGAATTATTCTACCTGAGATTTTTACTTGCGATGGGACAATCAACACGTTTTTTTGGAACAAAATCATTGATTGAAATTTTGGAAGTCTGTTTGAATTATCAGTGTTAAGAAGTCGTCTGCTGCAAAATTACTGTCCTGTGAAATGAAAGCAAAGATACATGAATTAAAATCGCTCTCAGCCGCTGCATATTGTTCTTCTCAGAGAGCGAGGCTTACAGAAGACATTCACTTACTCTTTTGTGCGCTCGGTTGCATGTGTGGTACATCTGTGTAATCAGAAGCATAGCGTTAATGTCTTCTGTGGTCTGACAGCTGAAGTCAAATTGTTCATAGTGATGTCACTATAGATAGAATTAAAATATCTTTTAAAGTTTAGCTACCTTCATACTGAAAAGGTTCTTTGAGCAACCATGCAAAATATAGTTAGTTAAACTGTTACTAGAATTTATGAAGGGATCTTTCTCAAGTGCCATTTTAATTGAATTTCTCCAACTGTATCTTTTTCAGGAGACCTCATGGAAGGAGAGCTGTATTCTGCTCTCAAGGAGGAAGAGGCCTCTGAATCGGTTTCCAGTACAAACTTTAGTGGTGAAATGCACTTCTATGAGCTTGTAGAAGACACAAAAGATGGGATCTGGCTGGTACAGGTATAGAAATGTGATCATTTATTTTTATATATTTATCACATCCAAAATGTGTTTCAAAGGAGGTATTTATGAGGGTGGTTAACTAGTAGTAAAAGTGTGTAACAGAGAGATGGTGACAAAGATAAACTACATCAGGGAGATCATAAGGAATAAATCTGTTCAAGAAAACAAGAAAAGCTGGAAGTGACAGAGTTCCTATACAGGCAGGAAGAAAAAAACCCTGTTATTCTGTGGATTGCTTTTTGAAAGCCAGGTACTTTAGAACCAGAAAACAAGCAAAGCAGCACACACTTAAGTACACGGACTATGCACGTACTTGGCCCTGGTATTGTAAGAGCTTGTGTAATGGGTGAAGTAGGTGTATTAAGTGTAGGTGCTCCCAGCTGGCACAGGAGAGGTGCCTCTGGTGTTGCTCTTCCCTTTAGTTGCATTACATGCTCAGACCCAACCAGTTTACATTTCTGTTTCTTTAAGGGGCTTAGAGCACTTTTAAAATCTCTGTTGCCTCTTCACAAAGGCAAGATCTCAGTGTGCTACTTCCCAGGCTAACAGGCTGCTTCTACAACATATTCCAGTAGCTTAAAGTTAACCTTCCCCCAAACCTTGTGGGCCCACCGATTGTCAAGCGTGCTTCCCCAGGGCTGCGTGAGAATAAGAGAACATTTAGGAAAAGTAAGACAGACTTTTGCAAATAGGATTCTCAAACAATTTATCATCACTGTTGAGAACATAAGCAATCTAGACCAAAATGCTTTTCTGCATCAACCTCTCTATTGATAAGAGAATTTGGTTTTAGGCATAAGTTCTCTGCTAACAGCTACATCAGGCAATCAAAAGTCTCCACCAGACAATTAATTGTTCGGCTGACAGCGCTCCTGCCTGGTTTGTCTGGTGTCCTCACTTCATGTTTTCTATTTAAATAGATTATCAAAATTTAATGACTTCCTGCTATTAGACCGGCACTGTCACCACATCAGATCTCACCCTAGAACAGACAATGAGAGGACAGATTACCTTCACAGTCAAAATGGCATTTGTGTTTTGGGAAAGATGTATTTGGAGTTTATTGAATCTAAGTTTCAGGTTTCAATCATACAGAAGGTGATTCTTCAGGCAGAGGCAGAGCGTTGAAATGAAGTTTACACATTTCCAAGCTAGTTGACAAATATGAGCATGAATATGCTATGAAAAACCTTTCCTCCTCCCCATGCAGCTCAAAAGAGTAAAATATGGTATTCTGTTTTCTGTTGCTTGCAGAATTTTAATCGTAATACATTTTCAGCTAGCTTCATAATAGCAGATCAGATAGGCTGCATTTTGATATTTCTAGTGTGATGAATGTTGTCATCATTCTGGCAATATTTGCACAGCTATTCATTTGGTCACAATAGCTGTGGAAAAAAAAATTAGTGGAATTTACAGAATAATTTACTTGCTGAACGCTATTTGTCTGTTTCTCCACAATAAAAACCACTAGACATGTCAAACATCTTTTTTTTTTTTTTTTTTTTTTTTTGNGAGTTTTCATTTGCTCCCTTCCCCACCATAACTCCTGTCTGGATAACTCCTGTGCTGGATTCTTTGTGTCCTTTCCCAGGTTCTCCCATGCTCTTTTTAGACCTCATCCATGCAGAGCTGTTTTTTATCATCACTTCCCTGTTCTAATTCTTGATTACCCTCCCTTTCCCGTTCCCCTTAACCGTTAGGCATCCTGTGGAAACTTTACAGCTAATTAATCGGCTCCATGCTTAGGCAGGGGACAGTACGAGAGTGAGGATGCCTTATGGATGGGTTTGGTGCCTGCAGACAAGGTCAGAGCATTCCCCTGCTCTGTTGTTGCTTCCGGCTGAGAAGCAGAAAGGATCCCCAGATCCTTTTCAGGATCCTGACCCTGAATCTCTGTTCCACGGGGGCTGCTGGAGAGCAGTAGAGGGAGAGGAACAGTTCTGGCTTAGCTAGCACAGTGGCTGTTGGTTGAGTTGGTTTTATAATGATGTATGGGAGGATGGGGACTCTGAAGATGATTTTTATTTTTCCAATGCGTGTAAATGAAATTTCTGGGGTGGCGCAGGCTGGTAATGTGATAGCCATCACTGTCTGCAGAGAATCAAAGGGAAAAGAGGAAACAATTCTTATTTCTTGGTATGTTTGACACAAATTCAGATGTGAATTTGTCATTTAGAGCCAGCAAGATGAATTCATTGAAGAAAGTTAAAGTCCGTACACAAGGAAGCAGTGTTTTGTGGCTTTGTTTCTTTATTTTCTGGAAATCCATATGCAAAGCATCCAGGTTCAGTGGTAATTTGTTTGCCAGTGTAGCTGTTCACAGGTGCCCTCTGCTCCTATGTGGAGCTTGTGTAGAGCCACAGACAGCAGCATGTTCTCTCTCCTATTAGCTCATGATCTCATCACCTTTCCTTTCATGCCTTTCTTCTTGCTTGCCAGCTGCTGTTGTGCACTTCTTTGGCTGGCGAGGAGGACAAGTGGCAGTTTCTAGAGCTGCTTCTCTTGTTGGTAGAGGAGTAACACATAACGTTCTCGCTTTTCCAGACTCTGCTGTGGCTCGTGCTCGCTGGTTAGTCTCTAGAAGCCTGTCACATCTAACAATATTGTAGTCATTATGACTTTTTAAAAACTTGCAGTAAATGATTTACAGATAAAAACCCTCTTGGAATGAAGTTAAAAATCTAAATCAGTGTATATTTTTATTTTAAAAGTCCCTACTGTAACATAGTGGTAGAGAGAAGTAAAGGGAACTTTCTTCCTGGCATCGAAGCAGGAGGACAAACATTTTGATCATGTCTGGTAGAGGTGCAAAGGACGTTATTATGGATATAAAATGTTGCAGTCTATTCTGCATCTTGGCTTCTTGTTCAAGTGGTGTAGTCACAGAGCAAGGGATGTGCCTACAGGATTTTGGTGGTGGTTCGTTGGTTCTTTCTTTCTTTCTTTTGCTTGCATGTAGGATGAATAATTTTCATATTTGCCTTTTTAATTTTGCCAGGTGATCAGTTGTTCTTGCTACAAGGAAATTAAGTAGAAACACTCAATTCTTTTAAAATACATCGTTCAGTATTTGTGTCTTTTCCAGTAGCCCTTCAGGATCATTTAACGTAGGATACCCGACTTTAACTTTCAGTATCCTTCTTGAGAGTCTTCATACCCGGTCAAGGGTGCAGAATACCATCAGCTAGAATGTAATAGTTCTCATATCGCCTGCATACCCATGTTAATTCATTACAGAAGCTCATTTATTCTCAACCTCTGACTTAACTGACAGCTTAACTGAGCTGTTCAGATTGGTGCATAGATCACCCCACCTCCCCTGCAAAACTACAGGTAATTTTGAAGTGGTTAATTTTTGCATGCTATGATGGATGTAGTCTTCTGTCTTTGCCTATTTTGATCTAATTTCTCACGGTCTCTTTCTCAGAAAAGCAAAGCAAAACATCTCCAGACATCTTTAATCCATATGGATGGATTCTGAACCAGTTGTGAGTTCTAAGAAGAGAGCAACTATGCGGAAATTCAGTTTCATAGCCTAGTGCCAAATAATAAACAGAGAGTGAGATGTCTCAGAATTAATAAAAGTACAGACAGTCATGTAGAAACTTATTGACGTTATCTGGAGTAAGTGGGCTTTTTTCCATGCTTCTAATAAATAACTCACCAGTCCATTTATAATTAATGGTATTTCTAAATGAGAATTGTCCAAATATTTTTACTTCTGTTTTATCTATGGGAGGATAGTTTGCAACATAGCTGTTGATTACAAAGGGTTCTATGAAAACCACTTAAGAAGCTTAATTAATAGACCAGGGTTTTTGAACCTTTGTATCTTTGTGGATTCCTAAAAATCTTCCAGCGAGTGCACAGGCTCTTTACAGTAATACCAGGCTTCCTTTGCTCATTCACCCTCTGCAGGCACTGTGGTGGAGTTCCTGGACCTCCAGGGGTCTGGATATCTCCAACTAGAAACTGCCGAACCAGACTGACAGTTCTCACATACATACAACCTTACCAGTTCGTTAAGGAAGTTAGAAATCAGTTTTGCCTTTGGCAAAATCACGCAGTGTTTTCTGATTCAAAGGTCTGTACTCCTTCATGCAGAGACTAACTTGCTGAGGCTGAGCGAGGATTGACCGCTCCCGAGAGAACTACTTGTACGTGTGTGTGTCTGCGCACAGCAGGAAATAGTGTCTCTTATTTAATAGGTTTTGTTCTTCCTGATGGTTTAAAGCCTGTCACAGTGCCCTAGTGCCCGGAGTTGATGAGCACTTGGAGTTGTTGTCTTTGTGGCTAAGCTGTAAAACCAAGTTTTGACTATTCATGCATATTCAAAATTATGTGCTCTTGGTATGAGCAGGTGTGCCTGACACCTGGTATCCTGGCTGAATTCCAGCTTAGATAATGCCTGAGCTTCCCTTGGCGCTTTCATTTGGATACGGTTTTCTCTTCCTTTCATGGCACATACTCCTAACCCATAAAGGCTGAGAGATGCTGCCAATGTGAATGTTTTTCCATCACAAAAAATATAGATAAAAAACACACATGCATCACTTAGCTTGGAGTTTCTGCTGTATTGTGATCTCACAATTCTTGCTTTCTGCTTTGAGTTCTTTTTTTTCCCCATCTCTGGCGCAGTGTAACAAACACAAATGGAATGACTCTTAATCAAACTAGCAAGGCACCAGGGCTGTCGAATGTGCAAAGTAGACAATTCATCAGGATGTTTTTCCCTTTAGAGTTACTGAGGTTACTTTAGATTCCTGAGGTGGTTAGAAGCCATAATAACTAGTTTCGAGGGCTGATTTTTAAATGTCCTCCTTAAAAAAGCTATCTGTCAAGGGTGTTCAGGTTCCATGGGAAGTTATCCTTGCATATACTGTGGTCTGCGAAGTACTCGAGTTGCTGCAAGTTGTTGGAGTGGAGGCAACTTGTTAAAGAGTGTTGTTTTCACTCCCAACGGCATACCTGGTCTTGTGCACCATACATTGTAGGGATTATTCCCCATTAAAAAAATACCAGTTAATCCTATTGTGGTATCTTTGCTATGAGGGTATCTGTAAGCTCTTTCCCCCATCATGCTGTAATTGTTCTTATGCATCAAATGGTTAGTATGTTTCTTTCCTCTGTATATCTTAACCATAGGAGAAAGCAGAGAAAATAATTGAAGGAGCTAGAATTGGTTAAAATAATGAGTTGAAATACCATGAAGTCTTGTTTGTTCTGCATTTGTCAATACCTGACTTTCATTCTCATGCCTTGTGATATTTGAACATTTTCAGTTGTGAGTGAGCTTCAAAACTTACTGAGACCAAATCTTGTTACAGTGACCTGTTCTGAAATCTCTACATACCTGTCTAAAAGGCATTGAACAATATCTGGTTTAAAGGAACAGAAAGTAGGAGAATGCTCAAATAAGGCTACTATCAGGTTGTGCTCAAGTACTGCTGGAGTACCAGAGCAGGAGTCTGTCTTTGCATATCACATTGCTACAGTGAACTCTTTAATAGCAGCAGTGATTCCTTGAGCCACTTCAATTTCCGTCCCATCTTTTACTGGTATTTTAAGAATGTATGTCTCATAATTTAAAAAAAAAAATTCTTAATGATAACTGGGAAATTAAGGAGCAACTGCATCGATGACAGTTACGAAGTAGATATTGCGATACCTGGGCATCTACCTGAGACACTTGTTTTGGATGAAGCAAGAGAGGCAAAGTGTCTTGCGGACTTGTCTGGTTTTTCCAAGTGTTTATATCTTTCTGTCTCTGGGGTATTTGCTCTTAAAGTCTATTTGCTTTTTTAATGTCATAACTATGACTATTTTAACTTATAGATCAAAACGATTCTATTAATTACATTCTTGATTGGCCTCTTTTGGGACAGTTCTGTCTAATTTAAAGTCAGGAGAGCTCTTCCAATGCAAAAGCTACCTATGCAAATGCCTGTTAACATCATCAGGATTTCGATGATTTCAGTAGTACATGTCCCTAGATGAATTCTATTTTAACTTTGTTTTCTGTGGTATATGGAAGCCCCCTTTTTAGGTATTCATGGAAACTATACAAGAAAACTCAATCAGAACATGTAGAAATAAAGGAGATTTCCAACCCCCCCGTCTTTCCATTTTTACTTTGCACGTCTTGGTGGCATAACTAACCTGCAGTATTTCAGCGTCGTTGGCTGAGAATCTCCTGACCTTTTGGGATATTGCGTGGTCCTCCCAAATGCACAGATGGAGTACGAAGAAACTTGTGCCTGAGACTTAGAGGAAGTTTGTGGATGGATGTCCAGTGAGGGCCTGGCCTTCCCTCCAGCATCTTCTTCCGCTAAAGAAGCTAGTAATTCATATACAGAGGAAAAATGATAATTCAGACCCTGCAGTTAGAGCCAGTCCTCTGGCCTGGGTTAGGTGTCAATTAGGGAGCAGATCTAGTCAGTGATGTGGGATTGTTAAATGGCAGGGTTACTTTGATCCTATTGGATTCTCTTAGCCCATTAAGATGATTAATGGATTAATTGGGTTATCTTCATTGTCTTATTTGTCACTCTGACATACAGTATTTTGCAGATTGTGAACATAGCTAATAATAAGAAAAGCTTGAAGGGTTTGTGTTCTTCTAAACATGGTGTTTGTTTCCCAGTTGTGCTAGCTGATCTCAGAAAAGATACCTTCTTCTATAATAAGCTTTGTCTTTATTTCTTTAAAATGAAATAGAGCAATATGACTGAAAGGGACCTTCTTGATGACAGAGTTCAGCTCTCTGCTAGGCTATGGAATATGTGTTTATAAAATAGCTTGCTGTCTGTCTTAAATCGTAAGTTGTCATACTCATATTGACTGTTCCCCTCTTCTTGGAAACCTGTATCCGACTTCTGGCCTAAGCGTATTCATGGCTAATTTGTTCCTATTGCGCTTAAATTGACATCGCCCTTTAGTTTCACTGATTCCTGATGTCTAGCCCGCTAATCCCAGAATGTGAGGTCAATCAACCAGTTTTTGTTGGGCATAATATATCCTGGGCTTTGCTTACTTCACAGCCAGTTAATATTGATGGCTCATAGTTCCTTTTGGATCAACTAATAGCCCCAAGCTTTTCCTCCCATCACTGTTTCTAACTGATGAACTCCCCGAGTGTCCTGTTCATTATTGAATTCAATTTCATTTCTGACACTCTGCATTACAAGATTTGTGCAGCTCTTCCTGTACAGCATTATAATCCTCTTTTGTACATAGACGTGCTTCCCAATTTTATGTCATCTACAGATGGTTTGGGGAGACTTGCAAGTTTCTGCAGGAAGGGCATTAATAGGAATATATGCTGAACTGAGCTCTAGGGTAAATCTGTTAAGTCTGTTAGCATCTTTCTGGTATTTTGATGTTTTCTTGCCTTAGCCAATTTCTTCCTTGCTTTAAAAATTTTTTCTTTTTTTACTCACTATAAAAGCTTATCTCCAGTTCTCATGAAAATTTTCCATGTGGCACAATACATGATACTCTACCATAAACTACAGACAGTGTACTACATTCCCTTTCTCTTGAAACTCGGTTCTTTTCCTCCAGGAAAAGATGGGATTTTTAACTCACAACTTAATCAGGAATGACACATCTTTAGGAATTTCATGCTGGAAAGGAGTGGAAAATTCAGCCATCTCTGCACCTTTAAAATTTGTTCTACAGTTTTGCATACTGTTGAGATCAAAGTGGTGTGATAATTTTTTCATTTGCTCTTAAATATAGTTACTAACTTGTTATTCTCCTATCAAAATGTAAATTAGTCTGACAGGGGTTTTATAAGAAATCTTGTAAAGAAGCAGGTTCATCTGTGATTTTGTGTGCTGCTTGTATTACCGTTCTGGGAAGGAGATTACCTGCTTATTCTGATTTAGGAGCGTTAAGTTATTTGAGTTTTGTTTCCGTCTTCAGGTGATAACAGTCTCTGCCCATAAACTCGCTAACCTGTCCGTGGCCAGCCATCTCCTCTTCATTGAAAACTCAGTCAGAGCATTAATTTCATTTTAAAAAGAAAATTATCTTACATTTCTATCATATCTTCACCGTACGGTGATCCTGCTGCTTTGCCCCCTGTTCTATTCTTCCTCATGTGACCGAAAAACCTGTTGTGCTTGTGCAGCTTGTAATGGTCTAACTTGAATTGCTCATTTTTCCTTACATTTTTTTGATTTCTTGCATATCTTTCTTTGCTAGCTCTTCCTTTTGACCCTTTTTTAATTCCTTGTAGATTCCCAAATTATTTCTACCATCTTTTTGGAAGTGCTTCCTAGGAAGAAGTGAAGGACTTGACAACTTTTTCCTCTTGCTTGAAATATAAAATCCTGATAGCTTTAACACCTTGGACTTGAAGAACTTCCAGGCCTCTTTCACATTCAAATTCCTGGTCTCCTCAGTCACAGGTTTTTAAGCTAAATTTCTTAGCTAGTCAAAATTCACACTTAAATAAAATCTGTTACAAGTGTTTGCAAGTTATCTTTAATTTAAACTGAATTACGTTGTGATTTCTTGACCTGCAGTATTTTCTCAGACTCCCTCATCAACGGAGATGATGACTGCTTTCCAAAATACAAACCCTTGCCTCTGTGTGGTGAACTCCCAATGTTGTAAGTGGGTGTTGTCTGCAAGGAGCAGCTGCAACAGACATGTTTATTTGGGTTTTCTTTGCCATAATGACATAAAAAAACCATGAGCCCAAGAAATTTTGCAAAGTTTCAGTGTGCAAAACCATAGTAGGGTTCTCTCTATCTAGTTCCAAAATACAAACTGCTATTTCTGTCGTTGTCCTTCAGCGTAAATAACTCTCCCAAGAGGAAAGAATTTTTCATAGGAAGGGAATTAAACTGGTATTAAAAAATCCACCAGTACAAACAGCCAGATGACAGTAAAACGTACTGGTGACCGTATTTGCAACAAATCTCCTTCTCTTGACACTTGAAGTGAATATTGTAATACGAGACAGAAGAAACAGCTGAGCAGGATCAGTCCTCCTGCACCTAACATTAGCATACTCTCAACAACTGTGCTAGGCTTTTTCAGAACCTGCATACAGAATTTTGGAAGAAACCGATCTCTGAGTAGTTGTACCAAAGAGTAATCCAGTTATCAACGTTTTACTTTTATGCTTATTAATAAAACGTAGTGATTCCTTACTATGTTGGATGCATTTATCATGCCGTGGTAGCTCTGAGCATACACTGGCGTTAAGGTGTCTTTAGGAATGTGGTCTCTCTTAGTTGAAGTACATGAAAGGAAGAGTTTAAAATATCCAAGTAATTGTCTCAGTTGCATTGCATGATGTAAAGAAGCCTCAATAATACAGCAGATTTCCCCAGCTGGTTGTCTTGGTGCTTGAAGGTTATGTTTAGCTAATCAAAAAGGCTTTTCTACGTGATGTGTGTGTTTTGAGAATAACTTGAAGGATTCTTATCTAGATGTTCACCTCTGGTTTTA
>WAAD01031603.1:526977-550744 GCA_013389945.1 Fregata magnificens
GCACCCCCGCGGCCGGCGGGAGGAGGGTTTGGAGCGGACGGGGTGCCCCGGTGAGGTCGGTCCCGGGGTGCGGCTGTGGCGGCTGGGCCTCAGCAGCAGGTGAGGAGCCCTGGTGCTCCGTCCCCAAACGGGCCGGGGGGGGCACCCGCGCTCGGTCACCGCACTTCTGAAATGCGGCAACTTCTTAACGGGCTCGGTCCGCTGTCGGAGCGCTCCGGCACCCTGGGGGTGTGCAGAGGCTTGGAGGGGGCTTCTCAGGGCCACAGAAGCAGTAGCTGAAGGAGCAACTCATCCTGGGTGGCACGGCTTGGGGAGGCTTAGTCAGCGGCTCCTGGATTTTTAGCTTGCTGTCAGCTGCCTTCCATAACTTCCAGCCCTCCGGCTTCATTAGGGGCTTCTAGCTCCTGTTGCAAAAACAGGCTTAAAAATATGAATAGCTGAAATATTGGGACTTGGTGGGGTTTTTTGAGTCTGCAGACAGACTTTATAAGCCTCGCTTCTACCCACACATTTATAATGTCACAGTGAAATGAAACAATCGAGATAGAATCGTAGAGTCATTAAGGTTGGAAAAGACCTCTAAGATCATCAAGTCCAACTGTCAACCCAACGCCACCATGCCTCCTAAACCATGTCCCAAAGTGCCACGTCTACACATTTTTTTGAACACCTCCAGGGATGGTGACTCCACCACCTCCCTGGGCAGCCGGTTCCAATGCTTGACCACTCTGACGGATTTCACTGTTGCCTTTCATAAATCACTACTAATATATTAATTAAAAAATCTGTTTGGTGGGGGGAAAGATCAAATACATTAGAGGTACTAAAAAAGCAGCAGGGAGAAGGTGACAGATACTGAAGTTGAAGGCTTAGAAGAGCTGCAGTGCCACAGATATCCCCTGCTGCTTTGTAGCAACCAGGTCTCAGGGTAGTAGGCTGTAGTCATTGCTTGTTGGGTGACAGTGTTAGATAAGGAATATACTTTTGATAGTGTACTTTCCCTTCCTCCTCAACCTGTGTCAGAGCACCATGAAGGCTGGTTATAGTTTCCTCCATTCATGAGCAGTGCTGGAAGATGGGACAGAGAAGTGGGGTTTGGAGACTGCTGCTCTCAGTGGTCGGAGAAAGCAGCAGACAACCGTTTAACCCACACGATGTGGTTATACGACACTGATAAGCTCTTGTTGTTTCATGTCCGACGACCACTCTTCCCTTTCCATAACTGACAAGCTTGTTGTGTTTTTCAGTAACACAGTGTGTCTGTGGGTCATCTTGGAGCGGTTTGCAGAAAAGCCTGCAAAGCTGCTAGAAAACAGGCGTGTCTCACCCGTAGGGAGAAATGACGTGGGTCATCTTGCTGTCATGAGCGCACTCTTGGGTTGCAGGCTGGCACGATGACTTCACAGGTCATAACAGCAATATTGAGAAACCCATTAATAGTAAGAAATTTCTTTCCTCCTGTATCTAACTGCGCAGCTTTAGAAGGAAGAAGTAGTTATTTCTGCTTACTAGATGATGGGGAAACAGCACTGCTTACCTCGTGTCTGCCAGCAGCTGTACACAAGATCCTGTCCCTGAGTAGGGCTAGAGAGACCAATCCAAGCGCCACAGGAGGTGGCTGATGATGGGAAGAGGTTGAGACTTTTGTGATGGCAGTGAGTCACCCTGGGTTGGTTTGTATGCTCGCTGTCTGTCGATGGGAAAGAACTTATTGGCTGAATGATACAAGGCAAACATCGTCAGTCCTTGTGAGGAGCTAGTGATGCATTTCAGCCTGTCTAAAGCTGGGGCTCTACTATACATTTAATGCCACGTCTGGATTGTTTGAGCTTAAAAAGTAGGTTTCCTATAGTGTAGTCTGAGTGGTTTATTTCAGCTTAGTGTTTTGCTGACTGACCTTCCCGTGTGATGCTGTGCTGTGAGAATGATGTTTTTGTGTATGTCAGAAGTGGAAGCAGAATAGCTACATCAGGATGGAGTTGTGCTCGGGGTAATTAGCCTTGCTTAGTTGGCCAAAGTGCTCCTATTCCCAGCGTTGCTACCTCTGCCTTGCATTGTGCCGTGGTTCGTAGCCATATCCCTAGTGTCCTGCGTGCGATCGGCACTACAGCTTCTTTACTGCTCAACAAATTGCTGTGTCTCATGTAACTGGAAGCACGCAGTTGTCTAGATGAGAGTCAATGGGATTTCCTCCTCCTCTTATACACAAAACTGGTGATGCATGTTGGGAAGACCAGGGAGTGAAGAAGCACCCAGCTCTGTCTCTATGAGGACAGTCTTGTGAAGCAACTTGTTCCTGGGCAGTATTAGGGGTGAGCTATCAAGGAGTTTTCTGCTGTCAGAGTTAGCAGGGATTGATGACAACATAAGGCCAGTCGTGGTTTAATGCTGTCTTTGTGCTGGGTTGTGCATCACAGAGGCAGCATCTGAATCCTGCTGTAGTTCTTTTGACAGTTGCTGATTGTGCTTGTACATGAAGGCTCAATACATGTTGGTTTGTTCGAGAATACAACTTGGAGAGCAAATCTCTAGAAGATGTTACATTTGAGACATGACAGTTGGCCAGACAGAGTTCAATCATGCTCTGCCTCAGTCTCTTTCCCCTCTTCTGTCCATCTAGTGTAGGCATACTCAAAAGAGGGACCTTCTGAGCCTCTTATCAGGGTGAGGAATGAATCTACATGAAATTTTTCTGCCCAATTCTGAACAGCAAGAGGGGAGACTGTAGTTGGTCCACAAGGTTTGGGTTTTCTTGTGTAATAAAACAAGATTCAATTAAAAGGTACAGGAGCTTTCTGAAACCCCTTCAAAACTTCTGCACATAATGTGTACGCACAGAGCTCTGCAGGGCTTTTGGGTTTGGGGTTTTTTGCAGCAGATTTTGCGCTTGGGCAACTCAGATGGTGGTGGTTGTATGTAGTCAAAACATGGTCTTGTTCATCGTGACTGAGAGCATTTCTTTTGAGACGGGTAAAAGTCTAAGAATCTCTCTCACTCTGCTGGGCTCGTGCACTGAAGAGCACTCTTCTTGCTGTTCTGTTATAAAGCTTATTCAGGTAGACGAAGCTTTTTATTTGGATAAAAAAAATCACGTAAAAATCAGGGTGATTTTCCTATGAAACTATTCATACAGCCAACTAGACTTCTTGAGTGGCCTGTGCACTGGCATGTACAGTGTGCAAGTGGATCCATGAACTAGAGGTCATCTTAATACTTAGGGGGGGTTTTTTTTGGTACTGTGCAAAGTCTGTGCTGCTAATAATAAAAGTAGTATCAGAGCTCCACAAGTGTTTGGCACTCTGTTTGTATGCTAGTATTATCTCCCGATTCTCGATTCTGATTCTACAGCCCTTCTCGGCTTCCTTGTTTATCAGAAGTGCTTCCAGTTCTCAGTTGGGTGCCTGGCAGCTGCTGCCTGTCTGATGTCTCCACTTCCCCAGAGAGGCGATCGGGGCAAGTGGTGCTCCCCACCTCCTTCAGCGCCCTGTGTTGGGGGAGCCAGGAGTGCTGGAACAGAGAGATCTTGGTGGGTCCCAGGAGGGAAGCTGTAGAGGGGGTGACTGTGGCGAAACTGGGCTGCATTAGTGAAGTGTAATCATCAAGTTGAGGCAAATGGTTGTTCAGTTACTCTGCTGCATTCGGCATTAATGAGGCCGCATCTGCAAAACAGTGTCCCGGTGTGGGCACCCAGTTCAAGAAGGATATCAACAAACTGGGGAGAGTGTGGTAGAGGGCTGCCAAGGTGGTGGAGGACTGGAGCCCATGACACACAGGCTGAGGGAACTGGGCTCGTTTTAGCTTGGAGAAGAGAAGGTGAAGGGGCAAGAGTCTAAAGCCTTTCACTGCCTTTAATGGGGTTGTGGTGAAGACAGAGCCAGGTACTTTTCAGGTGTGCCCAGTGACAGGAAAGAGGCTACAGCCACAGGTAGCCAGAGGAGGGTTTTGAATTGGACATGAGGGACGTTCCTCAGCATGGGAGTGATTAAGTCCTGGAACAGATGCCCAGAGCGGCTGTGAAGTCTCTGCCCTCGGACAGTGTCAAAACTCAACGGACGAGGCCCCGAACAACCTGTCTGAACTTGGTCCTGCTTTGAGTAGGAGGTTGGAGACCTCCTGGGGTTCCTTCTGACTGAAACGGGTAGTAGCACTCTTGGTGCTGTCAGCCCATGCCAAAGGTCCTACCTTATGCTGAAATCCCCTGCGGCAAGTTCCCTCTGCACAACGACGTTGACGTTGCTGTGACGTGGGAAGTTAGCCAGGCAGTGAGTGTCTCTGATTCACAAATCGTGTCCTCCTTAACTTCTTGTCTGAATGTTAAGAGGAGTGCAATAATTGGTGGTATCTCTGCAATGTTTTTTTTTTAATTTGAATAATGAAATATTTAAACACGACTCATGACTTAAAGCTTTTGCATTTTGAAGTGCTTCTTTTGATATTGAATGGTTAAGTTACATGAAAGTATAAAAGCGTAGTTTTAAAGTTGGAATTTCAAGTAACTCTCGCTTTCTGTTTTTAAGGTCAATGAATGGTCCTTGAAGATAAGGAAAGAAATGAGAGTGATTGATAGACAGATCAGAGGTTTGTACTTATGTCTCATTTTTTGTTTTTCCTTTCCCTGTCTGCCTTCAAGGTTTTTTGGCTTTAACTGGGGGAGGCTGTCAAATCTAATAACCTGGGGTACTCTATCGCATCTGGAATAAAGGAAGATGACTGTGATCCTGGGGCTGGGCTTAGTCTGTGTTACAAAATGACGTCGCTGTGAAGTTCTCCAAGTAAAATTTTCAAATTTTACTCTTAAATCCCATTTGATAAGATGAATTAGACTTACTATCCAGAATTTCAGCCACATCAATTTAATGAATAGTATTGGTGTGGTAATACCATGCGTAGAAAGTTTCGCGGGTATGTACTGGCATGAAGTGCACATGCTAAACAAAAGTAGCTTGCTGTCAGCTTGGGGAAATTGCAGACAGGAGAGGGGGAAAAAAAAAAAAGACTTTTCTCAGTGGGAGTTTTGTTATTAAATTATGGGCATTACACTTTTGAAGAGGTCTTGAAAAGCAGAGGAGTTGCTCATTATTACACTGCCTCTAGTTCAGTTTCTTGTTCTGTCTTCTGCCCACCTTCCCAGAATGTGAAAAATGGTTTGGGGCAGATTCTGTTTTCCCCTTTTTGTGTTCTACCCTGCCCTCAGGATTGGTCCATGGGATGTGCTGCTAAAGGATATCTTGTGTCAGCATCTGGTTATTAGGCATATGCCTGTTTTGAGTGACTCCTCAAGGAGGACGTTCTCCCTTCCCCCTTTCCTCCCCTGCCCCGTGCTTCTGGGCTACGCTAGCAGGGTTCATATATTCTTCCACTTGTAGATTTGTATGAGTTGGTTGGAGAAAGATGCTCATGCAGTACAAAGTCTGTCTTTGTCCTCATCTGTAGCCTGAGGACAGGGTTTATGCCTCTTCCAGGAAAACCGATGGACAGTGACGTTCATTATGCTTGTGAATTGTTTTGCATTCTCCCAGGCACTTTATGTGGCTGTATCAGGCACAAAGCAACTGAAATGTGGCTGTTCTTCTTAGCAGAGAGTATGTTTTAGAGGTCGCATCTTCCATGGGGCCAAACTATCCACATGTTTGCTGTTGACGGTTTCTTGAAATTTTGGGTTTCTCTCAACTTTATGCATGCCATTAGACATCTGATGGCCTATATAGATACTGGGTTATGTGGTAGTCTGATATTTTGACATGGATGTAAATCTAATTATTGTAACAGCTCTAAACATCTCTGTGTATATATTTCAGAGTGTTACATTCAAAGAAATACAGTTCAGCGCGTAAGAGCTTAGACTAACCGCCAACCATCTGCTCTTCTGATAAGTCCCATTAAAATAAAGTACAGAATATCTTCGTAATGCCTGTATTGTGCTAGGTTTTCACATCTTACGAAGTGTCAGCTGTGGAAATATGTGGTTCTGCTAGACACTTATCAGGCTAGCAGGCTGCTGCTGAAAGATGACAGCCACATGCCACTAAAGATTTTTTTTCCAGAAAGTACCCACTGTAGTTGGATTCTGCAACACTTTTATCATTTCGATTGAGGTTTACACAGGAAATTGCTGTAATCTTTGAGTACGGATGCTGAGCTGGGACCTGTCTTCGTTTCTCTGGGGAAGGCTGTGCTAGATGTGTTTTGATACAGCAACACTCAGATCCACCTGGGATGAACTGAGTGGGCTTGGATCACTCGAACACTTGGCTCACCCAGTCAGCACAGTTACTAATAGAGCAACGCGCTGTTTCAAACCATCTGTTGTTGGACTCTTGCTGTTGTCGTGATTTCTGCTTGGTGTAGGTTGCTTTTGTGGGCTTAGAAGGTTCGAAGAAATGAAAGGTATCCTTGTGACTTCAGAATTGAATTTTTTGAGTTAATATAGTTGGAGTAATACAGTAACTTTGTGCTTTACTGAGCTTGCAAGTCCCTCTAGCAGGTGCCTTGGGCTGCTTTGTGCCTCTGTTGTGCTTGGTAGTGCTGCGGAGGGGACCGGTATAGTGACTTTGGCTTACTAGAGGTGCATAGCTGGCATTGACCCTCAGAGGTGGAGTTGACCATTCCTGCATATTTTATGCCACTAATGCAATATTCAGCAGTTTGTCATGCAAGTGAAAGCATTCACTTGAGTACGGGGCCCCACTACCCTAGTTTGGATGTAGTAACACAATACTTGTGGTTGTTTTTAGCCTGACAAAGTGAGTGTTGGAATTCCTCCGTACTGCTGGAGTATTCCTGGTGCTTTCGGGTTTTTGCTGTAGCACTTCAGCTGTTTCTTACCTGTTCTGATATGCTGGCACTTGGCTCGCTCCCATGTCTGACATACAGATGTCTTCAAGCTTGTGACATTTCTGCAGATAAGAGTGGGGAAGCAGCAAGGAGTATGTTTTCCTGATTATGATCCTACAGATTTCTGCCTTAGCAGAAGGCTGCCGCCTTCTTTCTTGCCTTCTGTTTAGCCCCAATCAGCAACTTAGCCCCACACAGCCACTCACGCACCCTCCCCCCTGATGGGATGGGGGAGAGAATCAGAAGAGCAAAAGTAAGAAAACTTGTGGGTTGAGATAAGAACAGTTTAATAATTGAAATAAAATAATAATAATAATAATAAATTTTAATGAAAAGGAAAACAATGAGAGAGAGAGAGAGAGAAACAAAACCCAGGAAAAACAAGTGATGCAACCGCTCACCACCCACCGACCGATGCCCATCCCATCCCCAAGCAGCGATCGCTGCCCCCCAGCCAACTCCCCCCCAGTTTATATACTGAGCATGATACCATACGGTATGGAATATCCCTTTGGTCAGCTGGGGTCAGCTGTCCCAGCTGTGTCCCCTCCCAGCTTCTTGTGCACCCGGCAGAGCATGGGAAGCTGAAAAAGCACTTGACTAGTGTAAGTACTACTTAGCAACAACTAAAACATCAGTGCGTTATCAACATTATTCTCATACTAAATCCAAAACACAGCACTGTACCAGCTACTAGGAAGAAAATAAACTCTGTCCCAGCCGAAACCAGGACATGAGGGAATGACTCATCTTGAGTACAGGGTTCATTAACTCCCACGTGAGAAGCTGCATCGAAGTCTCCAAGTTGGCCTGTGCCAAAAAGTGTGCATTGATGCCTTTGTTTTTATAAAAGGGCAACTTCTGATTCTTGCCTACATGTAACTTCTGTCTGGTGTAAACCAAGAAGACTCAAACAAAACTAAATTTGAACAAAGCCTTTGCTAGAAATAATTGTTCTTGTGGTCATTTCCTTCAACACTTTACAGGAAGGTGAGCCTAACCTTACTATCTGAATTCTTTATTTACTTTAGGATAATTTTTTTTGTGGACTCTTAGATCCACATTTCATCAGTGGCTAATTTATTGCTGAGTCTGGAAAAGGAAGGGGTTTGATAGAGCCCCTGCTTGTTCCTGCATTTCTTACTCTGAGCTTTTTGAGGTACCTGGCTTCTGCTGTACACAGCCAGCACTATCTGACAAGGCAGACATGTGAAGTCACCCCCGATTTGCTAGAGAAGCCTACATTATTTAAGGAAGCCTATTTAGTGTATAATATTTCAAATCCACTATTTGGTGCTAGTTTTTTACAGGCTTAGTTCAGTATTCCTGCTCCAGCATGCTCTTATAATAAGCTGTTGAATGAAGCTGGATACTAGGAGAGTGTGAACAGGCTGCTTTAAGTTATATCTAACGGTTTACCAGCATACTAGTTTTCTCTGGTAAATTATCCATAACTTTGGCACCAGCCAGCCAGTTTATAATTTGAATGCGCCAGTTTATACAAACACCTAAAGTATGAGCAGTATGAACCTTAACTCCTTAAGCACAAGTATACACTTGGCTGGGTATCCAGTTCAGGCTCAATGAGTTGTGCCTGACAGAGGGAATAATTAAGTCTGTCTGCAAGGATGAAGGCTTTTTTTGGCAGTAAGTCACAAATCTGTGGTTCTAAGTAAATCTTAAAGTTGTGAACACACCCTTACAAATTCACTATATAAATGGTTATGCCTTTTTGTTTGTTTGTTTTCAAGGCAGTGTGTATCTAAAATTTTCTAGCCCCTGTGAGATCAGCCTTCTACAATCTTTCTGAATGTATTTTTTTTTCAGAAAAACACATTTCAGGGATTTAGAAACAGTGAGCACAATTTTGCCTACAACAGCCCTCAAATTCACTTGAAGGTGGGCATATGGGTTAAGCTTTGAATGTAGTCTTGACAGGTAAGTATTTTTGCTAGTAAAATGCCTGTCTGTCTTCTGAGACGGCTGGTTTTAAACTCCTTGTGACAACTTTGTTCCTTCCTGGTGAAGTGGGTCTATCTGGTGATGAACACAGAAGAGGTAATCTTGTAAGCAGCAAATCAATACAGTAGTCTTAAACTGTGTGTGTATATATTACATATGTGTGTGTATATGTATTTATATCAGGCCAGTTTAATAGTCAGGAAGTTATTCTGAAGTTGTAAGTCAAGTAGTCATCTCAGAGTGCTTCTTAAGAATTTGTCTTAGTCAGCTCAGTTTCATGGAGTGATATTCCTGGACAATCCTTTACATTACTCTTAACTGCAAAGGAAATTGCAGAGCTAAATGTTAGGTAATGAGAATTTTCCTATTAATATTTAGATGAATTCATCAGCTAACATGTAAATCAGCCTAGAACAAGGTCTTTGAGTAACAGAGGGGATCTGAAATCAAGCAGAAATGATTCTTTGCGTTGAAAATACACCCCAGCAAATGACTGGTTTCTCTTCCAAATCCTTAGCAGTTTGTCGCCATTTGTTGTCTTTTTCTGTACTCCAGATATCCAGAGAGAAGAGGAGAAGGTGAAGCGGTCGATAAAGGATGCTGCCAAAAAGGGTCAGAAAGATGTGTGTGTGATCTTGGCGAAGGAACTGATCCGCTCCCGAAAGGCCGTAAGCAAACTCTATGCATCCAAAGCTCACATGAACTCTGTTCTCATGGGGATGAAGAACCAGCTTGGTAAGAACAACTTCTGAGTGCTTCTAGCTTTAGGGGTGAGGTTGGGGTTTCCATTTTCAGAATGAAGGTCAAATGCAGGCAGAGCTTGAGTTTGGAAGCAGTCCTACTCTTGTGAAAGGCAGCTGATTCTAGTGGGCTTCAGGACCCGGGGAAATTCCTCCTGTAGTGGGCCCAGAGGTGTGAGGCTGTTGCAGTTCCACGTCCCCACATCCAGCCAGGCTGAGCACCAGTAGGCACACGCACCCACACAGGCTCACAGCAGTGCCTTTACCAGCACCCACGTAAACACATGCAGCTTTCACACAAACTTGAACAGCACTGACAGCTCAATCCTGGTCTTCCTCTTCAGCTGGTTAGTAGTAGAATACATATATATATACATACACACACACGCACTATATATGGGTTGTTCCAGTAGCTGCTCTCAGACACTCAGTCTAAGCTGGCCAGCTATCCGGTAACTAGCCCCAGATCATCATCTCTGCCTGAGCTGCTGGTACCTGGACCTCTAGGCCCCTGAGGTTTGTGGTCTTCCCTGGTCCACCTTGATCCCTTCTTTTCTCCACCTTCAGTCTTTCCCCTAAACATGGAATAAAAAATTTCTCATGTTCAATCACATTCCTGCAATCCCCTTAAAAGATTCCATAATAAGTTTTTCTCGGTTCAAAAAATGCTCTTTCCCCCCTGCATCCTATACAGAGTCCTATATGCCTGTAGGCAATAACCCCCTTCAGTCTGCAGGATGTTCTGGAGACTGTTTCCCCACTGCCCTGGCTGGATGGGTTTCCCACCCTGGGCTCCGGAGCAGCCAGGGAGCTCCCAGTTAGCTTCCTGGGGTTCCCACCCCTCGTTATTCCCTAGATCATAGAATCGTAGAATCATAGATCATAGAATCATTAAGATTAAGATCCTCGCTGGCTCTCTGCGTTTCCTCTGAATTAGCTGCTCAACAGATAATCTAACAGCTCTCCTCAGAACCTGAGGGTTGCAGTGACATGAGAATCGTGTGCTCTGAAACAGGACTCTCTTCCAGTAATTTGGGGCATGTTTTTAGTGTGTGTTCCTAAGCAGTTTGAATGCTTGCCTAATATCCCTGTATCCTTGTGGAGCCTGTTGCTGTTACTGATTTTGACAGGATCTGTAATGTGAGGTTTATTTCCTTCAGTAGAATTCCCTTCATCTTGTAAATTATTATTTTTCTAGTGAGAGTCTTGGGATGCTTACTAAGTCCTAAATGGAGACAGGGGGCAGCGTTTGATTTCCTTGGTGTGTAGGGGTTGATTTGCCCGGTGGCTTAATACCTAGCTCTCTGTAAACCCTACTTGGTCCTTTGTGCTCCCCCCAGTACCAGCATATTATTTTCCTCACTCCTCATTCCTTATCCACATCAGAAATCTGTTGTAATAGGCCTCATGCAGTATTTTCCATGCCTTAGAGCATTTCAGTCTGCAACGAGAGCAGAACAGAAAGCATTAAAGACAGGGGAGGACTTGGTGGAGGCTAACATGCACTGAAATGTCAAAGTAGTTCCCCCCCACCCCAGCATTATCCAAGCTAGTTGCTAGTAGATTTTAACACTAGATGAGTGATAAATCAGGAGTGCGATGTGAACCTTAAGTGTAATCTTATGATAGAACGAATGTGGCTCCCCACGTACCTCATTCAGGAAAGGGAAGCAGGGGCCATCCTTGCAGCTTGAGGTGTCCTTTAAAAGGAAAAACTCCTCATTACCGCTACCAGCATCTTCATCTTACTGGGAATGTTCTGATGCACTTACCCAAGCGATAGGAAGGAATCTAGAATTCAGTTTGGGGTTTGTATTAATTTGCTTCATCTTGGGGAAATGACTGCTAGAGGCAAGATTTCTGTTAGTGTGTTAACATTACAAGTGTAATGTTCTTAAAGAAATTAAGTATTAAAGTGAAAAATAATATATGCTGTACCTTCATTTTGCTTCATTAAGGAGTGACCATTTTATATACAAACAGGTAAGTTCTCCATGGCTAGGGAGCTGCAAAGTTAGATGGCACAACTCAAGAACCTCAAAATACCCTTAATTATTGTATTTTGATCTTGTATATCAACATATATGAGAAGAGCTCTTAAGCTATATTATGAGAATAGCCTCTGGAAAGAGTATTGTTAAATTCACTTTAAACTACACTTATTTCCAGCTTATCTGCTTTAGTATTAATTTTCTAGCTTACTGTTTGCTGTGAAACTATTGCACTAGAACTTCTGCCAGAGTTAGTGTCCGCTACCCCATGTCAGGCGGAAGGTCAGTAGTTTTGTCAGCAGTCAGGTGTGGAGCTGGACTGTAGCTCCACTGGTGAAACCCTCAGCAAGAGCTCTGGCTGCTGAGGGGCATGGGCAGGAGCTCCTCAGGGATCTCTCTGTTTGAACTGGAGTGCAAGTGTGTTGAAATCTCTCTGCAGGCAATCTGGATTGCTCCAGGTAATCACACAGGACCAGTATCTTTGCTAGAAACGTAGTTTTTCCGATGTGGTAGGAGTTGAGCTTTTCCAGGAAGGTAGACAAGAATGAAGAAGCAGGATGCCCATTTCTTTTTTTAAGTAAATTGCCTAAATGCAAACAAAACTCTATCCGTGTAGGGAGTAATTTCTCTGCTTTTGGTGGTGCATGGATGGTTCAAGCTTTTCTATGCCTCTCCTTCACAGCTGTCCTCAGAGTAGCAGGTTCATTGCAGAAGAGCACAGAAGTCATGAAAGCTATGCAAAATCTAGTAAAAATCCCTGAAATCCAAGCAACGATGAGGGAGTTGTCCAAAGAGATGATGAAGGTGAGATCTACAACATAAGTAAGACTTGGGTGAACAAGAGGTGGTTGTTAGTGTGCTGTGCAACCGCTTAGGTGTCCCCTTTCTCAGAGGGCTTGTGTGAGCCCTGACAAACAGAAATTAAAGTAGCACGTTAATAGCTGGGGACTTTCTAGCAAGTTACTGTATGTGGGGAAAACCCTGACTCGGTGATACCTGCAGTACATTTGGTGTAAAGCTTGAAGCCGAAAAAAGCTGCTCAGGTTGAGGATGGAAGGAGGAAGACCAGTACAGAGCAGTTGCGGCTTGGTCATCCTAGTCCCAAGGGCTGGGGGAAACCGAGGCTTGAAGCAGGGTTCACACCTGCGCCCGGTGACTGCCCCTGTCCCTGAGCTTCTGCCTGTTCTGGGGAGACCGAGTTTCCTGCTTTCAGGGATGAAAATGTTCATTAAGACAGACCCACCACAGCCTATTGTGGAGTGGGAAGCTGGAAATCCCACCTTAAGCAAGAAGGCTATTCTGATACTGGGTTTAAAACACCTAGCTTAGTGTCTCCATCTGATGAAAGTGCTCTGATTTTTAAAGTATACTACTTCCCTATTCTTTCCAACTACTGAGGTTGTTTTGCTTTTTCCCCGCTCTTACCACTCTGGATTGTTTAGGTCAAATCAGCTTGTTAATAATTTTACTATTGTGCACCAGAACAATTTGGCCGTACCTAGGTTGCAGGCCCTGCAAAAGAATGTGTTCAAACGCAGATGGAAAAAAAGGGACCCATGTCAAACACTAATTTTACAGCATGTTACACAGTTTATGCTTCATGACTGAAGTTTGCGGTTGTATTTCACATGCTTGGAGCAAGCTGGGTTGTTGGCGTTTAGACATGCAACAACAAGGAATAATAGCTTGAGGGTTTCAAAGTGAGAACATGTGTATTTAATCCTCAATTTTCTTACTGCTTTTCCTGTGCACCAGTTGTACGGATATGTGCTTGAACTGTAGACGAGCGTGTTGGCCAACCCTCATGCAGCAGGATAGCCTTGATCAGGAAAGCTGGAGCAGCCGGCAGGCAGTTGTTAAATGCCTGGATAGGCGTAACCTGATCTGGAAAGTAGGAGGTGTGTCCTCTTACTCTGCTGTTTCCAAGGGCATCACGTGCTGCCTTTTTGTTTTCTGCTAGGCTGGTATTATAGAGGAAATGCTGGAGGACACCTTTGAAAGCCTGGAGGATCAGGAGGAAATGGAAGAGGAAGCCGAGATGGAAATTGACAAAATCCTCTTTGAAATTACAGCTGGTGAGTTTGTGTGTGTTTGCTGAGAGTGGAGCCTTGCCCCTGCTCTGCTCAATAAGATGCAGCAATTTAAATCTTCATCTATTCTGACTTAACCGCGCTCTCCCAGTGGTGCCTTTGCTAATAGGCAGAGTGCTCTGACAAACTGGTTTCTCAGGGAATACCAGCTGAGAAGGCCAGTGCGGTTCAGTAAAGCAGAAGTAACATGCATCAGCTGATGTCTGTGCAGTTCTGTAATTAATTGAGGCTTTCACATATCGGTGTTTGTACAGTGAATCCTCTTAAAGCAAAATTTATATGATTGACTAGATATACTATTATTAATGAAGCCAGGAAATAAACTCAGCTGCACTGCCTTGAGTCTTAGGCTATGTTGTGATTCCTGGCTGTAAAATGCTGTCAGTGTCTTGAGTTGTCGGGGCGGGTGGAACAAACCACCAAACAAACAAAAAACCCCCTAAAACCAAACCCCAACTTCTGCCTTACAGCTCATGAAGTAATCGTCTACTGTTCTAGTTATTTGACTTGGAGAATGCTTAGCGTGCTCCTTACCTGAATTTCTTGTGACATGGTGTGACAAATTAAGCACCGGAGCTGTGTTCAGCTGTAACGCGCTGCAAGCGCAGTTCCCCAGCTCCTGCCCTGCTGTTACCTTGTGCCCAGCCTCTGGCTTGTTGCCCTCTCTTGTTTCTCACATCCTGCTTTGCTTTCTTCCATCCCCTTTCCTGGCTGGGAGCAGCAGGGCTGGGGGGGGGAGCTGCTCCTCCCCGGCCCACCAGCAGGCTCAGGAGGGGCGGACAGGCCCGTACTGCTGCATCCACCAACAACCAGCTCTTATGTGTGACCTTTACAAAAAGTGACAGGTTGAATTGTTTTAAATATCTGTACCTGAAAGCTGCTAATTATTAAATGGAGACCTAACGCACGCTAATGGGCCTCTTTGCTGTTTGCAGGGGCCTTGGGCAAAGCACCTAGTAAAGTCACAGATGCTCTTCCAGAGCCCGAACCCATGGGAGCGGCCGCTGCCGTTGACGAGGAGGAAGACATTGAAGCAATGCAGTCACGATTAGCTACGCTCCGTAGCTAAGGATGAACGAATGTGTACAGTTTGCCTTTTTTTTTTTTGTGCAATGGAATATTCTGTCCTACATTCAAAATGCAAAACTCAATGAGAATACTTTATGTAATATATATATTTTTTTTTCTTCCTGGGGAGTGTATTCTCCAAGAAACTACTGTAATATACTTCTTGGGGAGTGCAGTCTGTAGAGATTATCTTACCGTCTTCTGTTCATCCTGTCTGCCCTGTGAGAGGCTGTGGTGAAATGGCAATGGTGGTGTAACATTATGTATTTTTAGATACGAAGTCCTGAAATACATTCTTAGCTTCAAGTACCATCTTTCCCTAAAAGGCACTTTGGCTTAATCTGCTACCAAAAACCTTCAGTGGTAAGATCTTTGTTTTTCTGAATCACTACGAGTTTTATTAAAGCTGCTCTTAACAGTTGCTTTTGTGCATCAGTTTAGTTTGCATCACTTCAAACTCTTCTCACAAGCAGTATCCACCTCTAACAGCTCCCTTGTGGTTTTATAGCACCTCTTTTTTCTTTAGCACATTTAGGGCCTTCACAGCACAGTTAAAGAAAAGCTTTCAGTCAGAGCAGCTGTTAAATAGCTGCTCTCTTCCACTGCCGTCCAGCCATTGTGCGTTCATGGTAGAGCCTTATTTAGCAAAGGCAGGCCCAGGCTGCCAGTCCTGCTGTGTGGCTTTCCTTCAGCAACAGGGGTTCTGCCACAGGCAAGAACTGCTGCTCAGGCGTAGTAACGCAGCAGCCTGCCTTGTGCTGCCAGGAGAGAGTGTTCCCTCCTCAGCTCTGAGGAGCGTGGGTGACCAGAGAAGGTTTCCGGACCTGCGCAAGCCCTACCCTTTTGATCTGGCCCACCTCCAGAAGTTTGGTTTTTTATTTCTCACTCCAGGACACATGTAAGTAAGTCATACTCCTAAAAGGCAAACGTCAGCCCTGCCAGCTCCGTAGGAGCTGAATGAGAGCAGCCCTGGGAGCCAGGCTGGTAGCATGTAGAAGGGCTAATGCACACCATCGGTGGTTTTGCTTTCCTCTTCATCAGCCCAGCCTCTTCAGGGGGCAGGAGAGGGCAGCTGAAGCACTTATGGCTGAATGGAGAGGAGCGCGTAGGGCAGGGTTAACATGCCTGCTTTGGGGGAAGGTGGGCAGAAGGAAAGGGAGGGTGAACAGAAGGCAAGGGCAACATCTCCTCACCCGGCCCCTGTGGGGAAAAAAGAAGCCCAGCTAGGGAAGAGAGACAGCTTGAAGAG
Source organism: Fregata magnificens (assembly GCA_013389945.1). Lineage (NCBI taxonomy): Eukaryota > Metazoa > Chordata > Aves > Suliformes > Fregatidae > Fregata > Fregata magnificens. The sequence continues at coordinate 542,912 of WAAD01031603.1, forward strand.
CCAAGCTTAAAACCGACGGCGTGAAAGTGAGAAATTAGCTGGCGGAGGTCAGAGGTGTGCCCTGACTCACAGTGGTGTTGGCATAGTTTCACTAGCCCCTGTGGCAGTGGCCAGTCCTCATCTGCCCTGGGCCGTGCCAAGGGGGGGCGACATGTGGTGCTCTTGCAGACAGCAGTTGGTCAGGTCCAGGACCAGAACTGACCCCAGAACCAATCCACATAATTACATTTTTCAGTCTTTCAAGATTTATAAAAGCTAAACCTGGTACCTGCCAGACTCCTGAACAGTGGCATTTGTTATCCACTCTGCTCATTTACAAGTCCAGCAACAGAATACAGTAGTTTTACAGGCAAACAGTCACTAGGCAGAGCTCTTCATCCAGTGTTTTGTTAGTCACCAAAGTACTGCACCAAAAGGGAGGGTCACCCCAGATATCCTAACATTTTCTTAGTCATTCCGGGTACTATCACTCCACTATCCCACAACCACAAGTGGCGAAAAGCCATCTGCTGCTTAAGTGGCAACATTTTTAGGGTCAAAGGAAAGGTGTGTTCCTCTCAAGGAAAAACTCCAGGCAAAACTGATGTTGTGACTCACAAAAGGCAGTTTGCAAAGCAAGTATCCACCGTGTCTCTTGCCTCAACATGTCAATGCCACAAGAGCCTCACAGGCAAAGGAAGGAGTTTCTAATTTTAAGGAAGACTTACCAAAAGAAAACTAAGTCTATAAATAATTGTATTCCAACAGCAAGGGTAGAAGAACAGACAGGGCACAGACACCTGGATGGTGTCCAACAACTTCCAGTTTCAGCCATAAAAAGCAAGCAACTGGGACAATTTGTTTCTTGTGGTCTTAAAAATCCCAAGAGGACAGACCAGAAAGAAAAATAAAAGCAGTTGAAGAGCTGGTAAGATTGGGTAGAGAATAGCTGCAATAAAGCCAGAGCGAACAGCAGTATATTGGTAAGAAAGTTCAAAATCCAACTTCAACAGTGGGTCTCTTCATACATGTGTGCGTGCGTGTCTATAAGATCAGCGTGACTCATTTCACTCGCTGGGAGGTAAGGTACCTGTACGCCAGCTCCCCACAACTACTCCAGCTGGCTCCAAGAAAAGCAGTTAGACTGCTTTGTTTTGTTTACTTCAAACTTGATACTGCAAGAAAGAACATTCAGCTAAAGCATTGCCTTTAAGGATACTTAACTAGTTCAAGCATGAAATGCCAAATCAAGGGTTTATTGCGCTGCTTTAGAACTAAAGTCAGCAGAAGCAACTAGAAACAAACCAGTCTATTTACTATGGGAGGCCTCAGCAGCAAGTAGAAATGGAGAGAAGTTCTCACTGAACGCAGCAAAGATGTGTTGCTGAGCAGAATCTAAACTAGCAGCATAAGCCAAGCAAACCAGAACATTTCTCCGCACAAGGATAACACCACAGCGCTTGCACTGCCACCTCACAACTGCCTGAATTCCTCACCCAGCATTATGAATCTTGGCACAGGCCAAGCTAGCTGTAAATGGTCACCTAAAGGTCTGCAGGTCTGACACACAAGGGGACGTCCCCTGGAGCCGGCCACTGCAGCCAGCCTTCAGCAAGGCACGCACACAGACTGGGGCAGGCAATAACCACACATCAACTTCATTTATGTTTTTGTTTTGGTGCTTCAGTTGTTCTGGGTGCCTGCTTTCAGCTCAATTTTGAGAGGAAGGAAGCAGATGTACTTATTCACTGTAGACAAACCTTTTACTATTGTACTTTAACTTAAAGAGACTCCTACTCCCTGCAAGTCATTGCCATCTCAGCTCCACTTCAGGTACCAAGGGATGGATAAGAGGAAGTTTCTCTGAAAAAAATACTGTCACCTGAGACAGACTCAGAACAGTTAAGGCTGTCATTAGCAGCAGGTAAAGCACTACAGCAAGGGGAACTTGCACAGAGTTTGTCAGTTTGTTACATAAAGTTTGGAAAAGTGACTTTTGGCTGACTGGGAGGTTCCCCTCCTGCCTGGCTCTTCCCAACAGCTACCCTGTGCGCTTCAGCGCTGGAAAGGACACTGAAGAACAGAAAGGTTCGTTTTATCTCGGCTTATCTTGTTAGAGGAGAGATGCACTTTTCCACTCTTGACCCCTCTCTGCCTGTTTTAAGTTTTATGATGTTTTCAGTCTTTCTCCAAGTAATTTTGGAGCAACGTGTGTGCCATTTAAGACTGAAGCTGCAAAACTAATTTGATACAGACCATACTACTGGCATTGGCTGAGAAGCAGCAGTCAAGCTAAGCCACCTTTTGGTTAACGAAAAAAAGCTATAAACAGATCTGTCACTAAATTCTATACCCCTAAGCCTTCAGATACTTTAAAAACCAGTATGAACAGTATATGACAGAGTTTTCTTCTGCATTTCAAGGCGCCGCATCAAATTAATTACATTTTAAAGAGTCAATTGAAGAAGCCAGGCAAGGAACAATATCTGAAATAGAAGAATTTTATGTAGACCATTCAGTGTTAAAAACCAGAGAATTAAACATCAGTTCAAATTAAAGAGCAGTTTCAAACAGAAGACATTCGATTAAAAGTTTCTTTTAACATTTAGAAATTTAAATACATTTACCTAAAGATGGTTAACCCCCATCTCTATGTTACTATACAATAGCTTAAAGCTACTTTTAAATGCTAGTTCTATGTTAATGTGAAATTCCAGAACTGCATTCTCATTTTTATGTAAATTGGTTATTAAATTGGGTGACTCCGTACTTCCTCCCACCCCAAAATAAATTTTAAAAATTGGAGCTTTACAATGTCTTGAATAATATTTTTCAAACGAGTAATTTGGAATAGTTTCCGACAGTTGTACAGGAGGTATTTTGTACAGTTTGGAGAGCAACTCCATATAAAGTTCTGTTGCAACTGAGCAGTCACAGTATGCCACAGTCCATACATATTACTACATACACATATCAGGTTTGTAAACATTGGAAGAATACACAGAACATAGTACCATGATCCTCTGGTACTGCTGAAAGGAAGATGAGGTAACATTCATGTAATCTCAAAGTCCACAGAGGTCCTGACTGAGTAGTTAAAACAGCTGCCAACACTTCTGTTTCATAGTGTGTGGTTAAGGCTTTCCACTTCACGGTCTGCTAAGGCTGGATTCATTAGCTCTCAGTATTCCAACTGCATCTTTAACAGCGTGGTATATGACATTCTTCACCTAGGAGGAAAAGAAAAGGCATTTAGTTTTACAAGTAAACAGCATGGTTAGGGTCAGGTTGGAAGCCCCTGAAGCACACAAAACACTTGCACAGCTTTCCCACTTCCCCAGGCCCCAGGCAGCTCCCCTTTCAGTTTAAACACGCTCATCTGCACGAGCTTCGCTTAAATCACTAACTTGTGAAAATAAGGTTCAAATTCTAACAGGATATAAACTGAAACCCTGTAGCTTGAGGAGAGTATTGCAAGCTCAGCTAGAGGGAAAACAAAAGAAATGGAAAAAAACATTTCAAAAGAATCTCGGGAGAAGCTTCAGAAGGCTTCCTCAAAACTACTAAGAAACTGTAACAATTCAAAAACCTATGGAAATTCCTCTTCAAGACCCAATGCATTAAAGCTGATCTGAACATGAAATTCATCTTGAGTTACCTGCAATTTATCTTCATGGTTCGTATGCGTATGCGACAGATATCTAAATTCCTGAGTGAGCCAGAAGCAATGTTTGACATGCTCTGGGGATACAAAGTCTTCTGCAACTTTAATACAACTGTACAAATTATGAACCTAGAAAGAACAGACAAGCATTAGCCACGTGCTCAAAAGTCTGCCCAAGTGGTCAGGCTGTAACAGTGTCCCTGGTCCTTGCCTGGTGTGGAGCTCCTGCTGGAATGAAGACTACATCTCCTAGAAACTGTACAATAGCCCAGCCTTGAACTCCATACTCTTGATGAAGGCGTTTTCTTAGCGATCGGTCCAAGTACCAACTCTGATCATGAATGGGATCGTGGTCTACAGGGTTTTCTTGACCTTGTTCTTCCGCAACCTGGAAAGTCACAAGACGACAGGTATTATAATATCCCAGTCTCACTGGACAATCAGGATGTATCTGTGGTATTCCATATGCACACATGCCAGGCAGAGTGACTTGCACCATGTGTTCAGGTGTAAGAGTTACATGATGAAAGGTCTGGATTCTTATTCAGTCCTCAGTTTGTCAAGGCCTCATCATTCCTCAGTCCCTCTTGCTTCACAGACGCATTGCAAATGTGGATACAGGTAAACCCAATTTACAGCAAGAAGAAACAGAAGGGTTAAGTGACTCACGTGTGTTCACAGTGGGAGCCGCTGTCATATATGAGATCAACACTCTTACACTACTATCGCCTGTAACTGGGAGAAACTACTGCATGTGGAATTCAGCGGGTGTCTGCCCTGACACCAGCACTAGTCAGTATGCTCACTGACCAAAACAGAGGATGCTAACTAGATTTTTCAGGAGGTGCAAGGCTGGGAGGCACAACAAGCACTTTAGAAGAGAAATTTGAGGGCTGTGGGGAGAGAATTTCTGCAAAAAGTTCCAGTATAAATCCAACTCACTGTGGCAATCATTTACACCCAGCATTGTAGCCCAGAAACTCATTTGGAAGGAGATAAACAGCTTGCTTCTATTCCAAGACAAGCTGCTGAAAGCCTCACACCTGCAGGCAAGTATGCTACAAGGGACCAAGAAGAGGTGTGAGACACAGGGCTCAAAACTCAAAATGCCAACGCTTAAATTCAGTATTGTGTTTTATCAAGTATAAGATTTGTTCTTTGTTAATACTAACTGCTGTAGCCTCTCTAAGCTTCCACCCAAGACAGTAGTCAGGCTGACAAGGCCAACAGTCATTCAGATCATCCCATTTATCCTTTTAAACACCAACATATTAGCTCTTTCCACTTTTAGAGCACCAAAGAAGTTCCAGAATTAAGACCACCAAGAACTCTGGACCATTTGTGGTGAATTTAAATCCTGAAACAAGCCCTTTTGGATGTAGCGTCACATCTCTACTAAACCTTTAACTCCCATGAAAACATCACCCAAAATACCTCATGCCTTTCCCTTAATCCAAACCTCATAAAGGCATGAAAAAAAAAAAAAGGTAGGAAAAAGGAGAGAACAAGGAAGAACTTTATGGACCACATATTGCTCTGACAATTCCCAAGAACATCTCACCTGCATCCTTTTAAGAAGGATCTAATTAAGGATTAAACTGTGGTTTTGCTTAAATCTAAACCAGCTTTTTTTTGTTCATTACATAACATCTTTAATTGTGCTATAAGAAGTGTGGGCAAAAGCAATGTATCTACATACGGGATAACTTCAAGCTTCAACTCGCTACCCTCCTCAGATCCTACAAGATTCACGACACACAAGAAGTTTTGTCTTGGATACAACTCAAGTACATTTGTTTCCAGAACAACTGGGATAGAAAGGAGGAGAAAAGTCCAAGGATACACATTTGCAAGCCTACACAGACAGAAGATCAGTTTTTAAGATATAGTGGCTTACCTTTTTAAGGAATTCCCGGATCTTCTCTGTATCTTTAGCAGCATAAATGTGCCACAAAGCTCCAGGTTTTTCTCGACTTTCAGTAAAACGCTTAATTGTCAATTCATCAGAATCACCATCTTGTATGGTTTTAAGCACTTCTGTTGAGAGTAAATGTGAGCAGTTACACTAAAGGACCTTCCCTCCAACCACAGAAATAACCCCCCAGAACACAAGACTTTACCTTCTTCTTGATCAGCCTGGCCTTTGGGGATACCCACATAAACCATAACATTAGCTGCATCAGACACATCTAAATGGAGGTTTGTTGTGCCGTATTTTCTGTCCTCTGGTGTTATTAAGCCTGAAGAAAGGGAAAAAAAAAAAGTAGCAGGTACATTAGTAAGACAAAAAGAAACCATATGCCACTCTTCAGATAGTACTATCTGAAAAGACCAGACAGCTTTTACTTTTATCAGCAAATTATTCCAGTACAGCAATATACTTTATATCCAGGACCTTGCCCCATCTTATTTGTGTCTTCCTAAGTGATCAGTTTACAGGCTGACACATCAATCTGTATCTATACCTAGCCTGTATGATATACAAAAGTCATGTTTAAGTCCTGCTAGAAGAGGGTTTCTAAAGCAGTTTAGAATAAAGCACTCAGAAACAGTCTCTTTTTCACTCTAAAAGGCAGCTGTTACAGTATTTACTAGCCACAATCTCTTTACTGGCCATGATCACACTTAGTTTTAAATGCCTTTTGAGTGACAGCAGATGAACTAGCCATGGAAAGAACTGCTCAAGAAGACATTAAAAACTAAACAATACAGCCCAAAAAGGAGAAGTAACAAAAGGGATACAGCCAGAAGTAGCAAAACAACACATACATGTGGTCAGCAATAGGAAAGAGAGGCTGTGTATATACACGTGGACCAAGTTGATTGGACGACTGGGAATAACTATTATTGGCTTGAAACCACTTGGACAAAAAACATTTAATAAAATCATATAATGCTCTGGACACCACTAATACCTACAAGTGAACCAAAATTAGGTTTTCAGATCAATGGGATTAATCAAATTGTTTACAACAGCAAGGATTCCTTTAATTTACAGTAAATTTTATTTTGAATATGTGGTCAACGTGACCTTTAGAGTGAAAAATTCCTTACCATATGCATTGTACATCTTAGGGCCCAAATCTGGTCGCACAAAATAGTTGGGAAGTCGAGAGGCAAGGTTGAGCTTGCCGCCTCTCCTAGTGTATTCTGGCAATGGAATATTTTTCATCAAATCATCAAACCTGAAGTAATACAGCACAATTTAATGTTAGGAACTGATAAAAAAAGCAGACTGCAACAAAAGCTTTCTTCAGTCGAGACATTGTACTCCTTCCCCCAGGGAGTTTACTGGACTCCACAAAAAGGAACAAAACAAGCAAGACACAGCAATGTAGCAGATAAACAAATTTAACTGCTCTGGAGTAATGCTATTTCCTTGTATAATCATATCAACTAATAGAGTAAGTCGGAATACTTAAAAAGGTTTGGCAAAAAAAATAAGCTTAAACTGAACTTTAGATTTTAAAATGATTCAGGCTTTTAGGAAGCTTCCAAAGTTTAACCAGTCATTAGCAATTTTAGGTGCTCACTTTACTTGGCAATAAATACAATGAACTACGTAAAAATTTATCATAAAACTTGTTTAGCATTTCCAGTTATGTCAGGCATCTCTGAGAAACAAAACGGTTCACATGTGACCAACTGCTTCTCAGAGCTGAAGCAGGTGTCAAAACGGAACAGTATTCCTACATTCCATTGTTTTGGGGGTGTACCCCAGAAGTGATGAACAGTTTCTTTGTAAATTCATACCGAGAAGGCATCATATCTCTGAAGTCTTCTCCTGGAGGCCAGTCTTTAAGCTTCAACACCATTGGCTCTCCTTCTTCTGTTCTCAGGCGACCTATTGTCAAATATTAACAAGTCTTAGTTGTTAATAGTTGTACAACTCAAACGCCAAAGAATCAAGACAAAGAAATGCTTACCTTGGTTTAAAATCAAGTTCAGTCCACAACTATTTATGTAGAACCAAAGACATACAAGTTCATCTGACACCACAGTTGGGTATTACTGCCGTGACAAACATGTTACGACAGAAGATTTCAGACCAGACAAGCAGCCTTTACCAGCTCCCCTGCCCCAAACAATTCCTACAGTTTAGCTCAGGCAACTGTTCTGTGTTTGAGAGGCTAGAGTAGCTGATGATCTTTGAAAAGATTTGGCTTTATCAAGTAACAGAAAAGAAAGGC
>WAAD01031609.1:0-14255 GCA_013389945.1 Fregata magnificens
GTGTCAGCTTTACTGTAAAATTTGTAGTTTCTTAAAGAATTGATTAATCAACATACAGCTACACATTTGCATTCTGAAAGATTTAATTCAGCTCTATAAATTTGTTAAAGAAGAGATAATATAAAGGAACATGCCAAAAGGGAGCATGGTGTATTTTTTCCTCTGTCATGCACATATACTTCCCTCTTTCAAAATGACAGTAAAGATGGTCTTTGGCAGGTGTATCTCGGATTTTTTTCTGCAGTAAGAGAGCAAACTGGAGTTAATACGTACCCAGTTAGCACAGTGTGCAGACAGTCAGTATGCCTGTGTCATTTATTGCCTTTAATGGACAAGATTTGCTTGTAAGAGTTCTGTGTCACTCAAAAGAAGGCATAGAAACAATGCAATGAGAGTCATCACTCAGAAGATGGGGTGGAAATCCAGTATGTTGGATGTATCCATTCTCCAGACTTTCATCTTAAGTTACATACAGACTCACACTTCCCTTTTTTTCACTTCGCCACTGGTTTATGAAGAATCTTAGTTTTCTTCCTCTTGTATAAATTTGCCTCAGCTTCCTCTTTTGTTCTTTTCAGGATTTCTGCAAAAAAGAATTTTTGAAATAAAATTCTAGTTAAAAACCCCACAAACCTCCTTGGAGAGGGTTAATTGTAAAAATTACCTCAATGCACTAACGCTCTGCATACTAATCCACTTAGGCTTTCTTTCTCAAGCTCATGAGTGCCAGCCATTCACTTGTTCTACTTGGCTACAGTGAACCTTACACTGGGCTGCAGATTGTATGTTGTTAAGTGTAAGCAATATATATTCACTTTAAGTTCATCTAAATAAATCATGAAAACTAAGATTACACTTTCCATTTATGATTTTCCAAACTCCTCTCTGTGTGTGTGTTTAAAAAGGGCAGTGGGGAAAAGGGGAATTAGGATAAACGTTCTTCTTGCATATCTCAAAATTAATTTCCAAGTGTGTAAAGGCAGTGCAGGAGCAAGAACCGCAGCAAGAACAGAGCTGCAGTAGGCTTGGTTAGTATTGTACTAAGCACACAATTTGCTTGTAGCGGAACCTCACTTCCAGGAAAGTTTCTGCCTCTGGTGTTCACGAGCTACTCACATTGAGCACTTCAGTATAAATCCCCAGCATGCATGAGAGCTTGCTCAGCTACTAAGTCAAAGTACAAGCACTTGCTCAGCACAGAATTAGCATGGACTGCAATTCAACACTACTGGAATAGTTACTGGCATTGGAGCTAGTAAGAATTTGCCTCATAAAAATAATTTCAATCTCTTTTTTTTTTTAATATTTTGGTTTTGTTACAGATGGTTTTCTTGTCATCTGTACAGATGAGACATGAGGAGCAAAGGAGAAGCTAAAAGACTTTAGTTCTTTCTGTATGGTTGAAGGAATTTGTTCAGCAGAGGGAAAGGCTTGAAAAATCTTTACAGAGGAACCATAGGTACCAATTGTCACATAGATTCCTATGTTTTGCTTTTTAAGAAATAACTTACACTTGGGTGGATTTCTAACTGTTGTTCTTTTTACATCCTTTTAGTCTTTTTGTTAGCTTTAAGCTGAGCATATTATCTTTAGCACAGTGCTTTCAAGTTAGCATTTCAGAATTTTCTAAAATTATAATCACCACAGACTCACCAAAATCTGTATAGCCTGATTCTAAATTAAAGGCCACTGTGACTGACAGAGGTGGATTGGTCACTGAACTGAAAGTTGATGCCTACAGGCATCTGTTCATTTCTTGATTTCTTATAGGTGTATGTATATATTAATAGTTCTAAACAAAATATACATGGCTGACACTTTAAAAAGGCTCTTTCCTTGAAGCTGAAAATAATGATAAGCAAAACTGGGTGAGTGGAGGTTTTTAAAAATAAAATGAGAATTATATTGTTAACTAAGAATGTCCTATTAAACCCAAATAGCACAAATTCTGCATTCATTAAAGAAGAAAACTTTGTCTTAAAAAGTAATTTTTAAGAGAGGATGCAATAAAAATCATAACAAAAACTTTTGTTAAAAATCCTGCATTTTGCTTTATCAATTTTGTGAACATCATTTGTTAATTTGTACCACGTGTCCTCTTCTTCCAGTTGTACCTCTATATAGAGCAATATAAATATGCCATCAAATAATGTATAAAATAACAAGGAAAAAAAAAAAGGCTGATGGCAATGAGAACAAGTTTGTAAACAGAGTCAACATTTATGAAAAAAAAAAGCACAGATATTAAGAAAAAAGGCTATTAGATACTAAGTTTAAGGTCAAAGAAAGATTTAATAGTGTATCAAAACCAAAGTAATCAGTATGAAACCAAAGTACTCAGTAATAACTATCAAAAGGTATATCAAAACCAAAGTAAATTCTAGCCCTGGTGCAAGGTCTAGATAAGACTGTTTAAAAATGTATGTATGTGTAAGTTCATATAAGTATATTAATATTCTAGCTTTGGAAAGAAATAGTGTGTGTAGTGCCTTATTCTGATATAAAGATACTTTCTACTCTGTCATAACCAAATAATTATTTCAGTTAAATGTAAAAACATTTGTTTTACATGTAAAAACATCTGTCAGACAGGATAGCATATACTTAGCCAGAAGCATTGGTCACAGAGCATAGTGAACTGTTAATGTTTGTTTTTAAAAAAAACACATCTTGGAGCATGGTGAAATGTCACAGAATGGAAGAAAAGCTTAAAGTGTTCCAGCATTTTAAAAAGGGTAAACAGGATGACTGGGTATCTATAGGCCATTTCACCAGACATTAATCCTAGCCAACAGCAGGGAAAGGCTCTGTAGAATGCAGTCAGTGAAGAGTTAAAAGACAGTAGCATAGTTAATACTAATCAATGTAATTATATGGGAAACAGATCCGGACAAACCAACTGCGACTGGTTTTTCATAAGACTATGAATTTGTCTGATAGAGGTAACAGTGCAGAAACCTAGGTTTCCATGAAGCTTTCACCTAATCCCTGAATGAGTCTGCAATTTAAAAAAACCCATGTGGGTTTTTGTGGGATCCCATGAAGCAAGATTGATTTAATTAAATGAATCATGAATGGCAAGTTAATAAATATATAAGGACTTGAAAGCGAGTTGTCACCTTAAATTAGGAGAATAGGCTTATAGGCTTTCAGGAGGGTGTTTTTGATCAAATGCTGTTCAACATTTCTCTCAGCACTAAAANGGAAGATTAAACTGATGACAAAAATTAAAAAAAAAAAAAAAAAAAAAAGAGAGAAACTACTAAGGCCAAAATTTATGGAGAAGGTAGAAATTCCACCAGAAAAACTGGTGGAAACATTGTACTCCATAAGGGGCATTCATTGAACAGTGAGAGGCTGAGATGTACTAAGTAGGAAATTCTTGTTTTCTTTATACATTATCTCAGTGTAAACCATCACTGGAATAATGTGTAAAAATTCTAAGCTCCAATAAGACATGTGGAAACCTTGTGATAATATTCAGAAAAAAAGCTGTAGGAGTCAGTTAACACCTCAGAAATATGTCTTATTGTGAGATTTAAAATTAATCTCCTTACTTTATCCAACAAAAGGTGGACATATAATGATAACTTATGTTTGTAACAGTTTTTCTACTGTATTGGATGTTTAGTCATGCTGAAGTTAAAGTGAAAAAACATAGTACCTGAAGCTAAACAAATCCACGCTTGAAGTAAGACACATACATGTTAAAGGTGAGAATAACAAAGCTCCGAAACAACTTTCCTGTTGATGAGTTAGATCCTCAAATGAAGCTTTTGATAAGGCCTGAATTTTGCACATAAATATATCTTAGAATGCAAACACACAACGGTCTTATTTCAGAAATTCCTGGGTATAGGTTTTTCTCCTGCTTTAATGCAAAACTGTGTAATGATCCTAAACGATCCCTTCTGTCCTTAAAAACTGTGAACTGGAAGTCATAGGTTGAAATCCTTCCATGTAACTGAATAGAAGTTATATATGCAAAACTAAAAAGGAAGTAATTTCTTATTGGAACTATACGAAGGAAACTTCTAGCTTATCTTGAGTTTTCTAAAAGACATTATTTTCAGTAAAACATGTTTTCAAATACCAGTTTTCAGTAAGTGGAGAGTGGAAGTTATACAGTATGGAGCATCTTCAAGATAAACTAGTAGTTTGTGGGCACAAATATTCAAAAATTGGAAGAGTTATTTACTTTAAATCTTCAATTGCTGTCTTGATGAAAAGAACTTTAATACAGACTGTTACTGTTTCCTATATAGGAGGTTATAATTAGAACTAAATAGAAAATTCAGGCAAGCAGTTCTTGGAACAGTGTGTGGAGATTACAGGTACTGACTATTTGTAGATTGTCTGGGTGGTAACAGTTCAAAATCAGTAATTAAAGCTTAAAATACCAACCAACATCACAATGAGTGATGTTGTTACAAAGACTTGTGCTTGATCTTTTGCAGCTGAGTATTATAAGGTTTTCCATGCTTGATGAAATTCAGGGCCCACTGGTGTGATACCTATCCCACTACCAGATGGTTTAGAGAAAGTTCACTTCTGGTACTTGACAGAGACGGGCTTGAGCCCTGAAACCCAGCATTCTGTATTAGTTCTAAAAAGTATCTGCATTACCACTATTTATTTGTTTATTCCTACTCATTGTCATCATGGCTAGAATCCCTACATGTGTCTTCCCTAGTAACTGAAGTGAGCTCCCTGTTATTGTCTGTGATATAAGAATACCCTTAATGCAAAAAAACTGTACTGTAGCTTCATTCATTTTCTGGAGATGGCAGAAAGTGTTCAGAAAATGAGCTGAGGTTTTTGAGGTGATTAACAAAGGAGGAGTCCAAGGCACTGGGACAGGCTTCCCAGAGTGGTTGTGGAGTCTCCTTCGCTGGAAATATTCAAAACCTGCCTGGGTGCGGTCCCGTGCACCCTGCTCTAGGTGTACCTGCTCAAGCAAGGGGGTTGGATGAGGTGATCTCCAGAGGTCCCTTCCAACCCCTACCATTCTGTGATTTTGTGTACTGTGATTCTGTTCATGCTTGAAATCTGCTTTCCAACTCACAGTCCTCCATGGTGTTCACATTGATATTAACTGATACCATCTATATAATTTATAAGTATGGTCAATGAGCATTGTATATAACTTAGGTAAAAGAAGTAGAAACCAGAAAAGACATCTGAGAATGGGATGGAGCCCTGGTTATGCCAGTGCTGTTAACTTCAAAAGTTGAAGGACATTAAATTAACACCTTTTTAGTTCTTAAGAAACAGCAGCCTCATGGGAATTAAGAGTAAAACTGTCTTTATAATTAGCCCATTTACTCTGTGCCTTTGTTTTGGATTGGAGCAAACTTCAATTTCAGACTTGGCTGATTATGTATATATTTTTAGTAACCCTCAGCTGAATTTGCCAGAACAAATACAAATATTTACTTACCTAGAAACAGTCTGAGTACAATAAAAGAGATTGAAAAAATCTGAGAAAGCATTTCTACTGCCAAGTGTTTTGATGCAGTATCATTGCATGTTAAATTAAAGCTTTTCTTATAATCTACATCTATATTGGTTTTATTTTCAATATGTTCAATATTTTCAACATTCAGTATTTCAATATTTTCAATATTGTAATTTATTCAATGCATCTAAACAACTAGAAAGGACTAATTCTGTATTTTGTTAATTTCTACTTTTATGAAAAATAAATGTTTACAGCTAAAAATAAGCCATTGTTTCCATTCAAAAGTTGGTAAAGTTGGTAAAGAGGACTTAATAAACTACTAGGAAGGTAAATTGTTTGTTTGTTTGTTTTTAAATGACTGGAGAAACCAGATGCAGTAGGTCAGATCTGTCAGGACTTCACTACAACAACTATGTGTAACTGTTTGGTGTGGTACCAACTAGAAAATTACTTATTAAACTGAAGGAGATAAAAACATTGAGGGTGGATAAAAATCTAGAAGATTGTAGATTGCTTTGAAAAGGGATTGATTGACCTGGTGTGAGATTGCTAGCGAGATCTTCCAAGATTCAAATCTTTAGACTTTTCTCATACTTTCTTAGATTTTTTGGCATAAAGTTTGCTGATGACATTGGGTCAGGAGGCTACAGAGGTTATTCAGGTTTTCGTGGAGAAAGAATTAGAGATTTGGAGTTTTAGACATGACGTGAAACATAATAGTACATAATAAGCCCGTGATAACAAGAATTTCTAGGATGGGAAATAATGGAGGGCTAAGACCTGCATGCATCACTCATCCACAGGAGTTGTGAGGCATGTAGACTGTGATCATAAAAGAGGCAAATGTAATCTTTGCATGCACATAGCCAAATAGTTTGAGGAAAGGTGTGAAAATGCTAATATTATTGTAAAGGTATTTCATTGGGAATAATGATTATGGTTATAATCACACATACTCATTAGGTGAATTCAGTAAGTAGAGAAAAACCTGCTGTGTTGACATAAGAAACAGAATAATGATACCTAAAAAACCTAGGCCTAGGTTTTTTAATTGTTCTTTCATATTCTTTGGATTAGTTTCATACTCCTTGTATATACGTTTGTGTACAGACAACATGCAGACATAATAAACTGCTTATATAGATGAGCGGTATTGTTGCCCATCATGAGAAGATCTCCTATACACTTCACAAACTGCTTTGAATATTCATTTACAGGAGAGCAAACCAATGAAGATAGCAATATCTCACCTCAGGACGGTGAATTATTCTGGTGCTTCTCAGTATAATACACACTGAACTCACAATTTTTTTCTTCCACAACTAAACAACACAAACCACACAACCAATGGCAAACAGATGCTAAATTCACTGAAGTATTATTAAAATACAGCAATTCTGTTCCAGGAACTAGTGATACAAAGAATTCTGTGGCCGACACTGAGCAGAATGAACAGTGTGTCCTCTTGATGAGAAAATAAGAATTGTTCCTAAATTGGATAGAACAATGCTACAAGAATATATGATGTATTAACTCAAACTGTATTTGCCAAGTTAAAATAGTCATTGATTTTGTATTTTCTGTATGCTCATATGCTAGGAAAAAGCAAGCGTTTATTTTATAATCTAAGGGTTACGTATGTGCATTCATTGTGAATACTGGTATTTAGGTTATCTATGGTTATATACAGATAAAGAACTTTTAAAAGCAAAAAACTTTCTTTCATAAAGCACAAGTATTTCTTATGATAACAAACTCCCCTCTCACTGCTCTTGTTACCAAACCTCTAAACAGTGGATATAGTACTGGGTTACATGGGGAAGATACTAGTTGGTCAGTAGTTTCAATAAAGGTGGAAACTAAGTTCACTGTAATGTGATGAAGTTTGTATTTGGTTAAATGTAATTGTTTTCTATCAATACTGGTTCTTTCATTGTCCTTCCATTCTTGAATTTTCCTTTTTTCTTTTCACAGAATCACAGAATCACAAAATGATAGGGGTTGGAAGGGACCTCTGGAGACCATCTTGTCCAACCCCCCTGCTTGAGCAGGTACACCTAGAGCAGGGCGCACGGGACCACACCCAGGCAGGTTTTGAATATTTCCAGCAAGGGAGACTCCACAACCTCTCTAGGCAGCCTGTTCCAGTGCTCTGTTACCCCCACAGTAAAGAAGATTTTTCTCATATTCAGGTGGAACTTCCTGTGTTCCAATCTGTGCCCATTGCCCCTTGTCCTGTCGTTGGGCACCACTGAAGAGTCTGGCCCCATCCTCTTGACACCCACCCTTTAGATATTTGTAAGCACTGATAAGATCCCCTTGCAATCTTCTCTTCTCCAGGCTGAACAAACCCAGGTCTCTCAGCCTTTCCTCATAACACAGATGCTCCAGTCCCCTGATCATCTTTGTAGCTCTCCGCAGGACTTGCTCCAGTAGTTCCCTGTCTTTCTTGAACTGGGGAGCCCAGAACTGGACACAGTACTCCAGATGTGGCCTCACTAGGGCAGAGTAGAGGGGGAGGATAACCTCCCTTGGCCGGCTGGGCACACTCCTTTTGATGCACTTTTTCACCTTTATTACTTCAACATCTGTTACTTGAAGCCCATCTAATCACTCAACTATTCCTTAAGCTATTGTTAGTGTTGGTGCCACCTACAAACTTCCTGAACTTAAGACAGAGAGTGAAAGAAACTGTCTTCCCTCCTCTCACCCTGGCTTGTATTCATGACCCAGAAACTTATATTTTTCCTTTGTTTTTAGGTAGACTAGAAGGCCTTGAGAAACATCAGTCTTCTCTCAGGCAACAATTACCATGGTGTTTGCTTGCAATGAATCTTCCCTATTGTGTGGAGAATTTCTTTAGAACAACTGAACACTGAGTCATAGTTTAAAAAACAAAAAGTAATGTGAGTAAACACTTGTTATCTTAATTTCTGTAATAGTAAAAATGATTTATAAATATTTTATGAAGTAAGACAAATTACATAAAGGGACTTTTGAGTGATTTTCAAGCATAAGATAATGACTATCCAACAGGAAAGGAACATTCCAATATGTTGAGGTCAGAAGTTAATGGCTGAAGAAGCGGCATACGATACGTAAGTCAGTTTCCTACAAGGTGAATAGCATAACTGTCAAAAGGTTATTTTTCAATGTAAAAACCTCAATTTTTTTTCCATTAAAGTATTACTTGGTGTTCTATGCTCTAATACTACATAATATTTCATTTGGGATATTTAATTTTCTAGTTCAACATATGTAATTGGACTGTAAATGCTTTGGACTGGATGAGACATCATTAGTAAAATCAGCTCATGCTTTTTGAGCCCAGTGTCTTTAGAAACCTAAAGGAGCAGAAACAACATACATAATAGATTCCGATAACACTCCAGGACATAACCAAACAATAGGCAGTGAAAAGCTTAGTAACTGATTTCTGCATCTATTTAGTGTAAAAGGAGGTGAGATAGCTGAAGCTGACTTGATGGCCTAGTAGCTATATTTTAATGTTTAGATACCTTCAGTAACGTTAGGCTGCTAAAGTTCCTAAGAATGAACACAAGAGCGTTTTTTCCCCATATGTTTTTTAACTTTAAAATGAGCAACATTGTATACATCCTTCTGAAGCCCCCTCTTTTTCTTGCCCAGGATACTCATATCTCCTACTGTGACTAAGTTCTTGATTATAATTAATGCTACTGTTGAATAGTCTTGATGGTTACCCCTACATTCCAGACTTTTTGGGGGGAACACAGACAGATAGTCAGCAATGGAGATGTTATGTGAGGGAGAAGCCTGTAGTAAGATGGGGGCAGTTAATGAGGTTTTAGATCACGGTTTCCATATAAATGAATGCTTTCTTTTTGTTAACCATATAAGCTTTCATGCCAGGAATGTCTTAGGACAATAAATGTCACAGATTAATTATGTAATATGTGAGAAGGCACTTCTGAAGGTATATTTCTCAAAACATAAGAGGCTTTGCTGGCCTAGAGTAGAAGTAATCCATGAGTTCTTTCTGCTCCTTTTTAATGTAATTAGATTTCCAGGTCTTAGGAAACTTTCTGATGATTAACAGGTGAATTTCACAATCGTGAACTAATACAAGGCTTGTTTCAGAGACATATACTAATATATATAACTCTACGTTAATATATGTAACTCAGATAATTTCAATAGCATTCATTTTTAATTCATTGGCAATCTTAATATATGTGATATTGTTAGCATTGACCTGTGAGGCCAATGAAGCTGAATAGACTGTGGTAATTTTAAAGCACTGACATTTTTTACTACAGCACTCTGGCATTAATTCATTGGCAAAGATGCTTTATTACATGCAAAATCTAGTCCTTTCATATGTCAATATGCTGCCTCTGGCTGTAATTATAGCAATGTGCACACATCACATTAATAACATGGAGGAAATCTGCAGTACCACAGGATTCTCTTCTATTTGGCATAATTGCTGTGATTAGTAAAAGGGCAAAAACTGCATTTGCTTAGTCCATCACAACAAGTTATACAGTATTTAAGGAATAAGAGTTATATAGCTGCATTTCTTAGTAAGCTGTGAAGTTCAGGAGGGTTCTTGCTAAAATGATGCCTACATCCTCTTCCATTCTGCTGTACAAATAAAATTAAGCCGTTTGTCAGGTTGGTAGAGCTCATAGGAATGTCCTTGTCATCTCAGAGTGAGTTCTCTGAAGAGTTTTCCTATTCCTACATAATTTATTCACCGATCCTTTGAAAACCAGGAAATTGCAGAGTGCAGTTATTCATGGCATTTGTGAATGGAAAACTTGCTTTTGTTCTCACAGCAGGTGCGTATGTGGGAGAAACAAGAAGATAAGCTGCAGTAAGTCTTACTGGTTCACTTAAAATTAAAACCAAATAAATAAATAAAAATCCTGTAACCAAAGAGGGCCTTCTGCATGTGCTTATAATGTTCTGTGTCTGGTTATGCCATTTAGAAATTGCCTTCACTCCTATTCACTAAGAATGGAAGTTAAGATATTACTATATAAGCTTTCTAAGTCATAAAAGATTGCATTTGTGTGTGGAGAAAATTTGATATGCAGTTGTCTGAGATCATGAATCAAATCATGAAATGAAAATAAGAGTTTTGAGAAGTTCCCATTTTTATCGCTTTTCTTTTAATCTTATTTCTGCTGTTACTTATTATCCTGGAACACGTACCTATGCCTGTCAGCAATCAGTTACTCTCTTGCAAGTATCCCTCCATGGTTACTGTTCAAACTGATTAAAAATGGTTTATTATCTCTGCAAATTCTTGAGCTCAGATCATTGCTTGATCATGCGAAGGTCCTTAACTAAGTGTAGAATGGAATATAAAAAAAATCATTTGCTTATTTAATCAGGAAGTTCATCATTCCTCTGGTTTTGCTATATACAGTCTGTCGTCATGTTAGAATGGTAAGCTACTTCAATTTGAGTTAACCCAGTTCTCCGATTCCTCTGAATCGGGGCTCTTTCTTCCATGCATATTATCATTCTACAGTAAACAATCACTGGATTATGAGCAGTGTGCATGGACTTTTTTTCCCCTTTTTTTGAGCCAAAATGGTGGAGACTTCTAACACATGAGAGAACAATAATAGTGATAGGTCCTTTGGGATGTTTTAGGACATTAAACTGTACCAGTGATTTCTTTCTGTCTGTGTATCTCAGCAAACTTCTAATAGGCATCTATCTACACAGCTCTGTTATTATCACTGTCCCATTTGATCAGTAGGCACAGCATCAGGATGGGTAGGTGGTAGGGGAATAATGCTACTACAGAAGGGTTTGAAAAAAGGACTTAGCAATTGATGCTAGCAATTACTTCAAAAGTAGTAATCCAAGTGCTGTGTAGACAGAAAAATTCTTTCTTGACAGCGGCATGACTGAAAGCACAGGTAGTGCTCCAGTGTCAGGGATAAAAGCAGGGGTTGGGGCTTGAGTCCCCATCAGTGATTTTGCCACCACTGAGAAACTCAGGTACAAGCCAGAGGAGGTTTGTAACACTTAGTCTTAAGAAGGGAAGTGAATTGTCCTTTGAAATCAGCCATAGTACCCTATACTAATTATTATCTGTTGCTTTTTAATACACTGAACGTTTCCTTTTGTTACTATCAATCTGTAATATGGTAATGTAAGATATAGCCAGTATTATGTAAATCTTCTCTCAGCAGCTTTCAATAGTTCTAAATCATCAAATGTGTTTTTAAATGTTAGCTTCTCTCAACAAATTGAAACAATTTGTTTGTACACGTTAATTGGATAGAATGAATTGTTAGTTTCAATTTGTAATTATATACAAAACACCAAATTATATACAGATAAACCTATTCTGTGTTTGTTTGGAGATTGAGCAATCCCCAGAATTAAATGCTGGAAGCTATTCCCTCATTATCTGAGGCATTATTTTTATTAGTGGAACAAATCTGGACGTAGTTAGCTTTGTTTCACAGAGCAAATTATATAAAAACTAGAGGAGATGTGTATTATCATGTGTTTCTGCTTTTCAGTCATTCATATAAAAATAAATTTTTGAGATGAAAATTCCTGTAATTCTTGTTTGCATAAAGTTGCATGTTTGGCAATATTAGTTTGATAAATATCTTTTGTAATTTATGAAGTAAAATAAAAGGTATTTTGGTACAAATCTGAGGGGGGGGGGTTGTACTTGAGTATCTAATAATAGGACTGATTTTTAAAATGCTCAGCCTTGATCACATGAGAGTTTGTACATACTTCCATGTACTTCTACTTTGTATTTTTGAGAACATTTTTTTGTATTTTGTACTTCACTCAAGCTGGTGTAGTCAGTTTAAATTGGTTTTATAGTCAGTATCAGTGGCCAGTTCTCAGCCGTACTAAAACAAGGCTGTTCCCTGTGAGGACACCACCTTGTAGGAAACATTACTAGGATTTTAGAATCCAGGATTTTGTCAATCTAGCTTTAAAGAGAATTATGACATTTCTATTACTACAGGCTTACCGCTTCACAGGATTTGTTGAGCCAATGGAGATGTTAATTCTTCACTACCACACGGAAGGTTTGGAAGGTGGGAGAATGATACGACTGGTGTACCTGTTGCTGTGGAAATCTGTCAGTCACGACAGTTTTCACTAACTTCCAGTGCAATAATATTGTAATGACATGGTGACATAAATGTTGACTTTGTAACAGCATCCCTTTGGAAAATCTGAGTGGAAGAAATTTTTTTTCACCACAGCCTGAGCTATCCCAGCTTTTTTAATTGGTGCAAATGTGGCACAGAATAAATGGGGATGAAAGAGTCTGTTCTCTATGGACAGTGTTTCCCAAAGAAAAGTACCATTTTTCTATGGAGGTGCTTGAAAAGATTTCTATTTCTATTCTGTTCTCACATTTGGAAAAAGAAGTAATGTTTTGATGAAAAAATGAAGTTCAGATTTGTTGTAAAATTGCTCAGATAATGTAGTAATATAGAGAACAGTTAGAGTGCTTGCATGTATTATCCATCGTAATGAAATACATTCTCCAGTAGATTTTATATATATATGTTGCACTGCTAAAATAGAGACTGTTTACATGAAAAATAACTACTAAAATATGTGAAATACATTCAATTACGTGATGCTTAGAACTTGCCAAGGAGAACATGTACTAATTCCTGTCCACCTCCATTGTTACCTTAAGAGCAGCTCTCTCCATAGCAACTGAAAACTTTGCAAGGCAGCAATAAACTAATCCTCTCCAGCTTCCAGAGCACCATCAAGGAATTTTAAAAACATTGGACTTCCAGCAGCTAAATACTTGTGAGGATTCAGAAGGCCACAAAGCTAGATACACAAGCATTCTTTTTCCCTTCAGAAGGTAAGAAAACACTGTTTAGAAATAAGTGCATCCTCGTAACAATGATACATATTCCTAACTTCATAGTTACATTCCTAACAGTATAATATAACTAAACACCAAAAGATTTCCTAACATCTAAAAACATACTAACCTTTATCTGAGTTAATGCCAATTTGAATTTAGCAGTTCTTTTTTCATTGTAAATACTTTGTTAGCAGAGTTTCCTTTAAAATAGGACACACACATATCATATTGCAGTTAAAAGAAGCTGAACTTATGTGTAGCTGTTTAACACATGCACTATCATCTGAAAATGTGTCACTGCCAGCATCTGCCCATCAATAAAATGAAAACCTCTTTGTGGAAAACAGAAGTGAACCTCTTTTATGTTTCTTGCGCTTTGATATTGAGATAGATTATTGTTAAAGCATAGGTGAAGGTATATTAGGAAGGATGGTGACAAAGCAGATTTACAGTACAAAATGTCTTTTGCATCTAGAGTTAGCAAGTTAAGCTTGTTGCTTCTGGTGTGTTTGTCTTGTTTATTCACTGAGCTCTATGAATGAAATTATGACCTCAGTTTTGTAGCTCTTTCATCTGATCATAAAATATCACTAATTTTTAAGCACATCCTGTTCATTCTTGTTTTGTGTTGTATAGCTGGAGTTTGGTAATGTTGGTAAAGTGTTTTGAAAATAAAACCTGCTCTATATCATTGCCGTGTAACATAATTACTGCACATTGGTATCAGAATTAGAATAGTAATCTNGAGTTTAAGCTGTGAAGTGCAAACAACAATCCAACATTCAGTGCAGATCACGCACTGCAGGAAGAGGAGATGTGTTTTCTGACCAAGCATCCAGCTCTTGGGGTGGTATGTTCTGCTTTCATATTCAGCGTGCTCATTGCTGAAGGACAGCCTGGGGAAGAGCATGGGCAGGATGGCAG
>WAAD01031610.1:1296-15021 GCA_013389945.1 Fregata magnificens
AGGCCAGACACTTCAGAGATTACTTTTAAAACACTTTTAAATACTTTTAAAGGCATGGACTTGCTCCCAAACCTAAGTCACTATTACTGAAGTTTGGTTTAGAGATCACTTTTAAACATGAGTCTTTAGGCACATTTTTCTTCCTTCATTTTTCTATATTGCAATTTTCACACGCATCAAATGGAACCAATAATGCTATCCTACCTTTTTAGAGCATTTTCCTCATTAAATTAAGGTTGCATAGAACTGCAAAGTTTTAACAGAAAAATCCTTGTACCTAAGTTACAGTAAGGCCAAAAGTTTTACTTCCCAGCCCCAGAGCTCCTTTGACCATCCTCACTCATCAGTCATCGGCAACCTCAGCATCATTTTTTCCTACTATGGGAAGTTACTCTGAGTAAAACTTGTCTGACGGATGGTGAAACTGCCAGCCATTGAATTTACTATATTTCAAACTCAGGACTTCAAAGTACTCTGAGTTTCATTTTGTGTGAGGTAACACACTTTTATTTTCTGTACAGTAAGACACACTTTCAAAAGTATTAAAAACCCAGAACTTTAAAGAGGCTTAATTTTTCATACCTTTCTCACTCACCATACAAAATCAAAAAAGGAGGCCTTGGTAACCATTGCCCACTTAAACATTGATCTCAATTACAGATACCAAATATTTTTCTCTGACAGAACCCATAACCACCAGAAAATGCAACAAAATCAAAAACATACAAGTTTTAATACTTAAACTAAGCATAAAGCATTTGAGGACTGCAAAACCCCCTCATTTTAGGTCTTATGCAGCTCTAAATATTGGGCATTACAATAATGCTTTTACTAATAGAAAATTACCGTATACTACTCTACTGCAAAGTTACTTTGATCAACTTCTAAATTGCCAGGGCAAGAAGAAACCATAGCAAAAAACTGCAGGACCTATTCTCTTTACAACTTATATCAGACTGGATGCTCAAAATCCTGAGACACTTTTGCAAGTTTCTGCCTATGAGAAAAGGTAACAATTTAGAATTAATTTAGGGACCTTCATCTGGCAGAATACAGTAATCCTATAAATGCACACCTACACTCCTTTTAATCTAAAATCATTTATAGACATTTTAGTGTTAACCTAAAATAGAGAACATATATTTCATAATTTTAACCCATTTAATTCTTATTCAATTTAAAACAATGAATTACCAAGAATTATAAAGTAATTTTAAAATAATTTAAAATAAATTATTCCTGAACCTTCTCAATCATATCTTAAGTAAAGAATTGCACTGGGCCAACCTACATTCACATGGCATTTTAATATGTGACTTATGGCATAACCATTCATACATTTGTGCATTTAATGGTACTTGACTTCCAGCCTTATACTTCACAAAAATAAGTGTTCTATTGCATCATAATTCACACCCTGTCACATCCATGGCAGACTGAGAGAATTTGAATTTAAATACACTAGAAGACTGGACAAAGAATAACAGCTGAATTGTAACCTTACGAAATGTGTAATGGGAACCATAATCTAGTCTTTTTCTAAGATGTTCCTAGGACAAACAACATATGGTAAATGGAGAGAGAAAAGACAAGTGGCTAGGAGCAGCAGGTAAAGAAACAGAAGAAAGACTTATTTATGAGAAGTATGATAATGCAGGCACTGAGAAGCAAACACAATCCTACCCATTATATAGCTGGGACAATAATACAACCAAGACACAAGAAATACTGTATTTTCAACTTCTGTTCTGCATTACTGCTATATAAATGCAATATGCACCACATATTCAGACACTATGGTCTAACTATACTACTGTCTTCATAGAACATAGGTGCGTCCTTCCCTTCCTATTCCCCTCACCTTTTGGAGCAAAGAAAGAACATCTTTTTCTTTAAAAAAAATGTAAAGGAATAGTCTGACCAGTTTAACTGATATCTCCATAAATTAAGAAAGCATGAACCACCACAAAGCACAAGAACACAAAAGCACAATACCAAGTGGGAAGGGAAAAATTAATAGGGATATTTATTACAATCTAATAGACCAAAGCTGCTCTTTATCTAACTGCTAATAAGCTTTGGAGTTCTTCTCCTGTTGACAATTAGCAGAGTTGCTCATACTCCTTCTTTATGCATACACTTTAATAATCTACATCAGTTACATTTGTATATGATGGCTGGTTATTGGTATTTGCAAATTCAGTCAGTTGTCTCAACCCATTTGATAATGCACAAGAGCGTACGTGCAGATAACAACAAATTTTCATTTGTTGTTGCTAAAGTAGCCCAAAACATTCAGAATCAACGTTTTTGAAACAGTACAAATACAACATTTATAAGATGGTCAGGGGAAAAACATGATAAGAAGGAGAATGTTACTCTTTGCATAGCTTTGAAACTCCTGAGGGAATCAAAAGCAATGATTTATGAAAATAAAAGAACAAAGCTAAACTGTTGCCTATTCCTTGGTAAGTACTATAATTGTTTATTACCATTGAATTGGTGCCTGGAAAATTCTAGGGGCCCTAGGGGAGATGTAAAATCTGACTGAAAAGAGCTTTGTCCTTTTACTTAAGTCCCTCTGTGTGCCTTGGGCCTGGGGAATTGTGTGCACTCCTGGGGAAATATTGGTGAGTTCTGTGAGCCTCTCAAATTCACATACACTAGAAATTGTGTAAAAGAATTGAATTAATGACAGCATTCTCCTGGTAAGCTCCTATCACTATACCTCTCTGGTATGAGCGTGCATGATTCCAAATTCTACCCAGGTTTTTTGTTGATGGAAGCAGACTTTGCCTCTGGCTTACCTGTGACCGTATACCTAATTAGCAATGCCATACTACATAGTGTTGTTTGGGATGTGTATATACTGGTATGATTTTTCCTTCTCTAGTGCTCTTCATCAGCAATTTTCTAGGCAGTTCTGAAGTTTCCCACCAGTTACAAAGAGCTATGCCTAAATTGCCCCAGATTCTTTTTTGTTAGATGCGTAGCATCACCAGTCTCAAGGTTATGAATTTAAATATAGCTGTTCAGGGAGGAACAGTTTATTTGACGTGAGGTTTTGTGTGTGTGTTTTCTTCTGTGAGGTGCTTTCCTATCACCTGAGGGCAATATGTCACTCTTCTGTCTCCTGTTACAAGGCAAATCAGATTCTGCTCTCATTTAGAAATGATGAGGTTTTGTGAGCGCAGTTTATTCAGATATTGAATTAAGGATTTATCACCAGATGGAATTTGATTTAGTTTCATATTTCTAAAAATGGGTTCATTTGGCACAGCTGTACTCTCCCTGTTGTCGGTGCCTCCACAGTGGTCAGGAAGCGTTGGAGGTGAGAAGGTATGCTTACAAGGAAAGGAGACGAGTCCTTCCACAGGCTCTTCTTGTTTAGGCAATGCAGTAGACTTTTATCCATTACAGTAGTTAGCTTAGCACAAGCACAGGCTTATCATGGGGCCAGCACGTGGAAGGAAGATCTCTTAACTGCAGTTAATGTGCAGTGACTTAATGTTGGAAGCATACTCGTGAGCTGTGAAGGGCATGTGTCCCCCAGATTTTCTAGAACAGTAAAACCCCCCCTGAAGTGTTTTATGCGTTGTTGTTTATGTGCAGCTGCCTTCTGCAGGACTAGCTCACTTCTCCTACATCTGAGGTGGTATATGTTCCTGGACACAGTGGTGTGGAGGTCAGTTTCTGAGGCAGCATAGCATGGTTTCCTCAAACAGAAATAAGACATTGGGGAGTTCCTGCAATTCTAATGTACACTCCGCATTCATCATGCAAATCTTATTCTCTGAGAGTACAAAGCACATGAAGTAGTTGAAGGGATTTTTAAAGGCACAGAATTCTGAATAATACAAGTTTTGATGTCAGTATTTTGAATAAATCTTCCAAGTCCCTAAAAATTAATCAACTGAATTACTTTTTACTTAAATGTGACACGTACTAGTTTCATTCAGTTATATCCCCTGTCACACTTTCTAAAAAAAGGTGTAGTGGGTCTTAACAAAAAAAGTTAGAACTTCCATCTCTAACGCATTCAACATGTTTTTTAGACAACTTTGGTTTTGTAACTACTCTGAGTATTTGATACAATTGGACTAAATCATAAAGCATTGAGTTTACCTTTGTCTTCAAACAGTTTCTTTAAAACTACCAAGAAAAATCTGCCCTCTTTATTTCTGTGTGAAAACACAAGGATGGAAGACAAAGTTTTTAAGTTCTCTTCTAAAAACAGGACATGACTGTACCTCATTAGTGGCATAGGGCAAGTCATTTAATTTTTAAGACTTTTCCAATGATTAACAGGCAGGTGCATGACTCCAGAAGACAGATTTCCTATGCAGCTTTGCATGACAAACAAAATGAAAAATAAAATGCCTTTTTAGGTGATCAAACTTGCTTGCCTGCTGCTCTCTGTAAGGCCTTACAGCAGCCACTGCCACACCAGCAACCTTCAGCAACAATGGGAAAGGAAACCGGAATTCAGGTAGTGTGGAAGGCTGCTTGTGTTTTTTAACTCCTTCATTAAGAAAGGCTGGGACACCCTAGATCAATGGACCTACGAAAACAGAATCTATGAAGGAAAACTTGAAGTCAAGTGTAGGTACTTGAGAGCACTCACTGTGGCTTGGAGACTGACTGATTGGTTTCCACACCTACAATGTAAATAAATTGCAACAGAAATAAATTCACAAGACGACGAACTTCCATTTCTGTTGATTGTTCTACAGATTCTATTCTCAAGCTGTAGACTGGCTTGCATGGGTGATAACGGAAAATAAGGAAAATAAATAGAAACAATACCTCTTGAACAGATCCTAACACAAAATTGGAGAAGACGTGGTATATACCTACCCTCTGTGAACACAGAGTACATTTTCATAACAAGTCAGAGAGTTGGTCCTACACTGCCTTATATTTTCTTCCAGTTTCTCATTGTGTTGTTGAAACTAAAGTGTGCTCTCTGGCACAAGGAGTTGGTGAAATCAGGGGCATCAGAAAAAATGCAGGAGAAACTAACCCACTGTTTAGCTTTTCATTGAGTAAAATGAAAAGTACGGATCATTTGTTTCCAAGTCATGAAAGGTGTTGCATATTCAAAATTTAAAAAGAAAAAAAAAAAACAACCTTTTCTGCAACCTTTTGCCCTCTCAACTTTTTGTTGACAAATAAAGCACTTCAAGTTTCTTAGCACAAAAACACCCTTAAGTCTGTATTAACTTCCGAAGTATAAACAATTTTGTTTTGTTACTGTATAGGTTTCACTTTTCATGTCAGAGTCCCAACTTTGTTTCATTTATATTTTCAAAACCCAAAAGGATTGCATCCATTGCTTTCCATTGAGAAGTCTTCTGATTGTTACAGTGTCAGCTTTAGTAAACCACAGACTCACAGGCTTTCCCCTTCCATAGGGAAAGGATGCTGAAGCCTTAGCAAGGGAGGGGGACAGTCGGGGGACACAAACCAGTCTCAACTTTTCCATAGTTCTACACAAAAAAAATAGCTAAATATCATCACGGGATTTCCAGTGAAAGAAATGATGCATCTTTTTAAAGCTAGGTTGTCAGTTTGGAATTGCATTTTCATGATTTTTTCCTGGATAAAAGTGTAAGCCTCCAGTAGTTTTCCATTTTTCTTGTTTGTTGTGGCATGGGAAATTTTTTTCTTTCTTTTTCAGTTTACTCTGTATATTCCTCCTACCCTCAACCTTATCCCTCCCCCTGTCTTATTTCTCTGCCACTTCTCCTCCTGGCCTCTATGCAAAAGAAGCAACTTTTTCCTCCTATAGTGGCTCTTGTTGTTCAGAGATAAGCATGTGTGTCTATAAGACAAGAAAAAAAAATGTTTTAGTGGATGGGTTCCATTATCTGCCAAATGGCCCTTGAAAGTTAATGAGGAGTCTTCAGGCTGGTTCATTCTCCTTAAATGTAAAATCATCTATAGAATTTTTATACCTGTTCAAAAATAAATTTGATTTTATGACCTGCATTCTTTTCAGCTCCTTGGATTAAGCTTACAGGAAATTTCATTGCTTCTTTTCCACCGTAGTAAATTGCCACTTTAGCCTTATAAAAATCAGGTTTTTATTTTTATTGCAGTAAACTACTGTAAGTTATTTCCTTTACATTCTGATGTTCCACAGTAATGAGAGAAAGCATGAGTGTGTGTGTATCTTCCTTTGGATCAGAAGAAATGTGAGCACTGTTCCAAATAATCACAGCCGACTTATTCTCATTCATAGGCTCTTCTTTTTCACTAATTAAACATGCTCTACTACATCTGCACAGACTGACAATGAGCCGGTTGCCCAGGACCATGTCCAGATAGCTTTTGAATGTCTCCAAGGATGGAGACTCCACAACCTCCCTGGGCAACCTGTGCCAGTGCTCAGTCACCCTCACAGTGAAAAAGTGTTTCCTGATGTTCAGAGGGAACCTCCTGTGTTTCAGGTTGTGCCCATTGCTTCTGGTCCTGTCACTGGGCACCACCAAAAACAGTCTCCATCCTCCTTGCACCTGCCCTTCAGGTATTTATTAATAAAATTCCCCCTGAGCCTTCTCTTCTCCATGCTGAACAGTCCCAGCCCTCTCTGCCTTTCCTCATATGTGAGATGCTCTAGTCCCTTAATCATCTTCGTGGCCCTCCACTGGACTCCCTCCAGTATGTCCGTGTCTCTCTTGTACTGGGGGAGCCCAGAACTGGCCCCAGCACTGCCGGTGTGACTTCACCGGGGCTGAGCAGAGGGGAAGGATCACCACCCTCGACCTGCTGGCAATGCTCCTTCTCATGCAGCCCAAGATACCATTCACCCTGCAAGGGCATGTTGCTGGCTCATGTCCAAGTTGGTGTCCACCAGGACCCCCAGGTCCTTTTCTGCAAAGCTGCTTTCCAGCCAGTCAGCCCCAGCATGTACTGGTGTCTGTCTGGGGTTGTTCCTTGCCAAGTGCAGCACTACCCAGAGCAGTAACCTAGTAGTGATACAGGCTGGAAACAATTACCATCTTCTGTAAATAAATACAAATATTTATTTGCATGTGTGTGTATATATGTACATAACATTTATTACTAATTTTATTTATTTAAAATATATGTAATGTGTACATATAAATGTTGTATACATTAAATAACTTATATTTCTTACAGATGCAAGAACTTATGCTTGCACATAAAGGTATGTGTCAAAAACAGTGGAAGAATAGATGCATCTCCTCCCAAGGAAATTTATTTTTAATTCCTTACCATTAATGATATTTGATCCACTCTGACAGCAAAGAGAAATGAAATCCAGAAATATTTTTAATGAAGGCCAAGAAAAAACTCCATTTCGTGAAGGTATGATTGACAGTACACATAGAGGCAGCTGAACTCCCTTGACACAATAGTACCTTGCTTTCACTCTGGTGGCAGGCAGACCTTAACAACGGACTCCCAGATGCCTTCCCACCAGTACATCACAGTTTTATCAGGAGTCCAGACGGGAATAAAAAAATCATGTTAATACTTTTTACACAGCTTGCAACATACAGTTCACATGACCACTGACATCACCTTCGGTGAGGCTGGTCTGTATTTTTGTTCTGTATTTATCATTCACATAGCAAGATGATATAATTTGCCTGAGGCTAGACCAGAGTTAAACTCAGACTCTGGCATTCCTATTTCTTTGGCCAGTTTCCAAACCACATCTTCAGGCAGCAAATGTGAAATTGAACTGTAAGGATGCATTTTGCTCATCATAAGGCTGCCTCTTTTTTTTTTTTGTTTTCAGGCCTCTGTCTCCTCACTACACTTGCAAAATATAACAAGGATACAAGAATGCCCTACCTGGGTCATCATACAAAGGCATCTAGTCCCATGCGCTATCCCAGGAACAGCTAGGACCTACAACTGCAAGAAAAGCAAAGAAAGGCAAGTATATGGCACATAGCGATACATATTCCTGCACATACTCTCAGCTTCCAGCAACATGGTTCTCATAAGCCAGAGGTGACATCTTGGGGTTAATGTCTTCTTTTTGTATTTGTGTATCTTTACTACTCTCCCTTTGCATCTTTTACATACTCTATTTCTTTCTCCTCTTTTCATTCTTTCCTTCCTTTTCCCCCCATTATCATCTCACTCCTCCTTTCCTAGATCATTAAAAGTGAAATATCTGCAGCAGCTTCACTCCTGCCTCCTTTACTACATCTCTCTTCAGACAAAGCCCTTTCTTCTACTTCATGCCGCCCATTGTGTCCCATGTTCTACAATCAAGGGGAGCAAGAGCATCAGCACTTTTTCCCCATTTACTTAAAAGGAACTCTCATTTTATGCCAGCTGTCATGCCTCTTGACAGACTATATTGGGATGGGACAGGTGATGTCCACTATTCGTTTGGAAATGTGAATGTGTGAAAGTTGTAATAGACTTCAGAGCCATTTCAACATCTCTAGTTCAGCCAAATGGATTCCCCTATTTCTTAATTTCATCTCTTCAGTAAAACAGATAGCAGCATGTCCAATCCAATCACTCTTTTGACAAAAAAAAAAAAAAAAAAAAAAAAAATGNACAAAAAGACATTTCTAATAACTTTTAAAAAACATTTGCCTCCGCTTTTCCCAATAGCCCTGTTCTAGCAATGATTTCTCAAGTTTTCCTTGGTATTTAGCTCAAAATTTTCCTCACAGATTAAGTATGCCATTTTTAACAAAGAAACACAAAATTACTAGCATAAAATATTTACAATCCATTATTTCATGAAAGGACAGTTGCAGCTTTAACAAAGACTACTGCCTTTCCATTATGTTTTCCTTTCTTTTATAATTTAAATGCTGATGGAAAGGAATTTCATTCCTAGCAGAACACCACCTAACCCAAAGGTTGTAAAGTTTATATCATGCTCAAACATCCACAAATACTTTCCCAAAATGTGTGACTGTACTAACAGCAAGGTGAATTTCAGTAACAAGGCAAAATTACCCATTTAAACAAAAGTATTTAATTCTGCTCCATTACACAGACACACCATGTTATTATGCATGAAATGTTCAGCTGATTATCACGTATTGTAAAAGGAAGGGACTACCATATGGTTACAAGCCATACAAAAGCGCACAGCAAACCCCCAGTATTTACATATGGGTTTGTCCAATACAACTGTATGGGTGTTATCTTACCTCATTCAAAGGAGCATTACTGCAAAAGATGACTCATTCTTGCATCAAATGAGGTAATAAGCTTGCAAATGGTTGTTTTTCAAAAGCTAGAATTAGCTCAAACTTATGTATGCATGACTTATTTTTTCACCACTAAATTACGACAGTATTTGTATGTAAAGTACAGCTATAATCATTAGAGTGTGATAGTCTAATGTGGAAAAGCTTTTTGGAACAAGGTATTACTTAGACTGAACCAGCGATATATGTCATTTTTGCATCTAAAAAAACCCCACAGAGTTATTCTAGGACTACATCCTGGCTGTTGCTGTAAATTCTGTCTGTGCAGTTGAATGAAAGATAGGAGGATTTACTACATACAAATAAAATATATTTCGTACCTGAAGACTCTTACTCACATCATCCAACTGAAGGCCCTACTAATATCAAAGGGTTAAAACAACCATGATTGTCAGCCTTGACATTTCTTGAATGGGGCTAGCCATCCTTCAGGCAGAAGCCACAGCAGGACATGAGGTAACACCGTAACTTAGTGGTAACTGGCAGGATGAAGGCTTGACCTCTGGTTACCCTAGGTAATTATAATACTAAAAAGCACAGCCCTAGGAGGAGACCTTAGATGTAAATGTGAGCCCATCTTAATATAACGAGCCAAACTAAAAGTAAGACATGCGCAGACAAACTTTTGCACAAGTAACCAATCAAATATTTTAATGTAACTTTTTTTTGTGATCGTTTTGTATAAAAGACCCCATGTGTTTCTAAAAGGGGTGCTGGCTGATGTTAAATGCCCAGCACCCCACTCTGCAGACTCGCAATAAAGACAAATAGCTCAACTCAGTGTGTTGAGTGGCTTTTTGCACACTGGGTGAAGAACCCTGATTTAGGGACAACACTACAACTGGAGAACTTTTTATTCCACTTAAACTGAACATAAACCCAATGTAAATCATGAATTAAGATCTACATACCTAGTTTAAATAAATCTAAGGTCAGATCTAGGTCTTTGACTAACCAGTAAAAAAGGCTGTTACACAGACTCAGAGTAGGATATGTTTTGTAGGGAAAACTCTAACCTAAAATTTACTAGACACATCTTCAGAGGAAACCGTCAACTCTCACTGACTTCATTGGGTGTTGAAGGTTTTCATTCATTTTGGCAATGAAGTGTTTTGTATGAAGTGTTTTGAAGTGTTTTGTGAGATTTATCATCTCACATGGTTAGCCCTCTGTTAAATCTAGCACTTTTTTATATTACGAAATAAAAGCCTGAAAACAACCACCAGAAGTCAGAATTCACATTTTTTGTACCCAAACAATCTAAGATGACATACAATAGCTGATAATATACCGCTAAAGATTTCAAGGAGTAATGATGTGTCACACAGAAGAAGTCCTTAAATATGCCTCTCTTAAATCAGCTGTGATTCTCTCAAAACTCAGAATGAAACAAAACTTCACTATAAAAAAAAAAAAAACCTGAAAAATCCTTCTGAATATGGAATTTTCATCTCTATCTGAATGGCTGACATTTAATCACATACGTTACACTGGTTTTTCAAATTGAAAATACTTAGTTCTGGCTTGAATCCCATGGTATCCTCTCATTGATGGAGGGCCAACAAATGCCATGACTTTATTTTTTTTTTATGAAGACAAAAATTATTAACCATCTGCTTCAGCTGTGCGATTTTGTGTAGAAAGAATACAAAATACATTATTCCCAGACTATTCCCATTATACCCAGTTAATTATACCAGACATTTCTCTCCAGGTTTTAAAAAACTCAGTATGTCTGCACCTGATTATTTCCATAAATAAATCTCCTCAGAACCTTACTTCAAAAGGACAAAGATAGCTGGAAAAGACCAAAGAACAGAAGTTACAAACAAGATTTTTGCCCCTTCAATCCTTTCAGCCACATAAGCATGACACTGATACCTGCAGAGTGATGAGATCCCATAGACTAGTTTCATACTGCAGTCTCAATGCCTGCAAAAGTTCACCAGGAGCTGCTGGCAAAGGCAAGACACGACTGACCAGCTCTTCCCCTCAAAGCAGTGGCATCCACGTTCTTCCTCCTTGTGCCACAACCACTGATTTTCAGTCCAATTCCCAAACCAGTCTGTTCTGCAATGCCAGAAGGAAATCCCAACTTCCTCCACCTGCACAGAAGCCAAAGGAAATTTGTTCGGGTCCTTGTCTCCCTAGCATTCATGGCCTCACACTTTTTTCCTACACTTCAGTGCCTCCATGAAGGTCTTGCCTCTGTCACTGCCTTACGCTGTCTGCCTTGGGACAGCAGCACTGTTCCATCTAAATGTAAACGAGCTTCTGCAGATCTGCTCTGTGGTGTCTGTATCACTGTTATCAGACTGCTCTCTCTGTTATGTGACAGAGATGTAATTCCCAAATACAACCAGAAAACGTTCACATGATCATGTTGTTGAATTTGTTCTTGACTCTTCAGTTAGGAGTTTTGTCATACTGAAATTTCTTCTTCTGTGTAGCCAAGCAAAAGGATGGACTCCAGCACGTTTGATACAAACCTGCTCTATAATAACATCCAACACAGCTAATTACCTTATTTCTGCAGACATGCCTATTAAACACGCACATTAATAATACTAACTAATTGCTGGACTTGTTTGGCTGGGGCATCAGACCAGCCCCACCAGAAAAGAGTAGCTCAGAAATAGCAGCCATTACCAACATCACTGCTATACGAATGGAAAGAAAAATCTGTCTGCACGAAACCAAGACAAAGCTGAACTAAGCTATATTAATATTTTGGTTCAGAGTATCAGTGTAAATTTGAAACAAATCCCTTGCGGTCCCCACTTACTGTACATTGGTTCAGCACACTGGATGGATTGGGTGAGCACAAATTAGATTAACTCTACAGGAAATCAAACTGGAAGATCTTCTTCAGGAGTACACCAACCACTATCCATTCCGTAATATTGAATCAAATACATCATGATTGCATACATGATGGGGACATTCATCCCAGAAGATTACATTAACCCGAGTCCAAAGAAAAGCCCTGAGTAGTATATAGCATAGATATAGGGGCCTCAGCTTCAGTCTACTGATCCTGTCCTACTGTATGGAATTACACGCTGATGTAGACATAGCCAAACCCTCTGGCCAACAGCCCGATGAGTCCGAGCCTAGCAGATGCAGTATGGCTGTCAAAGAGTAGTGTACTGGGTCTGGCTGAGGGGGTGTTGGTTTTCCCCACGCCAGCCCGCTGTGCTTTTGTGTTGGTGGCTGGAGGCGGCACCAGTGTCTGGCTGTGGCCGGGCGGTGCCTGCCCAGCCCCGGGGCTGCCTCTCCGACATTTCCCCCCCGCACCCCCGCTGTGGGCTGGGCGGGATCTTGGGAGGGGGTGGCCAGGACAGCCGGCCCGGGCTGAGCGGGGCTATTCCATACCATGTGACGTCTGCTCAGGGATAAAAGCTGGGAGGAAGGAGGAAGCGGGGGGCATTCCTGGTTTGGGACGTTGGTCTGTGTCCTCGGGAGCAGCCGCGGCACGTGCTGGGCCCTGCTGCCCAGGGGGTGGCTGGGCGTCGCTGTGGTGAGAGGTGGGGAGTGGGGTCTGGGTTGTCCTTTCCCTTTTGTTTCCGCACGTGGTCTTTGTTTTATTAAACTGCCTTTGTCTTGACCCGCGAGGTTTCTTTGCACCTCATTTTCTCCCCCTGCCCTGCTGAGGAGGGGAGTGGTAGAGCGGCTGGGTGGCACCCGGTGTCCAGCCAGGGTCAAACCACCACAGTAGCCATAAAAAACCCAGCCAAAGATCTGCCTAGCCCTGTACTCAGTCTCCAGCAATGGTCAATAGAAGATGCCTAGGAAAGAGTTTGGGAACAAAGAAATAAAGCAGGCATTGCTATTTCCTATGAATACTTTCCAGTTTGCAGCTCAGTGAAATCTTGAGCCAGAAGCACTGTGTTTGTCAGCACAGGAAGAATTCTTGTAGATTTCTTCTTTTAAGAAATTATCTATTTGTTTTTCATAAATCCTGAATATCCTCTATAAGCAACGGGTTGTAGAGGTTACTTGCAAGCTATGTGTAAGTTAAAGAACCACTACCGTTGGTTTGTTGTGAACATTACATCTGCATCACCTGATGCTCCCTATCCTTTCCATGGGAAGATATTTTACCTCTCTATGACCTTTGTGATTCTATTAACCTTTATTATATAGGTCCTTTAGTTTTCTTCAAGAAATAGATAGCTGGAATTTTTCAAAGCACTGAGCAACACCACAATAAAGAAAAAGGAAACATACATACAGAACTGTGAGATACCTGACCTGACACAGGTGCTGTCGGCTTGCAGACACCTCCTGCCATCAGTAAAAACTGTTATACTGTCCTGTTTTATATCACCAATGCAGTTTTTACTTCTTGGTTTCCCAGTCACAAGAGAGACTACATCATTTCCCAGCTTCAGGTTGAATCCATTGGCATTCACAGGGCGATATTAACCTGCCACATTGAGGTAAAACTCCCAGCTCTATCTGCAGATAGCATTACTTTTTTTTTTTTTTTTTTTTTTTCCTTCTT